>JAJFZO010000718.1:600000-765472 GCA_021397835.1 Moringa oleifera
ACACACAAACATTCGTCTTCATGGATTAGAGCTACAAATTGACATTACTAGCTAGTAAGAAGCACTTTATGTTTTTTTTTTTTTTTAAAAATGGGTACTTTATATACTTGATTCTGCTTTGGATTTGCTTGGCTAGATGAAGATGAAAAAGGTTGATGGACATGGTGATTGAAAAAAAGGTAAAAGGGGCTTATTATGTCCAGAGGCCACTCTCTTCTCTAATATTCTCCAACTCTCATGCATCTATCTTGCAGCTGCGTCTAAGTTCATTATTCCAAGAAAATTCTCTATGTCTGAGGTGAACAAAATACCAATATCGAGCTAAATGCATAGGCAGAACCTCCTTATAAATAGCAGGGGTTACTTGCTATTACCATACCAACACATCAACTAAGACTAGCAGGAGGAGGCAGATTAATTACAGACATCTGATGTCCCCTAGAGTTCTCCTGAGCACTTCACTGCAGAATTTTTTTTTTAAAGCTCCACTGAAGTGTTTGGGGGAACTCCTGGTGTCATCTGATAGGCACCACGGCAAAGCAAGTAAGGTAGATATGTTGGGAGTTACATGGCTCCAGTATATGGGTTTGCACTTAATCCAAGAGTTGGCACTTCTGTGCGGCTTCAAGGCAAGAACACTAAGTTGTCACTAAGGTCTTTCTTTTTTCATATACTTAATTTTAAAATTTACTCCATATATTTTTTTTCATAATTTTTAAATTTACGATGATTTATTTTTAAATAGATAAAAGGTTACTATCTTTAGTTTTGTTTTTATTTTTTATGGGTTCAATAATTACTTCTTTCTTGATGGTAACAATAATTTTTATTTATTTTTTAATGTTCTTTTATCATGTGCAAGTTCTCTTTTTTTCTTTGATTTTTTATTTTTTTTTCTTATCAATTTTTTCTCTTCTCGTTAATTTTGTTATTCTCTTTATTAGATTTTTAAGTCTTTAACATTCAAAATTTAATATTCTTCAAATTTTCATTGAATTCTCAATTTTTCATAGTTTCTATACAATTGCTGGAAAGAGAGATTTATAGAAGAAAAAAATGTATATACTTTCTTTCTTTTGAATTATTCATTTTCAATTAAAATTTAATCTTCTCATATATTTATGCAATCATCTTTATTCGTGTGTTTATTTTTTTAACGATCTTTTTGCATGGTGATATAGGTGCTTCGAGCAATCAAAAAACAATAAAATCATTATAAATTAACTAGGTGTTATGATTTTTTTAATTTTATTTTATTTCATTGGTAATTTAGTATATTTTTCTTAAAAATTGTGTTAATTATTTTAATTATTGTAAATATATTTATTGAAAATGTAAATATGGATATGTGAAACGAAATTGGAAACAAGACATTGTAATTTATTCAATTTTTGGTAATAAACATCATATAGTAAAAAAATTTAATTGAAAAAAATTATTAATTCAATTAACGTTAATTAGTATATATGAAAATGCAATAAGTAGTAGCAAATCGTCTATCTACACAGGATGTTAATGAAGAACATGAAAATCACTTTGAAAGAATTGAAAATTAAAAACAGATAAACAAAATATACATATACATATACATATATATATATATAATATAGGTGATCAAGCTATATATATCTTCTCAATTCAAAGTATATTTGAAATTTTCAAATACATTAAAATATTTTTGTTTTTTATCTTTAAAAATTAAGATCTTTTGATGATCATCATTTATATATATATATATATATATACATATATATATATATATAATCTCAAAAGAAGATGTAAACCATGGGAGTTATCATATATTACATTAATGTCCTAGTTATATTTATTTGATGAATAAATTTTTTAAAAAAATTAGGAATAAAAAAACATTATTTAAAATATTATGTTATATATATATATATGTAAAATGTACTCTTTGTTAAATGTATAAAAGAGTCGAGCTGTCTACCTGCTATCAATATTTACATTAATTAAGATAAAAACATGTAGTGATTCCGTGTGTTATAACTCATAATAGCAAACATAATGAGAAGTGAATGTTTTTAAAGCTGTTAAAAAAATTAAAAGTGAGAAATTATATTAGAGTCTAAATGAAAATAATGGAATAAATAATTATGATACTTTAAAATATATTATTAAAATAAATATAAAAATAAAAAATTATTACTTTTAAAGAATAAAAAAATGTTTTAAAATTGTTTAATTTTTAAACCTTTCCAAATGAAACAAGATGATGTTATAACATAAATAAATCAAACTATTTTAAATAAATTGAACCAATTAAAAACTCGATTTATTGATCCATTTTTTAAAAGAGTGAAAAGATTATTTTCTTAATTGATCTCGAGCTAAGATATGGAGGTTCAATTAAGACCTCTCAATTATGTAGTTATGTGTTTGGCTTACAAATCACTTGGAAAGCGCAACACTAATATGCTAAGAATCTTTTGCAAAAGAAGATATTAAACAATTCTCTAGCATTTATTTCCCCTATTGGGGTCAACTGCCATAGTATTAACTGATAGTCAATAAAAATGTGGTCTTGCAACTCTTTATGGTAAGACACTAATTTTTGTAATAAGGCATTTATTGAATCATACTAACTATAGTATATAACTTCCAATTTGTTCTATCCCCAAAGGGTTGTTTGGCACTGCTCTTCACAAACATGAAGAACGTTTCAAGCTGGTTGTCTCTCTTTAGTGCTTTCGCAATATGCTTGGTTTCTGCATCAGCAACTCGACCACAGATTTTTCTTTCGACGAGTCACGTTATTGTCTTCAACAATTTGCCTCAGAACTCGGAGCCATTGAACATCAACTGTGACTCTGATCTCTCCAAACGTGGGTTTGACCCTCTTCCAGCAGGCAATTGGCTCATATTTGCGGCCTACAGTGATCAAGCTGCTTATTATTGCTTGGTTCAATGGGAAAAACAGTTTGCCTGTTGGCCTGCGTATGTGTTCAAATTTGATAAATATCACAACATCGTGGCTTGGAAAGTGACAACAGACGGGTTTTATAGGAGCTTCGATCAGACTACTTGGAACAAGACGCATAATTGGGGTTATCAACACTGCTAAAAATCACATGTATATTGTGTTGTCTTGGGTTATCTTGGGTTATGGATTTCAATGTGTACTGTGTTGTGGTGTGGATTCTCAGCGAATTAATGAATAAACGTTGAGAAACTTCTTTAATTTTATGGAAGCTTAGGTAAATATTACTTGATTGGAAATCGATTCGGTTTATGTTTATGATTACTATGGGATTGGAAAATTTATATATATATATATATATATATATGTATGTCATTATATTTTGTTTATTTATGAAAACTAGATGGCAAAATCTTTCTGACTTTGATATCAATGTAATATGAAAAATAAGATCATTAAATTGATTTTGTCTCTTTTTGTAGATTGACTGAACCAAAATTTTGCTACTAGGCATAGGCATGGTTAGACCAAGATCCAATTATATATAGAAAACTCTTGTGAAATAAGCCATTTTAAGATTTTATCATTGTCTCAAGAAAGCATTCGTACCATATATGATGAACGATTCTTATTCACAATTAATCAGAAATTTAATGAAAAAATGTGTGGATTTAGTTTCTTCTTATGCTATCGGAGGGACAATAACATTAGAGTTCTTGAATTAAATATTTCTTAAGATTATTAGTCAATGATCACCTAACTTGATTTGTAATTTGATATACAACGAGTCAATGATCACCTAACTTTAATGAAAGAATGTGTGGATCCAGTTTCTTTCTGTGCTATATGAGGGACACAATAACATTGGAGTTCGTGAATTAAATGTCGTTTCTGAAGATTGATTGGTATGCATACCTGAAATGTTGTTCGATCCTTCTGTATGGAGTTCATGCAGACTTGCTGGTTGGTGCAATTTAATGTCTGTAAGACTTATATCGATGTGTAGAACAGATGATCCTTCACACCCATCACACGAAAAGAAAAAAAGACATCAATTTTATATTCTGTGTTTTCTATTTGATAAAGTTGTTGGCATGACATTAAAAACTAATGCCCATCAAATCTGATCTGATGAATGACATTATCGTGCATGTCAATGTGAGTGTACTCACAGTAAGACCCATTTTGTGGATTGAATTTTCAAATCACCTAACTTTTAAAATGACTCATTAAGACACTTCACTCTCGTACCACATTTTTCTGAATATTTCTTCAAGAAATTAATATAGGAGTTCTTTCTGTCCTCGAAAGGTATCTGAAATTGATATTTAACCAATTTAATCAAGGTCATATGAACCACTGGTATGCACTTTCTCTCCAATCTTTTATCTTGTCTTGTTTTGCTTACAGTGATGTCAACGGAAGTGACATCATTTCTAAAAGGCGCTTTCACCCACGAGAAAAACAAGTTCCCATGAACATCACGAGGGGTCTCATGTTGACCAGATGCCAATATTTTGTTTGGTTTTGTAATATATCACTGGCTCTTGCATTGTCACATCATATGAAGCACTGAAGAAGGTTCTTCCTGGATACTCCTCTTTATATGCAGCCCCCCTGCCTGCCTTCTTCCACGCCAACTTGCATGTCCAACTCAACTCTTCCCCTCATTATTCACCATGGCCTCTCTTCATCGCCCTTCTCTCAAACACAGCGTCTGTGTCGACCGTCAAGGAATCAGGGGCTCTTCATCGTTGGAGGTGGAAGCAGCTGACAGAATCAGGAGGTTTGAAGGAGAAGGACGAGGTGGTGGTGATCATGGAGTTTTCTTAACATGGAACGATTTGTGGGTGACAGTCAAAAATGGGAAAAAAGGGAATAGGCCAATCCTTCATGGTCTTACAGGTTATGCTCGGCCTGGAGAGCTCTTGGCTATAATGGGTCCTTCTGGTTGTGGCAAGTCCACTCTTCTTGATGCCCTAGCAGGTATACACATATGCTTGCACTTCTATATCACTAATATTGCCTTTAACAATGCTTGTTCCAGCTTAGATTATAGTTTTGAACCTTAATGTTTCATTATCTAAAGCTTTTGTAATAATACTAATGATAAAATATGATGTTTAACATAGAAGTAAAGTAGGAAAGCTTAGTTACAAAGAAAATTATTCACTGAGCTAATTTCAGTGAAATCATGTTCAATTTTACATGTTTTGCTGCCACAGTTGTATACAATATTTCTATGCTGAAAAGGCTAAATGGATGAAATGTTTACCACACAACTATAGAGAAATCTTTACCAATCAAAAGGAGAAGAAAGATCTTTATTGCATTATGAAGAAAATTCGTTGTGAAAATCGACGGAACAATATCAGCCAACTAACTTGATTATGACTTTCATTTTATGTGATGCAGGAAGACTTGGTTCAAACACAAGGCGGACAGGAGATATTTTAATCAATGGCCGTAAACTAGCCTTGGCTTATGGAACTTCGGTAGGGAGAAGCAATGTCCCAAAACTGGTTTCATGTTATGACTAATTCAGAAAAATTTGTTACCTCATAATCTGCGTATTTTTTTTCTGTAATTTGAAACATTTAACCCTGAAATTAATGTGACTCATTAATTCATCTTTTTGCAATGTTCTTGTTAATCTAAATTACTTCTAATAGTTACCCTCTTGACATTGTGATCTCAGGCATATGTCTCACAAGATGATACCTTGATCACCACTTTAACAGTTGGAGAAGCCATATACTACTCAGCCCAGCTTCAATTGCCAGACACAATGTCAATGGCGGAGAAGAAAGAAAGAGCAGAAATGACAATAAGGGAAATGGGACTGCAAGATGCCATGTACACGAGAATAGGAGGGTGGGGTGTTAAAGGACTTAGTGGTGGCCAAAAAAGGAGAGTTAGCATTTCCATGGAGATGCTAACACACCCAAAGCTTCTTTTTCTGGGCGAACCAACCAGTGGACTTGATAGTGCAGCATCATATTATGTCATGAGTAAGATTGCAGCACTCAATCAAAGAGATGGAATTCCAAGAACTATCGTTGCGTCTATTCATCAGCCTAGCAGTGAAGTCTTCCAGCTGTTCAACAATCTTTGTCTTCTGTCTTCTGGTAGAACCGTGTACTTTTTGGTCTTGCTTCTTCAGCAAATGAGGTGAACATTTGCAAACTTTCCCTTCAACCCCCTACCCTTTATAGTATTCAATTTGAGAAACTAATGGCTGTTTGAGAATTCATTGTAGTTTTTCTCTTCGAATGGATTCCCTTGCGCAACTCTTCAGAATCCATCTGATCACTTTCTGAAAACCATAAACAAAGATTTTGAAAAGGTATATATATGGTATTTTCTTGGAAATTCTTAATTCTTGTAGCATATTTCCTCAGATTCTGTAATAAATTCTCCATTAATAAGCTAGATGAGGACTTGAGCATTATTTCCTAAACAGAAAAGATCTACAGAAATCTAATGAGCCAGATTTCTCCTCTTCATTCCAGGATATTGAACAAGGTTTAGCTGATGCTATATCTGCAGAGGAAGCAATTAATATTCTTAAAAATTCATATAAATCATCAGATTATTACCAACAAGTTCAAAGAGAAGCCTCTGAAATATGCAAACAGGTGAGTGTATTACTTATGCATAATGCATACACTTGTAACTTCAGCAGCCTTTTCCGTAGCAAATACTCTAGAAAGCCATTGACGACTAGTATATTCTTATGGGTTTCAGGATTGTGGAATGCTGGGAAAGGGAAGAAGTCATGCTGGCTTCCTCACTCAGTGTCATGTCCTCACAAGAAGATCTTTTGTGAACATGTATCGCGATCCAGGCTACTATTGGTTACGTGTAGCCATCTATGTTGCACTCTCTACAGGCCTAGCTACAATATTTTGCCATATTGGTAGTAATGGTAGTTCAATTCAGGTAAAAGAAATATGGTATTTCATAAATGCATGTAGAATACTTTAGTAGAAACAATGCCCGTAGTTTCATTTTGGTAAACATGAAGCCTGACATGAAAACGTAAATCTCAAAATGTTTCAGGCAAGAGCATCACTGCTTGTGTATGTAGCTTCATTCCTGACTTTCATGGCCATCAGTGGATTCCCTTCTTTTGTGGAGGACATGAAGGTACATTTTGAATGTGGTCTAGTCACTTAAAAGTTGTTCAATTGAGGGACTTTTAATCGTGCTTGAACTTTGAAATTCAACGTGTCACGAATAGGTATTTCAACGAGAAAGATTGAACGGGCACTATGGAGTTACAGCCTTTGTTATCGGAAACACATTCTCTTCATTTCCATACTTACTGATAATCTCACTGATTGCTGGAGCAATAACTTACTTCCCTCCTGGGCTACACAAAGGATATGAACACTTCTTGTACTACATATGCGTAATATTTGCTTGCATGATGTTGGTGGAGAGCCTAATGATGATCGTTGCAAGTCTTGTGCCCAACTTTCTAACGGGCAAAATAATTGGAGCAGGCATACAGGGGCTAATGATTTTAGGTGGGGGATTCTTTCGATTGCCAAATGATCTCCCCAAACCATTTTGGAAGTACCCATTACACTACATTGCTTTACATCGATATGCCTATCAAGGATTGTTCAAGAATGAGTTTGAAGGTGCTATGTTTCCTAATAATCAGGTCGGAGGGCCACCCACCACTAGAGGTGAAGAAATTTTGAGAATGACATGGGAGGTTGAAATGGCTTACTCTAAGTGGGTTGATCTAGCAATCTTGCTAGTCATGGTGGTTCTGTATCGAGCTATGTTCTTGGCCATCATCAAGACAACTGAGAAGATGAAGCGTATTATGGTAGCAAACATGAAAGTACAGTCAAAACAAACAACACAAGTGATGGTAAATCCTTCTACCACACCTTTACATGGAGAAAGCACTTAAGTGCTTCAAATCGAAGAGTACAGTTGTGTTATCTCTCAGTGAACCCTTTTTAAGATTAAGTGTTGTGTCCCTGATAAAGGGTATCTCCGTGTGCTTATGAGGATTAGTTTGAGAGCCTTGTGATTAGATGTCTTAAATAAAATTATGTGTTGATGTCCTTGTCAAAGTAATACAATTTTACAAGCTTATGTATCTCTCTTATTTTTCTTCTAAGTTCGGTGGAAACAATAGCCAACAATTTGTTTTAGCTCCAAAAACAAAAACTTTCAGAACAGTTTGATAGCGAATGAAAACCCAATTTAGTTAACAAGAATTTGCAAGATTTAGTAAACAAAAGTTGTAATAAAGTTAGACAAGAATAAGAATAAATTGCTTCATTACATTGAAGCTATCAAGATTAAGTTTCATAAGAGGCATTTTCGGCAGATGCTCTCCTGCTAACCAGTGTCAAGTGCCAACCAGGGTTCCCCCAAACACTTCAGTGGGATTAGGCTAAGCCCTCTGCTAGGCTTGAAGAGTCCCAATGAAGTGGTTAGGGGAACTCTAGCGGACAGCTGACTCTCTCTTATTCTCTAAATTTCTTGATAAGTTAATGCATGCATAGCAAGCCATATCTTAATTTATAAGAGGGCATTCCTTCAATGAGATATATGCTAAAGAAAATGTGACGTTGGCGTACATAAGGAAATGGAGGATTGATCTACACGTGATGATTGAATCTGGTCCTTATTGTGAGGATGGAGGATCCAGAGACGTGACTCTGGTAAGTTGGTCACAAGTGGTCAAAAATTCAACCTGCGATTTTCATGTGGTCCATCCTTAAAGTGTATGTGGGAAGAAGAACATTTCTTCAGCACTAGCTCCATATGGCTAAGTCAAGGATTATCTTTCTTTGCTGCAAAACATGTGTTAGTTACTTATCTAACATGGTTTTAGCCATTTTTGGAGTAAGCTACATACTACATGTAGGGTTAAATACATCAAAAGGCTGGTATTATTTTAACTACAACAGTTTAAGACAGCATGCAATAGCAACAATAATTTGACACATGGGTTTATATGGCAGATTCTGCTTAGGGTTTGCTTGGCCAGCTGAAAGTGAATGGTTGATGGGTATCAATAGTGAAAAAGAGGCGTAGACGGCTTGTGTCCACAGGCCACTCACCTCTAATATTCTCTTGCTCTCATGCATCTATCTAGCAGTTGCGTCTAAGTTCACTGCTCACAGCTTTATCCCAAAAAATCTCTTGTGGTCTCTTAATCGCACAAAGACCCAAAATTCAACCAGGTGCACCAAGGGGAGCTCATTATAAATGGTCGGTCGTTTGGTTGCATTCACCTCACCAAGCAATCAATACAAGCAGGAGTAAAAATTAATATGCATGTCAGGTGCCCCCTAGAGTTCCTCTGAGCACTTCATTGGGGACTTTCTCAATACCAGACCTCACTGAAGTGTTTGGGGGAACTCCCGGTGTCATCTGATATAAGGCGAGGTGAGACCAGGGACACATATTGCCGGGACTACGTGGTTCTGTTCCCTTTATTGCTGACTAGTTAGGTTTAAGTTATTGCGGCTCACTTGGAGCAGAATCACGGACTGGCAGCTTTAAATTTAATACATATTCATCAGCCAAAATGTACAGTACAAATATAATATATATGGCATGTATCTTATACTTTAGTTATCCATCTGCTGACAGAAGTTTTTGTTGATCCAATACTCTTCTCTATGTCAAGATTTGGTGATACTTTCCTGCATGTGTCATGTTCTTGTAAAGATCGTTATTGCAGGTGCATATATTTATACGTACAGTGGGTTTAGTTTCGTCAAAATGCAAATTCCTGCGGTTTTTCACTCTTAGGTCTTCTTCTTAACCCTAAACCTTGGCCTTTAGGAGTGGACAGGAAAGGTCAGATAAACCAAATGGTCTAAGGTTTTTGTTGCATAACTACAATAATAACAGGAGTACAGTTCAGTTTATTAAGATTAGAAGATTTAGCCTTATTAAATTTCCAATACAACCTTTAACCTTTCATGTAATTACTCTAGCCACTCTAGAATAGTCACAGAAGTTATTGTTTACCCTTTTGGATTCCAATGATTGGGTTGCATCTGAGCTTGGATGTGGATTCCATTCCATGATCCTCAAGTTGGACAAGACTCATCTTTCAGTTTTATTTTTCATCTTCATAATTATATGGTGAAAGTGAGCAACATTAAATGTTGTAGAGATCCTATAGTAATTTGGCAACTTTATTTTTTAAGTGTTATCATTAATCTTCTGTATAATCCGAAATGGTCCATCAGCTCTTGGAGATAGCTTGGCATTTGGGTGATTTTAAGAACCTTTTTTTTTTACTAATGGATTCAAATCAGGTATCTTTCCTTGAAAGTATGTTATAAATGATGCTTATCTCGTTGGACTTTGTACTTTGAGTTTTTTTTTTTTTTTTTGGTTGAATTCTTACACGAACTTGTTCATGAAGTTTCTTGATTTCTCTTGCCTTTTTTTTGGCCTCAACACTGTAATGATGAATATTAAAAGATGGTGCTAAGTCAAGGGGACTGAGGGGATGAGTGCTATAAACTACCTCGAAAGGATACTTTTTAGTAGCTTAATTAGTGAAGTCGTCGTAAGCAAGCTTTAATTGTGCAAAAATAAGATCCCATTGTTTTAGGTTCTTCCTAATAAAACAAAAGAGGAAGTTCCCTAAAATTCTATTAATTGACTCGATTTGCCTGTCTATTTGAAGATTACTTGCACTATTTAATTGGAATTTGGCAGCTCTTCCACGAAGTTCTCTAGAAATGACTTAGAAATTTGTCACCTCAATATGAATCGATAGTTTTTGGGATTCTATGAAGTTAAACATCTCCTTGAAGTACAAATTTAGGACCTAGACAACATTTTAGTCTTTTAACATGAAATAAAATGCGCCATTTTTGGGAACTTATCTACAACGACCATAATAGAATCCGACTATCACTGAGTTTAAGGTAGTCCAAGAACAAAATCCGTGCTCACATCTTAAGGTGCTTTTGAAATTGGTACGAGCATATATAATTCTGTATTTTCAATTTTAGTTTTGGCCAAGTAATAAGTCCTACATCGTTGGATGTGTTTATTGACATCTCGCTTCAATCTTGGCCAACAAAAATTTTTCTTCACCAAAGCCATAGTTTTATCTCTTCCAAAATGTCTAGCTAAGTCTCCATCATGTGCTTGCCATATGATTGCTTCTCGAAGTTATTGTTGAGAAATGCATAATACTTTTCCTTTAAATAAGAATCCATCTCATCTATGGTATTACTAAAAGGCAATTTCTTAATAAAACTCCAAACTTAATCAAAATAAGGACATCTTAATACAGCTCCTTGATAATCTCAAATCAAACTATTTTCATTTGCAGAGTGGAAAGCAAGGCATGCCATCGACTAAGGGCATTAGTTATGAGTTTTGTCTTCTCGTCTTGTACTTGAATAAGAATGGATAAGATTGCAAGAATTCACTCCAAGAGGCATGTTTTCCACTGATTTTTGTTAAGATCGTTCAAATGTTTGAGTGCCTTATGGTCAGAATAAAGAATAAATTCTTTACTCAATAGGTAAAGGCTCCAATGTTACAAAGGCACACACAATAACATAAATTTTTTTTTATAATTAGTGGAGTACTTAAGTTTGCCATCACTAAGTTTTTCATTGAAAAGGCTATTGAATTCATTTCCTAGCTTAAAACAGCACCAATACCAGTATTAGCTTACCATGAATATTTGCTCAAAATTTAGATGTGTAATACAAGAGCTTTAATTCTTCAACTCTTCAAAACTCTTGTGGGCTTCTTTTGTCCATTCGAACTTGTCTCATGATGCAGCCAGTAAGAGGAGTAACATTGAAACTAAAAATTCTAATGAATTTTGTATAGAATGACGCTAGCCCATAAAAGATCCTTACATCATGGACAGATTTAGGACTTGGCCAAATATTGATGGTTTCTATCTTGCTTAGATCTACTTGGATGCCTTCAGCAAGTAATGATAGACCTAGAAAAAACAATTTCATTTGTTAAGAAAGAATATTTCTTGAGGTTGATATATAATATTTTTTATGGATAAGTTCCAGCACTTAATAGATATGCCCCAAATGTTCTTATTTGGTTTTACTATAGATTAGAATATCATCAAAGTATACAATCACTTTTCAATGAAAGGATGAAGTACTTGGTTCATTAGGTGCATGAACGTGCTAGATGCTTTTGATGATCTGAAAGGCATGATAGTCTACTCACATTAAGTTCTATCAAGTTTCAAAGGCAGTCTTCCATTAATCTCTTGGTTTTTGATATGATGATACCCATTACGAAGATCTATTTTATTTTTTTAAAAAAGATAATGGCACAATAAAGCTCTTCAAGCATGTCATCAAATCTCAATATTGAGAATTAATATTTTATCGTGTTCTTGTTCATAGCTTGGCTATCAATGCACATTCTCCCGCTACCATCTTTCTTTGGTACTAAGGGTGTATGTCCAATACAAGGACTAATGCTTTCTTAGATTAACACTTCCTTTAATAATTCCTCGACTTAGCATTGGATTTTAACATGCTTTTGTGAATTCATTTGGTATATTGGTTTTTTAAGAACAACAACCCAATGAGTGAGGTCTATGGCATGTTAAATATCTTGCATAAGGGTAGACCAAGAAGGATCTCATCAGGCATTAAATTTGAAAATTTGACGAGCAAGTGTCCTACTTTTATTGAACAAGTGGTTTCTTTGTTTTGTTCAAGCATCAAAATAAGACACATGTCTTGTGTTTCTTTGGGTTTCACCTTGAATTAGCTTTTGGATACCAAGGATACCAGTGTCTTGCCTTTTTTATAATCTTGATTGATTTTAATGGGTAGTAATGGGACCAACTTGATCTTTCACTCTATCATTGAAGGTGATATAAATCATGTATTATTGTGTTTATTTGATTTTTTTTATATTAATTATTATTGATTTTGAATATTAGAGATTTTATAATTAATCCCATCATTTAAAGATTCGGTACTTAAATTTCCCACAAGAATGAACCATAATTTGATGGAAAGAGTAAGGTATATGCTTTTCATGACAAGGTCAAGCAAGCACTTTTAAATTGAGGCTATAATAGGTGCAGTTCACTTGATCAATTAGTATGCATCGAAGGTAATAAACCTCAAAGCTTCTAAAGAACCCTAGACCAGAAAGCCAGTTAGCTTAAATCACCTTAGGGTCTTTTGTTAGTGTTGCTTATGCACACCAAAGAGAAGGAAGTTGGATCACAAGTTTACAAAGGGCTCTTTAGGTGAAGCGTGGTGCAAGCTATATGACTCTTATAAGCTAGGATGTGATATTTGATAACACACTCCCACGTGCAAATTCGGGAAAAGGCTTAAGTTGATATGAAAAGTTCAAAAGATTGTCTTTAAGTGCCTCAAAGAGTTAGTATTGAGGTGAAATCTTTTAACTAACCAATTTTATCAAGTCTTAAACTAATTCTAGAAGAAATGAACACTGATAGCAACCTTTGACAAATGCAAGCTTCTCCAAATCTTGAAATCAATAGGTAGAATGTTAATGATCCTAGGCAGTTGGACAATTACTACTTGGCAATGGATAGGACTATAAGGAATATAAGATCCCATGAGAGATTCCAACTGGAGGAATTAAGAACTTACTACATATGCCCTCAACTTTGTTAAGCAATATATAGGTTTGGAGCTTTCCAACTTCACTGGGGTAGCGTAAAGTCTCAAGTAGCCAAATAGCTTAATGAAGAAAAAAGATGCAATCACTCATGAAAATCTATATCGAAGACATTGTTCGGAGGCCAAAAGAGTAAAAATTGATAGATCATAAATGGATTTACAAAGCTGAAGAAGGGTGAAGTTACTAATTGTACCAAGAAATGGCAAGGCTAGTAATAAAAAGATTCACCCAAATCTTTTGCCTTATAATGAAGTATGAAACTATAAGATTACTGCTTGCCTACGTAGCTCTGAATGGCTAGGAGTTAAAGCACATGGATGTCAAGATTGCATTTCTATGACCATAGAAGATTGAATGAGAGCATGTACATTAAATAAATAGACAATTTCTAGGTAAGAGGCAAGTAACATCATGTGTACCATTTAAAAAAGTCTCTTCATAAGTGGTATAAGAGATTTGATGTATGCATACTGCAAGAAGGCTTCAATAGAAGCAACTATGATGCATGTGTGTATTTTGAGGTAGCAAGTAACATGGATGCAAACATTTTGCTTCTATATATAGATAATATGTTAATCACTAGGCAAAGAATCAAAATAAGTGATTCTTATGAAGGAAATACTAAGTAAAGAACTCAATATTAGGGACTTAGGATCAACAAAGAAGATGCTAGGCATAAGCATCCTTAGGGACAAAACCAAGGATGTCTTAAGTTTTCTCAAGAGTATTGCTTGTAAATTTTACATGTAACAAGTTATAAGGATAAATATTCCTTTCAAAGTCCATTTTAAGCTGTTAACTAAATGTTCTCCTAGCAGTGATGAAGAAAAGCAAGAAACTTCACGTGTGCCTTACTCAAGTATAGTTGGTTCTTTGATGCATTCCAGAATTTGCACCATACCAGATTTTCCCTATCCAATTAGCATGTTGAGTAGGTGCTTGACTAACCAAAATAAAAAGCATTTGTTAGTTATCAAATGGGTAATGAGGTATGTGAAAAATGCTTGATACTATGGTTTGAACTATGGCAAGATTAAACAGAGGCAACAAAGGCTTGTGGGGTGTATTGATTTTGACTGACTATGCAGGGGACAAGGATAAGAGACAATAACTATCTACTGATGTGTTTCATTATGGCTGTTGCTGCATCAAGTGAAAAACAAAGTTACAACTTTTATAGCATTCTTAAGCATAAAAGCTGAGTATATGGCTATGACGAAGGGATTTAAAAAGGCTGGTAATGAATGATAACTATTTATTGAAGTTATAAAAAAAACGATGGAATAATCAAGTGACTAGTAAGAAGATAAGAGAGATCTATAGGCACAATAAATGTGATTAGTGAGAGAATCATAAATAGAATATAATAAATGTTGTCAATAGAAGAGCACAGTTTGTTTGAAATAAACCAACTCTTCACACCTATATATATAAGGCATGTTGTTATCCACACAAGAAAAAAAAAAATCAATACATAGCTTTGAAGTCTTTACTTGCTTACTTTTTATTATTGTCATTACTAATCCATAAATCTTCTTATTTTACAAAAGCCTCCCACTTATTTTTAGTATTTTTGAAAATAACCATAATACATTATATATTATAGACTTAACAATTAATTATTCTCAAATTTTCTATAGTGGTATCAGAACTATGCCGATCATTTATTAAGCATAATTTTTTACTAACTTATGATTAATTCAAATCGTGTATCTCTGCCAATCTCTAATTGTGATTTTTGGTCAATTAAGATTATGATCTATTTTTGTGCTCAAAATTTGCGAGAAGTTATGGAAGCAACTACCATCTTTGAAGATATTTTCACTTTTTCAACTACTCTAAAGAAAATATTGGAGGAAAATATTCAAAAAAATTTCTCAAGCGTTATTTTCACTTCAGTAAACTATGGCAAATGAGATCTTTCCATGAATCATAGAAGCAATTAACACTAAAAAAGCATAGGATACATTGTATGACGAGTTCCAAGGAAGTAAAAAGGTACATATTATCAAACTCCAATATCTTAGAAGAGATTTTGAAAATATTAAAGTAAAGATAATGAGATTGCAAAAGACTATTATTCAAAGATTAAAAAAATAATTAATCAAATGAGAGCCTATGGAGAAAATGTTTCTTATAGAAGAATAGTAGAAAGAATTGATTAGCAGCATAAAAAAAATATGATGCATTGATTTTTGATATTGAAGAGTTTAAAGATATAGAAAGCCTCTTTAGAGAGTACCATTCAATTTAAAATAAAAGTGCAGCCTAAAAAAGTAAAGAAAATTAAGAGGAACTCAAATGAGAATTTAAAAAATACGCAAAATCTAAGAAGACAAGTTAAAAGTAAGAATAATCTTCCTCCTTGTGAAATTTGGTTTTTTTTTTTTTTTAAAAAAAAGGGAAAGCCACTTAAGAAAGATTAGTTCCTAGGAAAGCCACAATGCCGAAATTGTAAAAAAAAATAAATAAAAATTAAGCATTTAATAAGAGATTATAGACTAAAAAGAAGTATTCAAGCTATTTTACTAAGAAAAGGGATGAAGAGAATTTTTCTTTTTCATGAATGTTAAAAAGCTACTAAAGAGAAAAGTGACCTATGATACTTAGACAGTGACTATAATAATCATATGATAAAGGATGAGAGCATTTTTGCCAATCTTGATAAGATAAAAACAAAAGTAAAGATTAGAAATGGTGAATTGGTGGTGGCAATTAGTAAAGGTACTATTGCATTAGTATCCATAAAGGAAAGAAATATGTACGTGATGTTTTACTATTCCCTAACATAGCTTAAAGTCTATTGAGCATGAAATAAATTATAGAGAAAGAATATTCATTACATTTTAAGGGAAATTCTTGCTCAATATTTAACAAACAAATGATAAAACCCTTGAAATTGTAAGAGTAAAAATGAAAGAAAATAGATACTTTCCAATATAATGGAGATATGCAAGCAACGTAGTTACGGAGGTGCAACTAGATGACTCTTTACAATGGCACACAAGGTTTGGACATTTCAACTTTCCTGGCTTGAAGATCTTATATCAAAAGAACATGATGCGAAACCTTTCATCAATCATAGAGAATTAATAACAATGTTGGTGGAGGATGTATACCTGGAAAATAACATCGATAATCATTTCCTTTCAACAAAGCATGGAGGGCTATGGAGCCTTTAGATTATTCACATAGATTTTTATGGGCCGATGCACACTTTAACCTATAATTAAAGTAGGTACTTCATTATCTTCATTAATGACTACACAAGAATTACATGGGTTTACTTTTTATGTAAAAGTCATAAGTTTTTGAAATCTTCAAAAAGTTTAAAAGTTTCGTCGAGAAATGAAGTGGCCATTATATAAAGATAATAAAACATAATCAACATAAACAATATATTTCTAAAGAATTTTAAAAATTCTCTGTAAAAAAAAGGCATTGCAAACTTAAGTTATTGTCAGCTAGGCTCTAAAGCAAAATGGATATTAGAAAGGAAGAATAAAACATTCATAGAAATGGCAAGAGCAATGTTGATGAAGAAAAATCTGCCAAAACATTTTAGGTAGAGGCTGTGAGCATCGTAGTTTATCTACTCAATCAATATGTAATCGAGGTTGTGCAAATAAGACACCAGTTGAAGCATGGAATGGATGAAAGCCTTCAACAAAACATGTCAAAGTCTTTGGACGTGTACATTATGTACATATCCCAAAACAAAAGAGAGACAAGCTAGATGAAAAAACAGAAAAAGATATCTTTTTAGGCTATAACACTTAATCCAAAGCATACAAGTCTATAACTTAAGAATAAAGAAATTAATCATCAGTAAAGATATGAAATTTGATGAAGAAGCTAACTATAATTGGGATATGGAAAAGATTGAAAGAGAGAACATCCTAATTTGCCAACTTCTCCCCTACAATAAAGTGAGAAACAACTATATACACCTAGAGTCATTGACCTTACGAGAATCAACACCATTGGAAGACTCATTGTCAGAACCACCACCAAGAAGGACAAGGTCATTGACCGAAATATACAAGATGTGCAGCTTTAACAATAATAAAGCTGAAGAATTATGAAGTAGCGTCAAGGTAACAAGTATAGATAAAAAGTTATAGAAAAAATCAAGATGATTGAGAAAAACAAGTGACGGGAACTCATAGATCCACCCCAAAACAAAAAAAAAAAAAAAAAACATAAGAGTTGAATGGGTCTACAAAACAAAACTTAATCCTGATAACTTGATACAAAACCACAAAGCATGACTTGTAGCCAAGGGATACTCATAACAATTTGGGGTTGATTACAATGGGGCATTTACTGCAGTTGCCAAAGGAATAAGGGATCAGTAATCAAGTGGATAAGGTAGACACTGCTATTGCAAGGCATCATAAGCCGCAAAGTAATATCACTGTAATGTTATGGATCTAACTAGCTCTACTTATATATGAAAGTTTTGGGATACAATCTCATTCATTAAAAAAGTGAAGGATTTGGGGAATGAAAATGGGTCAGCACGTGCATATTTTCCTTTGTAACAAGAAGAAATACTGTCATTTGGGATTAAACACTAGCACTCTTTTCTTGAAGTGGACACTAAAAGAGTACTCAAAAGACTATTTCATGTGTCTGAGATACATTTAGTGGGTGGCAAGCTAAGGTACATGACTACTTTGTTGGCAGTGAAATTTTGCAGTCTAATGTTTCAAGATCCTTTGATCTTGCACGGTGTTATTTTACTGGAAAAAAGACCAAAAATGGGAATTTTAACACTGGTAGGGAGTAAACATGCGATGCACTATCGAAAAATATGAAACTCAAAGAATTCCAACCATCCTAAAAACTCATGCGGGAACTAGAAAACCAATGCTCTAATATCAATATGGCTAAGAAAATAGTAAGCAAAGAGAAGAAAAACTCTGTAAAGAAACTCTATTGATTCTCAACTCTTTGATGATCTCTTTTCAACTACGAAAGATGTATTTGTAGTACCTTTCACAAGGGCATTTGCATCTTTATTCTTTTAAAATATCTAGCATTTTTACGTTTTCGTACAACCTTTAACCTTTCATGCAATTACTCTAGATCATTGTAAAATAGTCAAAGAAGTTGTCACTTTTTTAGATTTTGAGTTGCATATGGGCTTGGACATGGATTCCGTTCCACTTAGAATCTTAACAATTCAACTGGAGGTTGAGAAAATGGATAGAGTAACAAGTGATGTTAACTGCAAAATACAGAGATCAAATGAAACCATAATAGGAAGAAAAAAAATTCGTGAACCCATCAGGAAATTAAGATAAACAACGACCAAAAGGAGAACTAGTAAAAGATACAACCACTGAGGAAACAAATATTGAAGAAACAAAAGTCATTCAAAATAATAGATAACTATAATTAATCTTCTGGGTTTCAATGGTGGAGATAGAGTTTCAGTGGGTGACAAAGAACTACAAAAACAAGAGAAAGCATAATTTAGAGGTGAAACTATACTTTGAGTTTTTATGATTTTGGTCATTCAACATTAAAATGCAAAAGGTTAGAAAAGTTATTTTAATGTACAAACTAAGCTAATCATCAAGATTAGACTTGTATTTTCTTTTTGCTTGTGTTTTTTTTTTGGCACTAGAATTTCCTTAGCCATGATTTGCCTATTCTCATGAGATGTCAAGATCTCAGGTTGTTTATTACATGGACAACATTTACTTTCATTTTTATTTGAGTATGAGAAATCTAACAATTCTTACTCAAATCATCACGTTACATAAATCTGAATGTGGATACCAATAAGCTTAACGAAAATTGAAATTTTCCATCATTGAATAAGAATTAATGTTTCATGATCAAATTTGACCAATTATTTTGAAAACTTTTAATGGGTAAGGCAAAAAATGCCAACTATCAAAAGCGAACAATTTTGGATTTTAAATATGCTTATAACTGATATGGGATATGTAGGGAGATTCATGAAGTCTTACTCAAAAAGATGGAGGTTGATAACATGTAGAAGAGATCTGGTCAGGATTAATGTATCCATGAGTTTAGGAACTTTACAATATGAGATGATTTAATCAGAACTATGGTGATTTTAATGGGGTAAATCGTATTATTGTGTTTATTCATAATTTAATGATCTTTCATGTCTATAATAAATTTAAAATTAATTTAATGATAAAAAATCTAAAACGATGGCAATGATCATATGTCAAGAAAGCCTATTATAGGGATGGTAGGTACTCTGGCAAGGTGTGTGCACCCATGACGGCTTTCCTCATAAACTTAAAAACTAATGGTTTTCTTTGACCTAAGGAAGAAGAAAACAACAAAGAAGCCCGGCATACCACGTGCAAGACCTCAAAATATGAACAGGTAATTCAAGAACAAGTTTGCAACACCAAGAAATCAAGAAGCTATCAAGATTCAGTTTCATAAGAGGCATTCTCCGCAGATGCTCTCTTGCTAACCAGTCAAGTGCCACCTAGGGTTCCCCCAAACACTTCAGTGGGATTAGGCTAAGCCATCTGTTAGGGCTCCTTGAAGAGTCCCAATGAAGTGGTTAGGGGAACTCTAGGGGACAGCCGACTCTCTCTTTCCCTTATTCACTGAATTTTTTGATAAGTTGATGCATGCATGGCAAGCCATCTATTTATAAGAGGGCATTCCTTCAATGAGATATATACTAAAGAAAATGTGACAATGTGACCTTGGCATACATAAGGAAATAGAGGATTATTCTGCACGTGATGATTGAATCTGGTCCTTATTGTGATGATGGAGGATCCAGAGACGTGACTCCGGTAAGTTGGCCACAAGTGGTCACAAATTCTTCCTGCGACTTTCATTTATGCGGTCCATCCTTAATGTTTATGAGGGAAGAACATTTTTTGAGCACTAGCTTCATATGCTTAAGTCAAGGATTATCTTTCTTTGCTGTAAAACATGTGTTAGTTACTCATCTAACATGGTTTTAGCCATCTTCGAAGTAAGCTACATACTACATGTATGGTTAAATACACCGAGAGGTTGGCATTATTTGAACTACAGCAGTTTATTAAGGCAGCATGCAGTACCAACAATAATTTGACACATGGGTTTATATAGAAGATTCTGGGTTTGCTTGGCCAGCTGAAGATGAAAGGTTGATGGGTATCAATAGTGAAAAAGAGGCGTAGACGGCTTGTGTCCACAGACCACTCACCTCTAATATTCTCTTGCTCTCATGTATCGATACAGCGGTTGCGTCTAAGATCACTGCTCACAGCTTTATCCGCAAAAATCTCTTGTGGTCTCTTAACCGCACAAAGACCCAAAATTCAACCAGATGCACTAAGAGGAGCTCATTATAAATGGTGGGTCGTTTAGTTGCATTCACTTCACCAAGGAATCAATACAAGCAAGAGTAAAAATATATGTCAGGTGCCCCCTAGAGTTCCTCTGAGCACTTCATTGGGGACTTTCTCAATACCAGACCTCACTGAAATGTTTGGGGGAACTCCCGGTGTCATCTGATACAAGGCGAGGTGAGGCTAGTGACACATATTGCCAGGACTATGTGGTTCTATCCCCTTTATTGCTTCTGACTAGTTAGGTTTAAGTTTAGTTTTTAGCTAAGTTACTTGATTGCTGCTCATTTGGAACAACATCAAGGACTCGCTGCTTTGAATTTAATATATATTCATCAGCCAAATTATACAGTACAAATATAATACATCCCATGTATCCTATACTTCCATCATCCATCTGCTGACAGAAAGTTTTTGCTGATCCAATGCTCTTCTTTATGTCAAGATTTGGATATACTTTCCTGCATATATCATGTTCTTGTAAAGGTCAATATTGCAGGTGCATATATTTATAGGCACTGTGGGTTTAGTTTCATTAAAATGCCAAATCCTAGGTTTTTTCACTCTTAGGTCTTCTTCTTAACCCTAAGCCTTGGTCTTTAGGAGTTGACAGAAAAGGTCAGAGAAACCATTTGGTCTAAGGTTTTTGTTGCATAACTACACTAATAAAAGGAGTATAGTTTAGTTTATTAAGATTAGAAGATAGCATGAAAGTCTTTGATTAGAAGTGAAAAAGAGTTCCTCACAAGAATTTTTCTCCCCCTAAACAAACAAAACATGATTAACAAAAACCTTGCAAAACATTTCTGTGCTTGATCTAAATTTGCTAGTTCTCTTTCTGACATTATTGCATATTATTTGCTCTACTTCTTGCAATTATAAGTGAGATTAGTTTTTTGCATTACAAGAGAAAACATATCTTTGCACGATCTCTTTCATGTATTACATGTCAGCTTAATTGTGATGTACGGCTTAGATTGTGCAATGCTGAGGACTTGCTTGTTTTGTTTCTTGCTATTTTCTTTCTATAATAAATTCATATTGTTTATATTTGTATGTCTTTTGGATCTTGGTTATTTAGTCTAGGTAACATATATGTATTGAGCTAAACCTGTGACACAAGTTACTGTGTCAAGACCGTGGGTTTGAATTGCATGTCCCTTTAATTTTCTTTTGTTAGAAGCGTGTTTTACTATAAATTATTATAACTAATCTTCACAGTTATATTAATTCTGCTGATTTCACTAAGATAATCACTGTGATCTTATTCAGATCACTCTATACTAAACAACGGTTTAATTATTACATAGTAAGTGTAATAAATAGAGAAGAAAGCTAGTTTAAGGTTGGATGGACGTATAGCATGAGCTAGACGTATTATTTCATAACTATAATTACAATTTTTTGTAGTAATATAAATTAAATTTGTAGTTTATTTTAGTACCAATAAATGCTTTTACTTACCAGTTATCATCTCTTAAGAGTGGTTATATAGTTACTCGATAATTAAAAGAAGACAAGGTTAGAAACTAGTAAGCAAAGAGAAGAAACTCGCTCTATAAAAGAAATTTTCATTGATTCTCAACTCTTTGATGATCTCATTTCAATTACAAGGGATGTATTTATAGAAGTTTCACAAGGGTATTTACATCATTATCCTTCTAAAATATTTGGCCTTATTACATTTCCAATACAACCTTTAACCTTTCAAGCAATTACTCTAATCCCTCTAGAATAATGAAAGAAGTTGTCTACACTTTTGGATTTCAATGACTGGGTTGCATCTGAGCTTGGATGTGGATTCCATTCCATGATCCTCTGGTTGGAGAAGACTCATCTTTGAGTTTTATTTTTCATCTTCATAATTATATGGTGAAAGCCAGCAACATTAAATGTTGTAAAGATCCTATAGTAATTTGGCAACTTTATTTTATAAGCATTATCATTAGTCTTTCGCAAAATCCGAAATGGTCCATCAGCTCTTGGAGATAGCTTGGCATTTGGGTGATTTAAGAACCTTCCTTTTTGCTAATGGATTCAAATCAAGTCTCCTTCCTAGAAAGTATGTTTTTTTTTTTTTGGTTGAATTCTTACACGAACTTGTTCATTAAGTTTTTTGATTTCTCTTGCTCTCTTTTTTGCCTCCGCATTGTAATGATGAATATTAAAAGATGGTGCTAAGTCAAGGGGACTAAGGGGATGAGTGCCATAAACTACCTCAAAGGGATACTTTATAATAACTTAATTAGTGAAGTTGTCATAAGCAAGCTTTAATTGTGCAATAATAAGATCGATCTCATTATTTCAGGTTCTTCCTAATAAAACAAAAGAGTAAGTTCCCCAAAATTCTATTAATTGACTCGATTTGCCTATCTGTTTGTAGATGACTTGGACTATTCAATTGGAGTTTGGCACCTTTGCCATGAAGTTCTCTAGAAGTGACTTAAAAATTTGTTATCTCAATATGAAATGACCGTTTTTGGGATTCTATGAAGTTAAACATCTCCTTAAAGTACAAATTCGCGACCTAGACAACATTATTAATCTTTTGACATGAAATAAAACTTGCCATTTTCGGGAACTTATCTATGACAACCATAATAGAATCCTACTATCATTGAGTTTGAGGTAGTCCAAGAACAAAATCCATGCTCACATTTTTCAAGGTGCTTTTGAAATTGGTAGGGGCATATATAATCCTATATTTTCAATTTTAGTTTTGGCCAAGTAATAAGTCCTACATCGTTGAATGTGTTTATTGACATCTCGCTTCAATCTTGGTCAACGAAAATTTTTATTAACCAAAACCATAGTTTTATCTCTTCCAAATGTCCAGCTAAGCCTCCATCATGTGCTTCCCATATGATTGCTTCTCGAAGTTATTACTGAGAAATGCATAATACTTTTCCTTTAAATAAGAATCCATCTTGTCTATGGTATTGCTGGAAGGTAGTTTCTTAATAAAACTCCAAACTTAATCAAAATAAGGATCATCTTGATACAGCTCCTTGATAATCTCAAATCAAACTACTTTCATTTGCAAAGTGGAAAGTAAGGCATGCCGTCGACTAAGGGCATTAGTTACGAGTTTTATCTTCTCATCTTGTACTTCAATAAGAATGGATAAGATTGCAAGAATTCACTCCAAGAGGTATGTCTTCCACTGATTTTTGTTGAGAGTTCAAATGCTTGACTGCCTTATGGTCAAAATAGAGAATAAATTTTTTACTCAATAGGTGATGGCTCTAATGTTACAAGGCACACATAACAACATAAATTTTTTTTTTATAATTAGTGGAGTATTTAAGTTTGCAATTATTGAGTTTTTCATTGAAAAAGGCTATCGGATTCATTTCCTAGCTTAAAACAGCACCAATACCAGTATTAGCTTACCTTGAATATTTGCTTAAGATTTAGATGTGATAATACAAGAGCTTCAGTTCTTCAACTCTTCAAAACTCTTGTGGGCTTCTTTTGTCCATTAGAACTTGTCTCTCGTGATGCAGCAACACTGAAACTAAAAATTCTAATGAATTTTGTACAAAATGAGGCTAGCCCATAAAAGATCCTTACATCATGGACAGATTTAGGACTTGGCCAACTATTGATGGCTTCTATCTTGCTTAAATCTACTTGGATGCCTTCAGCAAGTAATGATATACCTAAAAAAGACAATTTCATTTGTTAAGAAAGAATATTTCTTAAGGTTGATATATAATATTTTCCTATGGATAAGTTCTAGCACTTAACAGAGATGCCCTAAATGCTCTTAGTTGGTTTTACTATAGATCAGAATATCATCAAAGTATACAATCACTTTTTAATGGAAGGATGAAGTACTTGGTTCATTAGGTGCGTGAATGTGCTAGGTGCTTTTTATGATCGAAAGGGCATGATAGTCTACTCACACAAGCCATATCAGGTTTCAAAGGTAGTCTTCCATTCATATCCTGGTTGTTCATATGATGATACCCACTACGAAGATTTAATTTTTTAAGAAAAGATAATGGCACCATAAAGCTCTTCAAGCATGTCATCGAATCTCAATATCAGGAATTAATATTTTATGGTGTTCTTATTCTTAGTTTGGCTATCAATGCACATTCTCCCGCTGCCATCTTTCTTTGGTACTAAAGATGTATGTCCAACACAAGGACTAACGCTTTCTTAGATCAATACTTTCTTTAATAATTCCTCGACTTAGCATTGGATTTTAATATGCTCTTGTAAATTCATTTGGTATGTTGGTTTTTTAAGAACAACAACCCTGGGAGTGAGGTCCATGGCATGTTAAATATCTTGCACAGGGGGTAGACCAGGAAGGATCTCATCAGGCATTCAATCTGGAAATTTGATGAGCAAGTGTCCTACTTTTATTGAACAAGCGGTTTCTTTGTTTTGTTCAAGCAACAATATAAGACACATGTCTTGTGTTTCTTTGGGTTTCACCTTGAATTGGCTTTTAGATACTAATGATACCAGTGTCTTGCCTTTGTTATGGTCCTGATTGATTTCAATGGGTAGTATTGGGACTAACTTAATCTTTCACTCTATCATTGAAGGTGATTTAAATCAGGTATTCTTGTGTTTATTTGATTTCTTTTTATATTAATTATTATTGATTTTAAATGTTAGAGATTTTATAATTAATCCCATCATTTAAGGATTTAATACTTAAATTCCCCACAAGAATGAACCATAATTTGATGGAAAGAGTAAAGTATATACTTTTCATGACAAGGTTAAGTAAGGACTTTTAGATTGAGGCTATAATAGGTGCAGCTCACTTGATCAATTAGTATCCATCGAAGGTAATAAACCTCAAAGCTTCTAAAGGAGCTTAGACCAGAAAGCCAGTTAGCTTAAGTCACTTTAAGGTCTTTTGTTGGTGTTGCTTATGCACACTAAAGAGAAGGGAAGTTGGATCCCAAGTTTACAAAAGGATCTTTCTTGGATGTCTTAAGGTGATTAGAGGCTATAAGCTTTATGTGAAGCGTAGAGCAAGCTATATGACTTTTATAAGCTAGGATGTGATCTTTGATGACACACTCCCATATGCAAATTCTAGAAAGGGCTTAAGTTTGTATGAAAAGTTCAAAAGATTATCTTGAGGTGCCTCAAAGAGTTACTATTGAGGTGGAATCTTCAATCTAACCAATTTTCTCAAGTCTTAAACTAATTCTAGAAGAAATGAACACTGATAGCAACTTTCGACAAATGCAAGCTTCTTCAAATCTTGAAATCAATGGGTAGAATGTTAATGGTCCTAGGCAGTTGGACAATTACTACCTGGCAATGGATAGGACTATAAGGAATATAAGATCGCATAGGATATTCCAACAGGAGGAATCAAGAACTTACTACATATGCTCTTAACTTTGTTAAGCAATATATAAATTTGAAGCTTTCCAACTTCACTCGGGTAGTGTAAAGCCTCAAGTAACCAAATGGCTAAGACAATGAAGAAAAAAGATGCAATCTCTCATGAAAATCCATATGTAGGACATTGTTCGAAGGCCAGAAGAGTAAAAATTGATAGATCATAAATGGATTTACAAGCTGAAGGAGGGTGAAGTTGTTGATTGTACCAAGAAATGGCAAGGCTAGTAATAAAAAAGATTCATCCAAATCTTTTGCCTTATAATGAAGTATGAAAGTATAAGATCAGTGCTTGCCTAGGTAGCTCTAAATGGCTAAGAGTTAAAGCACATGGATGTCAAGATTGCCTTTTTATGTTTGTAGAAAATTGAAAGAGAGCATGTACACTAAACAAATAAACGGTTTCTAGGTAAAAGGCAAGTAACAGGATGTGTACTTTTTAGAAAAATCTCTTCACAAGCGCAAGTAATTTCCTAGATAGTGGTATAAAAGATTTGATGTATGCATACTGCAAGAAGGCTTCAATAGAAGCAACTATGATGCATGTGTGTTTTTTGAGGTAGCAAGTAACGTGGATGCAAACATTTTGCTTCTATATATAGTCAATATGTTAATCACTGGGCGAAGAATCAAAATAAGTGATTCTTATGAAGGAAATACTAAGTAAAGAACTCAATATTAAGGACTTAGGATCGACAAAGAATATGCTAGGCATAAGCATCCTTAAGAACAAAACCAAGGATGTCTTAAGCTTTCTCAAGAGCATTACTTGTAAATTTTGCATGTAACAAGTTATAAAGATAAATATTCCTTTCAAAGTCCATTTTAAGTTGTTAACTAAATGTTCTCCTAGTAGTGATGAAGAAAAGCAAGAAACTTCACGTGTGCCTTACTCAAGTACAGTTGGTTTTTTGATGCATTCCATAATTTGCACCATACCAAGTTTTCCATATCCAATTAGCATATTGAGTAGGTGCTTGACTAACCAAAATAAGAAGCATTGGTTGGCTATCAAATGGGTAATGAGGTATGTGAAAAATGCTTGATACTATGGTTTGAACTATGGCAAGATTAAGCAGAGGCAACAAAGGCTTGTGAGGTATATTGATTCTAACAACATATGGGATAAGGATAAGAGACAATCATTATCTACTCATGTGTTTCATTATGGCTGTTGCTGCATCAAGTGAAAAACAAAGTTACAACTTTTATGGCACTCTTAAGCATAAAAGCTCAGTATATGGCTATGACGAAGGGATTTAAAAAGGCTGTTAATAAATGATAACTATTTATTTAAGTTATAAAAATAGGGGTGGAATAATCAAATGACTAATAAGATGGTGAGAAAGATCTAAAAGCACAATAAATGTGGTTAGTGAGAGAATCATAAATAGAACATAATAAATATTATCAATAGAAAAGCACAGTTTGTTTGAATTAAACCAACTCTTCGCACCTATATATATAAGGCATGCTCCCATCCACACAAGAAAAAAGAAAATCAATACATAGCTTTGGACTCTCTACTTGCTTACTTTCCATTATTTTCACTAATAACCCATAAATCTACTTATTTTACAAAAACCTCTCACTTGTTTTTAGTATTTTTGAAAATAGTCATAATACATAGTATATTATAGACTTACCAATTAATTATTCTCAAATTTTCTACAGTGGTATTAGAACAATGTCGATCATTTATTAAGCATAATTTTTACTAACCTATGATTAATTCAAATCGTGTATCCCTATCAATCTCTAATTATGATTTTTGGTCAATTAAAATTACGACCTATTTTTGTGCTCAAAATTTGTGGGAAGTTGTGGAAGGAACTGTCATCTTTAAAGATATTATCACTCTTTCAACTACTCCAAAAAAAATATTGGACAAAAATATTCAAAAAATTCTTAAGCGTTATTTTTACTTTAACAAACTATGGCAGATGAGATCTTTCCATGAACCATAAAAGCAATTACCACTAAAAAAAAAAAGTGTAAGACACATTGTATGACGAGTTCCAAGGAAATAAAAAGGTATATACTATCAAACTCCAATTTCTTAGAAGATATTTTGAAAATATTAAAATAAAGGATAATGAGATTGCAAGAGACTATTATTTAAGATTAAAGAAATAATTAATCAGATGAGAGCCTATGGAGAAAATATTTCTGATAGAAGAATAGTGGAAAGAATTGATTTGCTACATAAAAAAAATGATGCATTGATTTTTGATATTGAAGAGTTTAAAGATATAAAAAGCCTCTTTGGAGAGTACCATTTAGTCTAAAATAAAAGTGTAGCCTTAAAAAGTAAAGAAAATTAGGAGAAACTCAAATGAGAATTCCAAAAATAAGCAAAATCTAAAAAGATAAGTTGAAAATAAAAATAATTTTCCTCATGTGAGATTTGTTTCAAAAAAAAAAAGAAAAAAAAGAAAACCACTCGAGAAAGATTATTAGTTCCTAGGAAAGCCGCAATGCTAAAATTGTAAGAAATTTGGGTACTTAATGAGAGATTATAGACTAAAAGAAGTATTCAAGCTAGTTTTACTAACGAAAGGGAGGAAGAGAATTTTCTTTTTCATGCATGTCAGAAAACTACTAAAGAGGAAAGTGATGTATGTTATTTAAACAGTGTCTACAGTAATCTTACGATAAAAGATGAGAGTATTTTTGGCAATCTTAATATGTTTAATGTTATGATTTTAATGTAATCTCAAATAAATTTAAAATAACTTCATCTATATTTACAATTAAAATCAAATTATAATAGCACAATATAATTTTTTGTTATAATTCAAATGCAATGTACACAGATCTTTTTTTTTTCATGTATTTGTTTGCTAAACCGCAAAAATGTACCAACTTTAGGTTAATAAAACAAAGTCCATATTGCAGTATATGCTTTGCCCAGAAATTTTTCTAGTCTTGCTTTGTTTTCTCCCTTATTGACAGAATGGTTAGTCAACCCAAAATTCAAACAGTAATTGGGTAACAATCAACCAACTAAATGCATCAAGATTATAGTTGTGACTAATAAGACTACACCCACTTCAAAATTCGTTCTCTTGGAATCTTATTTAGTATTAATTGATCAAATACAATCCATTCATCAAGAACATAGTAACACTCATGCTATCAGTAAATGATAAATTCAAATTTGTCTTTATGATCTAATTACTAAACGGATAAATAAGATAAACACAAACATAAACATAGATAAAATGGATAAGATTTTTACGCGATTCAGTTAAATAACTGACATTCATAAGGTCACGCTCAAATTATAATCAAGCCATCAAGTAATGAAAGTTCTTACAAGTACCAATTGTTTTTTACACAGCTTCCTCTTCAACTGTCATAATTAGTATTGTAACATTTATTGAAACAATATTAAGTGAAATCCACTCAACTTATATGATCGTACTTTACTTGAACTCCCATCAATGTGCAGCTGTGTTTTTCTCCCAATAATAGTTCATTATTCTTCCAAGGAATTCTTAGAATTTTAACATTTTTTGAATCTCCAAATAAAGAATTGGGTTAACTTTTGGAAAATCTCTATCAATATTAAAGCCCGTTTAAGATTTAATAAAAGTTTACGTAAAGCTTAATAAATTAAATTTGTTAGCAAATCATGGGACATATATTTTTAAAACGAGTGGATCCAACTCAGCTTATTAATTTAAAAGACCCATCAAAAATGGGTTGGGCAAAACTTGGATCATAAATTTCAAGTTGACCTGGCTCAGCTTGACTTATTGTCGAGCCTAAGTTAGTAGCACTTACTTTCAAAGATATATGCTCCATTACACCTTAAATTAGATTTTCTTACCTAAACTTTGCAAGAATTGGTATTGGATAGTCAATTCTTAGTGCATTTCTCAATTTACCAGTACGATAATTACCTCTTTTAAGCATATTCATCAGCTTGCAATAGGTTTTCTCATTAGTTACCAATGAAGTCAAATGCAATACTAATTCCTTTAAGTTTGAGATCAGTCACAGTAAAAGCCACATAATTTTTGGCAAGATCATTATCTTTTGTGCTACCATGGGAGTCCTCCTTACTCCCAAAAACTTTCTTTTCTTCTTGATTGTGTTGGCATATTCAGCTTGAATAAGTCCATCGCCATCACATTCTCGACATAATATCCATTTGACTTTCTTTCCGAACTCAATTGAGACATTGAGAGCAGTTGATATCGGAAACTTCCTTAGTTCAAAGTTTTCACCTTTATTCTTCTTGTTGACCTTCTTGAGTTTTCTGTTGAGCCTTTTAGTCAATAAGGTTAAGGACTCATCAATGCTTTCATCCTAATCCAAAACAGCATCATCTTCTTGCTGGTAAGCTTCCACTTGAAAAGCCATTTTTTTCTTCTTTTTTCTGTTGTAAATTCATCTCAAAAGTTTATAGAGATCCCATCAACTCATCCAGCTTCGTGGCTAGCTTGTACATCACGAGTTTCTTGTTACCTTGTATGCAAACCTTTCTAGTGAAGACTTAAAGATTTTTCTTACAAGTTTTGATTTAGAATATTTTTCTCCAAATGCGCAAAAAAAAAATCAATAATTACTAAATGTCATATTTATAAAAATAATGTCAGCAAAATTAACAATGTTAATATACTAGCTTTATATGATTTTTAAATTAGTCCGAAAACAATCTAAACTTATCATTTCATTTTAAATTTCATATAATTAAAAAAATCAAATTTTTTATTTTATTTTAATAAAATTAAATAAAATCTTAATTGATATATATAAATTCTAAACAAAAATAAAAAAGTTATTCAAAAGAGCTTCTATTTATTATACTATTAACAAAAACTTAACTTTTACCACTTACCGATAAAATGGAAGTATCCAACATAGTATTATAATGCGCCAACATCATTTTGAAATTGAAATTAAATCAAACGTTGATTTAAAATAACATTGCATAATAATTTGAGATTCAACTAATTATTTTTTATTTACAAAATTTTAACCGGTTGTAGATATGGAAATCAATGACTCACTTAAAATTTGAAACTTTGATTATGGATATGGTTTATGTGAGGTCTTTATCGCAATCTTTTTGTAAAATATTATTAATTAAAGTAAGACAATTTGGGTGGATTTTATGTCCACTTCAACAAAGGGTATGGTGCACACCTGGTGCACATAGGACACACATGCATATTTAAGATTACCATAAAAATTATGTTAATGTAAAAGGATTAAATCAAAATTAAAGAGAAACAAATCAAGGATGGATTGACGCATGAGGCATGGATGTGCTTGCATTAAACATATTCAGAGAATTAAAAATTGATTCTCTCTTGTATAAAAGCACTGCTTCAATCAAATTGAAAGATTTCGCATAATCAATTTAATTAGGTTAAGTAAAAGCAAGGGCAGTACTACAAGAATATGCCAACCTTATACATATATATGGACACAGCCATTGTGCTTGCAAATAAGGAAGGAAGACCATTGCAGTACAACATATCTTGTCCAAGACATTTTAAACAGTATATGAGATCAAATGCAAGAGACTGGGCTGACATGTAAAACACGAAGAAAGAAACCTATCCGACATTAAGTTTTATAATTAATATAACATTCTTCTCATGCAGCTGTGTTGTTAAACAGTGTCAAGTGCCAGCCAGGGCTCCCCCAAACATTTCAGTGCTGCAGGGCAAAGCCCTCTGTTAAGGCTTCTGAATGAGCAGCAATAAAGTGGTTAAGGGAACTCTAGAGGACAGCTGACTCCCTCTTTAGCTCACTTTGTTTAATTTCTAGATAGGATATGCCTGCAACTTATAACGGAGATGTTCTATATATGTCTTGGCACTCAAGCATAATGGTGGCCTCAGCAGATAGAAATATTGGAGGATTGAATCTGGACTTGATAACGGTACAACATGGCATGTGGCCATAGGTGGCCTTAGATTCTGAGTGTGGCTTTCGATTCTCTGTGGTCCAACGATGAGCTCACAGCTTTATCGTCCACAAAAAACATCTCTAATATTCTCTACTGCTCATGCATCTATCTTGCAGCTGCGTCTAAGTTCACTGCTCACTGTTTTATTGCCCCAGAATATCTCTTGTTCGCACGAGAAGAAAGTAACAAAATACCAATATAAAGCCAAATAACCTCATTATAAATAGCAGGCTTCATTTCCATGCATTGCCACATGAATCAACCAAGAAAAGCAGTACTAAGAACATATTTGTCAGGTGTCCCCTAGAGTTCCCCTGAGCACTTCACCGGGCACTCTCGCAGTACCAAAGTACAATTAGGCCCACTGAAGTGTTTGGGGGAACTCCTGGTGTCATCTGATGCCAGGCGTGGCAAGCTGGGTTACCCTTACATGCTGCCAGGACTGCATGGTTGCATTTCCTCTAATTGCTGCTGATTATTTGTTTTATAAGTTCTTTTGCTACTTCTAGGAAATAAGGTTGCATGCATAATCTAATTGTTGGAAACACATATGCTTTCTGTAATATATGCTAATTCCTTCTCTTATACACTATATAATATATGCTACAATCTTATACTTCAGTTATTTTTTCTTAGAAAAATTTTGGTCGATCCCTTTCTCTATATCAAGGTTTAAGATATACTGTTTCTGTGCATGCATCTTTGCGTTTGTGTTATATGTTCTGGGTTTTCTCACAAAGTTTATTAATTTTCGACTCCAAGTTTTCTTTTCAAGCCTAAACCCTAGTATGGGAAGTCTTTTAGAGTGGATGGAAAATCTCAGATCACATGGATACACTGAGATTAACAGATACATGACACTGTATGTTTGCTCAACAAGGTTTTTTTCTCTATATATAAAACAGATAGACCTAGCAAACGGTTTATTGGTTCATGCTTGATTAAAGTCTGCTAGCTAGTTTTCTTTCTCATGGCATTAATGCATCTTAATTTGTCTACTTCTTGCAAGTCAGGCTATAGCAAAAGGAAATATTGCGAAGATCAGTTTGGGGAAATGCCAATTTCTGGACGTATTAACGAAGCAGCAAGCTTCATTTGCTATCAAATTTTTGATGAAGAACTATAACCCGATTATTATATCTAGGCAAGAGAGGGACTATGTAAAGAATGAGAAGAATTGTTTCGTGACCATTTTTACACATTAATTTGCTTTTATGTAAATTAAACCGACCTTAATTAGGGTTGGTTCTTTAAGCAATAATGGAGGATTTTAATCAGTCCAATTCTAATCTCTTAAGATTCATTATACGGTACTTATAATCAAACATTATGATATTGGGTAACGAAGATAGAGAAACATAAAATACTTTTAAAGGAGAATAGAAAAGCCCATAATATGAGAGAACAACAATATATAATGCATAATATTATTATCCAATATAGTTCATTAGAAGACAATGGGCTTAACAACTTAATAAAAGCTATTAAGAAACATAGAAATTCAATAATGGGTTTGAAACTGAAACTGATTATTGGAAACTCACTCTCAGAATTACATGAAGATTGGTAAGAGAAACCATTTAATCTAGCATTCTTATTGATTGGGAAAAATCAGAAGAAAATCATGAAAAGAAAAATTAAAGAGAGAGATACAATATTAATAATTTTTAAAAAATGGATGGAGAAAGAATAATCTCGAAAAAGAACAAGTAAAAAGAGAAGCATATACTGTGAGAAGTGTATAAGTCAACCATGTGAACTAGAATCAATAATCAATATAAGAGGAAAACAGGATTTCTCGCAGATTTAGACAAAAATTAATCAAAGAGAAAATCAGCAGAAGAATTAAATAAAGAAAACCAACAGAAAGAGGTGACAAGAGGAAAGAAGAGCTTCTTGTATTTGCTATGTGACGTATTTCAAATTAGCAATGAGAAGAATCCTCTGAGTTTCTCTGGTGAAAAGGCACCCGCAAAAAAGAGTTTCAAAAATCATTGTTTTCCGGCAATAAGCAAGCCTTAAAGTATTAGTAATGGACTTCTTTTCTTGTGATGTTTGTTTCAAAGACTTTCAGAACTGCAGCCTCACCTCTTCATTTCATAATATCGTATAGTAATTTAAGAAGACTAACTGCTTATACGTTGTGATAATTTACTCTTGAGATTGGCTGGGAAGAAGTTGATTTGCCGCATTAGGATTAAAACTTCTGCAACTTTGCGGCTATCCAACAGTAGATATATGGACATAACTCATAATTAATGCATGTAATTGTATCATTTTATTGACTTGGTTTTTTTTTCTGAATTAGAAAATAAGAACAAAAAACAATATGTCTAATAAAAAAAATGTAACGATGTAATTGCCATAATTATCATTTGGAGATTGGAATAATTCTTACTTCTTTGTTCTTTCCCTTTTTTTTTCTAATTAAGAAATTGCATAATAATTTAAGATTTAACTACAGTTTCTAATTAAGAAATTCTTAACTTATGAGTCTTAGATATTAAAAGCAGTACACAATTATTGTGCTCGAATCATACACACATAATGGATGTGATAAAAAAATTCGTGCACAAAGAGTTATAAAAAAACTTGTTTACATTACTCATCTAATAAAGGTGTAACCATCACCTCATATATGTACGCTACGTACCCAATATATATATATATATATATATATATATATATATATATGTATTTGTTTTTATGGATTAGAGCTACAAATTAACATTACTAGATAGTAAGATGCACTTCATGTTTCTTTTTAAAGTTGGGTACTTTATATACTTGATTCTGCTTTGGATTTGCTTGGCTAGATGAAGATGAAAAAGGTTGATGGATATGGTGATTGAAAAAAAGGTAAAAAGGGCTTATTATGTCCAGAGGCCACTCTCTTCTCTAATATTCTCCAACTCTCATGCATCTATCTTGCAGCTGCGTCTAAGTTCATTATTCCAAGAAAATTCTCTATGTCTGAGGAGAACGAAATACCAATATCGAGCTAAATGCATAGGCAGAACCTCTCTATAAATAGCAGGGGTTACTTGCTATTACCATACCAACACATCAACTAAGACTAGCAGGAGGCAGATTAATTACAGACATCTGATGTCCCCTAGAGTTCTCCTGAGCACTTCACTGCAGAATTTTTTTTTTTTTTTAAAGCTCCACTGAAGTGTTTGGGGGAACTCCTGGTGTCATCTGATAGGCACGATGGCAAAGCAAGTAAGGTAGATATGTTGGGGGGCTACATGGCTCGAGTATATGGGTTTGCACTTAATCCAAGAGTTGGCACTTCTGTGCGGCTTCAAGGCAAGAACACTAAGTTGTCACTAAGGTCTCCTTTTTTCCTTCATATACTTAATTTTAAAATTTACTTGCTATATTTTTTTCATAATTTTTAAATTTATGATGATTTATTTTTAAATAGATAAAAGGTTACTATATTTAGTTTTGTTTCTATTTTTAATGGGTTCAATAATTACTTCTTTCTTGATAGTAACAATAATTTTTATTTATTTTTTAATGTTCTTTTATCATGTGCAAGTTTTCTTTTTTTCTTTGATTTTTTATTTTTTTCTTATCAATTTTTTCTCTTCTCGTTAATTTTGTTATTCTCTTTATTAGATTTTTAAGTCTTTAACATTCAAAATTTAATATTCTTCAAATTTTCATTGAATTCTCAATTTTTCATAGTTCTATACAATTGATGGAATGAGAGATTTATAGAAGAAAAAAATGCATATGCTTTCTTTCTTTTTAATTATTCATTTTCAATTAAAATTTAATCTTCTCATATATTTATGCAATCATCTTTATTCATGTGTCTATTTTTTAATGATCTTTTTTACTTGGTGATATAGGTGCTTCGAGCAATCAACAAACAATAAAATCATTATAAATTAACTAGGTGTTATCATTTTTTTTAATTTTATTTTATTTCATTGGTAATTTAGTATATTTTTCTTAAAAATTGTGTTAATTATTTAATTATTGTGAATATATTTATTAAAAAATGTAAATATAGATATGAGAAACAAAATTGGAAAAAAGACATTGTAATTTATTCAATTTTTTTGCAATAAACATAACACAGTAAAAAATATAATTGAAAAAAATTATTAATTCAATTAACGTTAATTAGTATATATGAAAATGCAATAAGTAGTAGCAAATCGTCTATCTACACAGGATGTTAATGAAGAACATGAAAATCACTTTGAAAGAATTGAAAAATAAAAACAGATAAACAAAATATACATATACATATACATATATATATATATAATATAGGTGATCAAGCTATATATATCTTCTCAATTCAAAGTATATTTGAAATTTTCAAATACATTAAAATATTTTTTGTTTTTTATCTTTAAAAATTAAGATCTTTTGATGATCATCATTTATATATATAATCTCAAAAGAAGATGTAAACCATGTGAGTTATCATATATTACATTAATGTCCTAGTTATATTTATTTGATGAATAAATTTTTTTTAAAAAATTAGGAATAAAAAAACATTATTTAAAATATTATGTTATATATATATATATATATGTAAAATGTACTCTTTGTTAAATGTATAAAATAGTCGAGCTGTCTACCTGCTATCAATATTTACATTAATTAAGATAAAAACATGTAGTGGTTCCGTGTGTTATAACTCATAATAGCAAACATAATGAGAAGTGAATGTTTTTAAAGCTGTTAAAAAAATTAAAAGTGAGAAATTATATTAGAGTCTAAATGAAAATAATGGAATAAATAATTATGATACTTTAAAATATATTATTAAAATAAATATAAAAATAAAAAATTATTACTTTTAAAGAATAAAAAAATATTTTAAAATTGTTTAATTTTTAAACCTTTCCAAATGAAATAAGATGATGTTATAACAAAAATAAATCAAACCATTTTAAATAAATTGAACCAATTAAAAACTCCATTTATTAATCCATTTTTTAAAAGAGTGAAAAAATTACTTTCTTAATTGATCTCGAGCTAAGATAAGGAGGTTCAATTAAGACCTCTCAATTATGTAGTTATGTGTTTGGCTTACAAATCACTTGGAAAGCGCAATACTAATATGCTAAGAATCTTTTGCATAATATAATATTAAACAATTCTCTAGCATTTATTGCCCCTATTGGGGTCAACTGCCATAGTATTAACTGATAGCCAATAAAAATGTGGTCTTGCAATTCTTTATGGTAAGACTATAATTTTGTAATAAGGCATTTATTGAATCATACTAACTATAGTATATAACTCCCAATTTGTTCTATCCCCAAAGGGTTGTTTGGCACAGCTCTTCACAAACATGAAGAACGTTCCAAGCTGGTTCTTTCTTTATTGCTTTCCCAATATGCTTGGTTTCTGTATCAGCAACTCGACCACAGATTTTTCTTTCGACGAGCCACGTTACTGTCTTCAACAATTTGCCTCAGAACTCGGAGCCATTGAACATCAACTGTGACCCTGATCTCTCCAAACGTGGATTTGACCCTCTTCCAGCAGGCAATTGGCTCATATTTGCGGCCTACAGTGATCAAACTGCTTATTATTGCTTGGTTCAATGGGGAAAAAAGTTTGGCTGTTGGCCGGCGTATGTGTTCAAATTTGATAAATACCACAACATCGTGGCTTGGAAAGTGACAACAGATGGGTTTTATAGGAGCTTCGATCAGACTACTTGGAACAAGATGCATAATTGGGGTTATCAACACTGCTAAAAATCACATGTATATTGTGTTGTCTTGGGTTATCTTGGGTTATGGATTTCAACGTGTACTGTGTTGTGGTGTGGATTCTTAGCCAATTAATGAATAAATGTTGAGAAACTTCTTTAATCTTATAGAAGCTTAGGCAAATATTACTTGATTGGAAATAGATTCGGTTTCTGTTTATGATTACTATGGGATTGGAAAATTTATAAATATATATATGTATATCATTATATTTTGTTTATTTATAAAAACTAGATGGCAAAATCTTTCTGACTTTGATATCGATGTAATATGAAAAATAAAATCATTAAATTGATTTTGTCTCTTTTAGGAGATTGAGTGAACCAAAATTTTGATACTAGGCATAGGCATAGTTAGACCAACCTCCAATTATATAGAGAAAACTTGTCTGAAATAAGCCATTTTAAGATGTTATCATTGTCTCAAGAAAGCATTGGTACCATACATGATAAACGATTCTTATTCACAATTAATCAGAAATTTAATGAAAAAAATGTGTGGATTTAGTTTCTTCTTATGCTATCGGAGGGACAATAACATTAGAGTTCTTGAATTAAATATTTCTTAAGATTATTAGTCAATGATCACCTAACTTGATTTGTAATTTGATATACAACGAGTCAATGATCACCTAACTTTAATGAAAGAATGTGTGGATCCAGTTTCTTTCTGTGCTATATGAGGAACACAATAACATTGGAGTTCGTGAATTAAATGTCGTTTCTGAAGATTGATTAGTATGCATACCTGAAATGTTGTTCGATCCTTCTGTATGGAGTTCATGCAGACTTGCTGGTTGGTGCAATTTAATGTCTGTAAGACTTATATCGATGTGTAGAACAGATGATCCTTCACACCCATCACACGAAAAGAAAAAAAGACATCAATTTTATATTGTGTGTTTTCTATATGATAAAGTTGTTGGCATGACATTAAAAACTAATGCCCATCAAATCTGATCTGATGAATGACATTATCGTGCATGTCAATGTGAGTGTACTCACAGTAAGACCCATTTTGTGGATTGAATTTTCAAATCACCTAACTTGTACAATGACTCATTAAGACACTTCACTCTCGTACCACATATTTTTCTGAATTTTTCTTCAAGAAATTAATAGAGGAGTTCTTTCTGTACACGAAAGGTATCTGAAATTGATATTTAACCAAGGTCATATGAACCACTGGTATACACTTTCTCTCCAATCTCTATCTTGTCTGTGTTGCTTACAGTGATGTCGACGGAAGTGACATCATTTCTAAAAGGCCCTTTCACCCACGAGAAAAACAAGTTCCCATGAACATCACGAGGGGTCTCATGTTGACCAGATGCCAATATTTTGTTTGGTTTTGTAATTTCTCACTGGCTCTTGCATTGCCACATCATATGAAGCACTGAAGAAGGTTCTTCCTGGATACTCCTCTTTATATGCAGCCCCCCTGCCTGCCTTCTTCCACGCCAACTTGCATGTCCAACTCAACTCTTCCCCTTATTATTCACCATGGCCTCTCTTCATCGCCCTTCTCTCAAACACAGCGTCTGTGTCGACCCTCAAGGAATCAGGGGCTCTTCATCGTTGGAGGTGGAAGCAGCTGACAGAATCAGGAGGTATGAAGGAGAAGGACGAGGTGGTGGTGATCATGGAGTTTTCTTAACATGGAACGATTTGTGGGTGACAGTCAAAAATGGGAAAAAAGGGAATAGGCCAATCCTTCATGGTCTTACAGGTTATGCTCGGCCTGGAGAGCTCTTGGCTATAATGGGTCCTTCTGGTTGTGGCAAGTCCACTCTTCTTGATGCCCTAGCAGGTATACACATGTAATTTGAAACATTTAACCCTGAAATTAATGTGACTCATTAATTCATCTTTTTACAGTGTTCTTGTTAGTCTAAATTACTTCTAATAGTTGCCCTCTTGATATTGTGATCTCAGGCATATGTCTCACAAGACGATGCCTTGATCACCACTTTAACAGTTGGAGAAGCCATACACTACTCAGCCCAGCTTCAATTGCCAGACACAATGTCAATGGCAGAGAAGAAAGAAAGAGCAGAAATGACAATAAGGGAAATGGGACTGCAAGATGCCATGTGCACGAGAATAGGAGGGTGGGGTGTTAAAGGACTTAGTGGTGGCCAAAAAAGGAGAGTTAGCATTTCCATGGAGATGCTAACACACCCAAAGCTTCTTTTTCTGGATGAACCAACCAGTGGACTTGATAGTGCAGCATCATATTATGTCATGAGTAAAATTGCAGCACTCAATCAAAGAGATGGAATTCGAAGAACTATCGTTGCATCTATTCATCAGCCTAGCAGTGAAGTCTTCCAGCTGTTCAACAATCTTTGTCTTCTGTCTTCTGGTAGAACTGTGTACTTTGGTCTTGCTTCTTCAGCAAATGAGGTGAACATTTGCAAACTTTCCCTTCAACCCCCTACCCTTTACAGTATTCAATTTGAGAAACTAATGGCTGTTTGAGAATTCATTGTAGTTTTTCTCTTCGAATGGATTCCCTTGCGCAACTCTTCAGAATCCATCTGATCACTTTCTGAAAACCATAAACAAAGATTTTGAAAAGGTATGTATATGGTATTTTCTTAGAAATTCTTAATTCTTGTAGCATATTTCCTCACATTCTGTAATAAATTCTCCATTAGTAAGCTAGATGAGGACTTGAGCATTATTTCCTAAACAGAAAAGATCTAAAGAAATCTAATGAGCCAGATTTCTCGTCTTCTTTCCAGGATATTGAACAAGGTTTAGCTGATTCTATATCTGCAGAGGAAGCAATTAATATTCTTAAAAATTCATATAAATCATCAGATTATTACCAACAAGTTCAAAGAGAAGTCTCTGAAATATGCAAACAGGTGAGTGTATTACTTATGCATAATGCATACACTTAACTTGTAACTTCAGCAGCCTTTTCCGTAGCAAATACTCTAGAAAGCCATTGACGACTAGTATATTCTTATGGGTGGTTTCAGGATTGTGGAATGCTGGAAAAGGGAAGAAGCCATGCTGGCTTCCTCACTCAGTGTCATGTCCTCACTAGAAGATCTTTTGTGAACATGTATCGCGATCCAGGCTACTATTGGTTACGTGTAGCCATCTATGTTGCACTCTCTATAGGCCTAGCTACATTATTTTGTCATATTGGTAGTAGTGGTAGTTCAATTCAGGTAAAAGTAATATGGTATTTTGTAAATGCATGTAGAATACTTTAGTAGAAACAATGCCCGTAGTTTCATTTTGGTAAACATAAAGCCTGACATGAAAACGTAAATCTCAAAATGTTTCAGGCAAGAGCATCACTGCTTGTGTATGTAGCTTCATTCCTGACTTTCATGGCCATCAGTGGATTCCCTTCTTTTGTGGAGGACATGAAGGTACATTTTGAATGTTGTCTAGTCACTTAAAAGTTGTTCAATTGAGGGACTTTTAATCGTGCTTGAACCTTGAAATTCAACGTGTCACGAATAGGTATTTCAACGAGAAAGATTGAACGGGCACTATGGAGTTACAGCCTTCGTTATCGGAAACACATTCTCTTCATTTCCATACTTACTGATAATCTCACTGATTGCTGGAGCAATAACTTACTTCCCTCCTGGACTACACAAAGGATATGAACAATTCTTGTACTACATATGCGTAATATTTGCTTGCATGATGTTGGTGGAGAGCCTAATGATGATCGTTGCAAGTCTTGTGCCCAACTTTCTAATGGGCATAATAATTGGAGCAGGCATACAAGGGCTAATGATTTTAGGTGGGGGATTCTTTCGATTGCCAAATGATCTCCCCAAACCATTTTGGAAGTACCCATTACACTACATTGCTTTACATCGATATGCCTATCAAGGATTGTTCAAGAATGAGTTTGAAGGTGCTATGTTTCCTAATAATCAGGTCGGAGGGCCACCCACCACTAGAGGTGAAGAAATTTTGAGAATGACATGGGAGGTTGAAATGGCTTACTCTAAGTGGGTTGATCTAGCAATCTTGCTAGTGATGGTGGTTCTGTATCGAGCTATGTTCTTGGCCATCATCAAGACAACTGAGAAGATGAAGCGTATTATGGTAGCAAACATGAAAGTACAGTCAAAACAAACAACACAAGTGATGGTAAATCCTTCTACTACACCTTTACATGGAGAAAGCACTTAAGTGCTTCAAATCGAAGAGTACAGTTGTGTTATCTCTCAGTGAACCCTTTTTAAGATTAAGTGTTGTGTCCCTAATAAAGGGTATCTCCGTGTGCTTATGAGGATTAGTTTGAGAGCCTTGTGATTAGCTATCTTAAATAAAATTATGTGTTGATGTCCTTGTCAAAGTAATACAATTTTACAAGCTTATGTATCTCTCTTATTTTTCTTCTAAGTTCGGTGGAAACAATAGCCAACAATTTGTTTTAGCTCCAAAAAAAAAAATAATAACTTTCAGAACAGTTTGATAGCCAATGAAAACCCAATTTAGTTAACAAGAATTTGCAAGATTTAGTAAACAAAAGTTGTAATAAACTTTGACAAGAATAAGAATAAATTGCTTAATTACATTGAAGCTATCAAGATTAAGTTTCATAAGAGGCATTTTCCGCAGATGCTCTCCTGCTAACCAGTGTCAAGTGCCACCCAGGGTTCCCCCAAACACTTCAGTGGGATGAGGCTAAGCCCTCTGCTAGGGCTTCTTGAAGAGTCCCAATGAAGTGGTTAGGGGAAGTCTAGGGGACAGCTGACTCTCTCTTTCACTTATTCTCTGAATTTCTTGATAAGTTAATGCATGCATAGCAAGCCATATCTTTATAAGAGGGCATTCCTTCAATGAGATATATGCTAAAGAAACTGTGACGTTGGCGTACATAAGGAAATGGAGGATTGATCTACACGTGATGATTGAATCTGGTCCTTATTGTGAGAATGGAGGATCCAGAGACGCGACTCTGGTAAGTTGGTCACAAGTGGTCACAAATTCAACCTGCGATTTTCATGTGGTCCATCCTTAAAGTTTATGAGGGAAGAAGAACATTTCTCCAGCACTAGCTCCATATGGCTAAGTCAAGGATTATCTTTCTCTGCTGCAAAACATGTGTCAGTTACTTATCTAACATGGTTTTAGCCATTTTTGGAGTAAGCTACAAACTACATGTAGGGTTAAATACATCAAAAGGATGGTATTATTTTAACTACAACAGTTTAAGGCAGCATGCAGTAGCAGCAATAATTTGACACATGGGTTTATATGGCAGATTCTGCTTAGGGTTTGCTTGGCCAGCTGAAAGTGAATGGTTGATGGGTATCAATAGTGAAAAAGAGGCGTAGACGGCTTGTGTCCACAGGCCACTCACCTCTAATATTCTCTTGCTCTCATGCATCTATCTAGCAGTTGCGTCTAAGTTCACTGCTCACAGCTTTATCCCAAAAAATCTCTTGTGGTCTCTTAACCGCACAAAGACCCAAAATTCAACCAGGTGCACCAAGAGGAGCTCATTATAAATGGTGGGTCGTTTGGTTGCATTCACCTCACCAAGCAATCAATACAAGCAGGAGTAAAAATATATGTCAGGTGCCCCCTAGAGTTGCTCTGAGCACTTCACTGGGGACTTTCTCGAGACCAGACCTCACTGAATTGTTTGGGGGAACTCCCGGTGTCATCTGATATAAGGCGAGGTGAGGCCAGTGACACATATTGCGGGGACTACGTGGTTCTGCTCCCTTTATTGCTTCTGACTAGTTAGGTTTAAGTTATTGCGGCTCACTTGGAGCAGAATCAAGGACTGGCAGCTTTAAATTTAATACATATTCATCAGCCAAAATGTACAGTACAAATATAATATATATGGCATGTATCTTATACTTTATTTATCCATCTGCGGACAGAAGTTTTGGTTGATCCAATACTGTTCTCTATGTCAAGATTTGGAGATACTTTCCTGCATGTGTCATGTTCTTGTAAAGATCAATATTGCAGGTGCATATATTTATACATACAGTGGGTTTAGTTTCGTCAAAATGCAAATTCCTACGGTTTTTCACTCTTAGGTCTTCTTCTTAACCCTAAACCTTGGCCTTTAGGAGTGGACAGGAAAGGTCAGATAAACCAAATGGTCTAAGGTTTTTGTTGCATAACTACAATAATAACAGGAGTACAGTTCAGTTTATTAAGATTGGAAGATAGCATGAGAGTCTGTGATTAGAAGTGAAAAAGAGTTCCTCGCAAGATTTTCTCTCCCCCTACACAAATAAAACATAATTAACACAAACCTTGCAAAATGTTTCTGTGCTTGATCTAAATCTGCTAGTTTTCTTTCTGACATTAATGTATCTTATTTGCTCTACTTCTTGCAATTATAAGTGAGATTAGTTTTTGTATTACAACGGAAAACATATCTTGATATGATCTCTTCATATATTACATGTCATCTTAATTGTGATGTACGGCTTAGATTGTGCGGGGCTGAGGAGTTGCTTGTTTTGTTTCTTGCTATTTTCTTTCTACAATAAATTCTGATTGTTTATATTTGTATGTCTTTTAGATCTTGGTTATTTAGTCTGGGTAACATATATGTATTGAGTTAAACCTGTGACACAAGTGACTGTTTCAAGACCTTGGGGGGTTTGAATTGCATGTCCCTTTAATTTTCTTTTGTTAAAAGCTTGTTTTACTATAAATTATTGTAATTAATGTTTACAGTTATATTAATTCTGCTGATTTCACTAAGATAATCACCATGATCTTATTCAGATTACTCTATACTAAACAACTGTTTAATTATTACATAGTAAGTATAATAAATGGAGAAGGAAGCTAGATTATAGTTGGATGGACGTATAGCATGAGCTAGACGTATTATTTCATAACTATAATTACAATATTTTGTAGTAATATAAATTAAATTTGTAGTTTATTTTAGTATTAATAAATACTTTTACTATCCAGTTATCATCTCTTAAGAGTAGTTATATAGTTACTCGATAATTAAAAGAAGACAAGGGTTGGAAACTAGTAAGCAAAGAGACAAAACTTGCTCTCTAAAAGAAATTTTTATTGATTCTAAACTCTTTAATGATCTCCTTTCAAATTACAAGTGATGTATTTATAGAAGTTTCACAAGGGTATTTGCATCATTATCCTTGTAAAATGTTTAGCCTTATTAAATTTCCAATACAACCTTTAACCTTTCATGCAATTACTCTAATCACTCTAGAATAGTCACAAAAGTTATTGTCTACCCTTTTGGATTCCAACTACTGGGTTGCATCTGAGCTTGACAAGACTCATCTTTCAGTTTTATTTTTCACCTTCATAATTATATGGCGAAAGTCAGCAACATTAAATGTTGTAGAGATCCTATAGTAATTTGGCAACTTTATTTTATAAGCGTTATCATTAATCTTCTGTATAATCCGAAATGGTCCATCAGCTCTTGGAGATAGCTTGACATTTGGGTGATTTAAGAACCTTCCTTTTTGCTAATGGATTCAAATCAAGTCTCTTTCCTTGAAAGTATGTTACAAATGATGCTTATCTTGTTGGGCTTTGTACTTTGAGGTTTTTTTTTTTCGGTTGAATTCTTACATGAACTTGTTCATGAAGTTTTTTGATTTCTCTTGCCTTTTTTTTTTTTTTTTTTGCCTCCACATTGTAATGATGAATATTAAAAGATGGTGCTAACTTAAGGGAACTGAGGGGATGAGTGTTATAAACTACCTCAAAAGGATACTTTCTAGTAGCTTAATTAGTGAAGTCGTCGTAAGTAAGCTTTAATTGTGCAAGAATAAGATCCCATTGTTTTAGATTCTTCCCAATAAAACAAAAGAGGAAGTTCCCTAAAATTCTATTAATTGACTCAATTTGCCTGTCTATTTGGAGATGACTTGCACTATTCAATTGGAGTTTGGCACCTCTTCCATGAAGTTCTCTAGAAGTGACATAAAAATTTGTCATGTCAATATGAAATGATAGTTTTTGGGATTCTATGAAGTTAAACATCTCCTTGAAGTACAAATTCATGACCTAGACAACATTTTAGTCTTTTAATATGAAATAAAATGTGCCATTTTTGGGAACTTATCTACAACGACCATAATAGAATCCTGTTATCACTGAGTTTAAGGTAGTCCAAGAACAAAATCTGTGCTCACATTATTTTAAGGTGCTTTTGAAATTGGTACGAGCATATATAATCCTGTATTTTCAATTTTTGTTTTGGTGAAATAATAAGTCCTACATCGTTGGATTATTTATTGAAATCTCGCTTCAATCTTGGCCAACGAAAATTTTTCTTAACCAAACCATAGTTTTATCTCTTCCAAAATGTCTAGCTAAGCCATCATCATGTGCTTGCCATATGATTGCTTCTCGAAGTTATTGTTGATAAATGCGTAATACTTTTCCTTTAAATAAGAATCCATCTCATCTATGGTATTGCTAAAAGGCAGTTTCTTAATAAAACTCCAAGCTTAATCAAAATAAGGATCATCTTAATACAACTCCTTGATAATCTCAAATCAAACTACTTTCATTTGCAAAGTGGAAAGCAAGGCATGCCGTCGACTAAGGGCATTAGTTATGAGTTTTGTCTTCTCGTCTTGTACTTCAATAAGAATGGATAAGATTGAAAGAATTCACTCCAAGAGGCATGTCTTCCACTGATTTTTGCTGAGAGTTCAAATGCTTGAGTGCCTCATGGCCAAAATAGAGAATAAATTCTTTACTCAATAGGTAATGGCTCCAATGTTACAAAGCTTACACAACAACATAAGATTTTTTTATAATTAGTGGAGTACTTAAGTTTGCCATTACTGAGTTTTTCATTGAAAAAGGCTATTGAATTCATTTCCTAGCTTAAAACAGCACCAATACCAGTATTAGCTTACCTTAAATATTTGCTCAAAATTTAGATGCGTAATATAAGAGCTTTAGTTCTTCAACTCTTCTAAACTCTTGTAGGCTTCTTTTATCCATTGGAACTTGTCTCTCGTGATGCAGCCAATAAGAGGGGTGACATTGAAACTAAAAATTCTAATGAATTTTGTATAGAATGACGCTAGCCCATAAAAGATCCTTACATCATGGACCAATTTAGGACTTGGCCAAATATTGATGATTTCTATCTTGCTTAGATCTACTTGGATGCCTTCAGCAAGTAATGATATACCTAGAAAAGACAATTTCATTTGTTAAGAAAGAATATTTCTTGAGGTTGATATATAATATTTTTTTATGGATAAGTTCCAGCACTTAATAGATATGCCCCAAATGTTCTTATTTGGTTTTACTATAGATTAGAATATCATCAAAGTATACAATCACTTTTCAAGGAAAGGATGAAGTACTTGGTTCATTAGGTGCATGAACGTGCTAGATGCTTTTGATGATCTAAAGGGCATGATAGTCTCCTCACACAAGTTGTATTAGGTTTCAAAGGCAGTCTTCCATTAATCTCTTGGTTGTTGATATGATGATACCCGCTACGAAGATCTATTTTTTTTACAAAAAAAAAAAAAGATAATGGCACCATGAAGCTCTTCAAGCATGTCATCAAATCTCAATATCAAGAATTAATGTTTTATGGTGTTCTTGTTCATAGCTTGGCTATCAATGCACATTCTCTTGCTACCACTTTCTTTGGTACTAAGGTTGTATGTCCAGTACAAGGACTAATGCTTTCTTAGATCAATACTTTCTTTAATAATTCCTTGACTTAGCATTGGATTTTAACATGCCTTTGTAAATTCATTTGGTATGTTGGTTTTTTAAGAGCAACAACCCTCAAGAGTGAGGTCCATGGCATGGCATCGTCTAAGGGCATTAGTTATGAGTTTTGTCTTCTCGTCTTGTACTTCAATAAGAATAGACAAGATTGTAAGAATTCACTCCAAGAGGCATGTCTTCCACTGATTTTTGTTGAGAGTTCAAATGCTTGAGTGCCTCATGGTCAAAATAAAGAATAAATTCTTTACTCAATAGGTAATGGCTCCAATGTTACAAGGCACACACAACAACATAAAATTTTTTTATAATTAGTGGAGTACTTAAGTTTGCCATTACTAAGTTTTTCATTGAAAAAGGCTATTGAATTCATTTCCTAGCTAAAAATAGCACCAATACCAGTATTAGCTTACCTTGAATATTTGCTCAAAATTTAGATGTGTAATACAAGAGCTTTAGTTCTTTGTTAAATATTTTGCATAGGGGGTAGACCAAGAAGGATCTCATCAGGCATTAAATCTAAAAATTTAACGAGCAAGTGTCCTACTTTTATTGAACAAGTGGTTTCTTTGTTTTGTTCAAGCAACAATATAAGACACATGTCTTGTGTTTCTTTGGGTTTCACCTTGAATTAGCTTTTGGATACCAAGGATACCAGTGTCTTGCCTTTGTTATAGTCTTGATTGATTTCAATGGGTAATAATGAGACCAACTTGATCTTTCACTCTATCATTGAACGTGATACAAAACATGTATTATTGTGTTTATTTGATTTCTTTTTATATTAATTATTATTGATTTTGAAATTAGAGATTTATAATTAATCCCATCATTTAAGGATTTGGTACTTAAATTTCCTACAAGAATGAACCATAATTTGACGAAAAGAGTAAGGTATATGCTTTTCATGACAAGGTTAAGCAAGGACTTTTAGATTGAGGCTATAATAGGAGCAGCTCACTTGATCAATTAGTATGCATCGAAGGTAATAAACTTCAAAGCTTCTAAAGAACCCTAGACCAGAAAGCCACTTAGCTTAAGTCACCTTAGGGTCTTTTGTTAGTGTTGCTTATACACACTAAAGAGAAGGGAAGTTGGATCATAAGTTTACAAAGGGCTCTTTAGGTGAAGCGTGGTGCAAGCTATGTGACTCTTATAAGCTAGGATGTGATATTTGATGACACACTTTCATGTGCAAATTTTGGAAAGGGCTTAAATTGATATGAAAAGTTTAAAAGATTGTCTTTAGGTGCCTCAAAGAGTTAGTATTAAGGTGGAATCTTCTAACTAACAAGTTTTATCAAGTCTTAAACTAATTCTAGAAGAAATGAACACTAATAGCAACCTTTGACAAATGCAAGCTTATTTAAATCTTGAAATCAATAGGTAGAATGTTGATGATCCTAGGTAGTTGGACAATTACTGCTTGGCAATGGATAGGACTATAAGGAATATAAGATCCCATGGGAGATTCTAATAGGAGGAATCAATAACTTACTACATATGCCCTTAACTTTCTTAAGCAATATATAGATTTGGAGCTTTCCAACTTCATTGGGGTACTGTAAAGCCTCAAGTAGCCAAATAGCTTAAGCTAATGAAGAAAAAAGATGCAATCTCTCATGAAAATCTATATCCAAGACATTGTTCGGAGACCAAAAGAGTAAAAATTGATAGATCATAAATGGATTTACAAGGTGAAGTTGCTGATTGTACTAAGAAATGGCAAGGCTAATAATAAAAGGATTCACCCAAATCTTTTGCCTTATAATGAAGTATGAAATTATAAGATTAATGCTTGCCTAGGTAGCTCTGAATGGTTAGGAGTTAAAGCATATGGATGTCAAGATTGCATTTTTATGATCGTAGAAGATTGAATGAGAGCATGTACATTAAACAAATAGACAATTTCTAGGTAAGAGGCAAGTAACATCATGTGTACCTTTTAAAAAAAGTCTCTTCATAAGTGCAAGTAATTTTCTAGATAGTGGTATAAGAGATTTGATGTATGCATACTATAAGAAGGCTTCAATAGAAGCAACTATGATGCATATGTGTTGTTTGAGGTAGCAAGTAACGTAGATGCAAACATTTTGCTTCTATATATAGATAATTGCTTAATCACTAGGTGAAGAATAAAAATAAATGATTCTTATGAAGGAAGTACGAAGCAAAGAACTCAATATTAAGGACTTAGGATCAACAAAGAAGATGCTAGGCATAAGCATCCTTAGGAACAAAACCAAGAATGTCTTAAGCTTTCTCAAGAGCATTACTTGCAAAAGATGCTTACTAGATTTTGCATGTAACAAGTTATAAGGATAAATATTCCTTTCAAAGTCCATTTTAAGTTGTTAGCCAAATGTTCTCCAAGTAGTGATGAAGAAAAGCAAGAAACTTCAAGTCTTCCTTACTCAAGTACAGTTAGCTTTTTAATGCATTCCATAATTTGCACCATACCAGATTTTCCCTATCCAATTAGCATGTTGAGTAGGTGCTTGACTAACCAAAATAAGAAGCATTGGTTGGCTATCAAATGGGTAATGAGGTATGTGAAAAATGCTTGGTACTATGGGTTGAGCTATGGCAAGATTAAGTAAAGGCAACAAAGGCTTATGGGGTGTATTGATTCTAAGTAACTATGTAGGGGATATGGATAAGAGATAATCATTATCTACTCATGTGTTTCATTATGGTTGTTGCTGCATCAAGTGAAAAACAAAGTTACAACTTTTATAGCACTCTTAAGCATAAAAGCTGAGTATATGGCTATGACGAAGGGATTTAAAAAGGCTGTTAATAAATGATAACTATTTATTGAAGTTATAAAAATAACGGTAGAATAATCAAGTGACTAGTAAGATGGTGAGAAAGATCTAAAAGCACAATAAATGTGGTTAGTGAGAGAATCATAAATAGAATATAATAAATGTTGTCAATAAAAGAGCACAATTTGTTTGAAATAAACCAACTCTTCACACCTATATATATAAGGTATGCTCCCATCCACATAAGAAAAGAAAATAATCAATACATAGCTTTGGAGTCTCTACTCGCTTACTTTTTATTATTTTGACTACTAACCCATAAATCTTCTTATTTTACAAAAGCCTCTCATTTATTTTTAGTGTTTTTGAAAATAACCATAATACATTATAATTAAAGACCTAACAATTAATTATTCTCAAATTTTCTATGGTGGTATCAAAACTATGCCGATCATTTATTAAGCATAATTTTTTATTAACCTATGATTAATTCAAATCGTGTATCTCTGTCAATCTTTAATTACGATTTTGGGTCAATTAAGATTAGGACCTATTTTTGTGCTCAAAATTTGCGAGAAGTTATGGAAACAGCTACCATCTTTGAAGATATTATCACTTTTTCAGCTACTCTAAAGAAAATATTGGAGGAAAATATTCAAAAAAAAAATTCTTAAGCGTTATTTTCACTTCAGCAAACTATGGCAAATGAGATCTTTCCATGAATCATAGAAGCAATTAACACCAAAAAAGCGGAAGATACATTGTATGACGAGTTCCAAGGAAGTAAAAAGGTACATACTATCGAACTGCAATATCTCAGAAGAGATTTTGAAAATATTAAAGTAAAAGACAATGAGATTGCAAAAGACTATCATTGAAAGATTAAATAAACAATTAATCAAATGAGAGCCTATGGAGAAAATATTTCTTACCGAAGAATAGTAAAAAGAATTGATTAGCAGCATAAAAAAAATATGATGCATTGATTTTTGATATTAAAAAGTTTAAAGATATAGAAAGCCTCTTTAGAGAATACCATTCAATTTAAAATAAAAGTGCAGCCTAAAAAAGTAAAGAAAATTAGGAGAAACTCAAATGAGAAATTAAAAAATAAGCAAAATCTAAGAAGACAAGTTAAAAGTAAGAATAATCTTCCTCCTTGTGAAATTTGATTTTTTTTTTTTTTTAAAGGAAAGCTACTTAAGAAAGATCATTAGTTCCTAGGAAAGCCACAATGCCAAAATTGTAAAAAAAATTGGGCACTTAATAAGAGATTATAGACTAAAAAGAAGTATTCAAGCTATTTTACTAAGAAAATGGAGGAAGATAATTTTTCTTTTTCATGAATGTTAAAAAGCTACTAAAGAGAAAAGTGACCTATGGTATTTAGACAGTGACTATAATAATCATATGATAAAAGATGAGAGCATTTTTGCCAATCTTGATAAGATAAAAACAAAAATAAAGATTAGAAATGGTGAATTAGTGGTGGCAATAAGTAAAGGTACTATTGCATTAGTATCAAGAAAGAAAAGAAATATATACGTGATATTTTACTATTCCCTAACATAGCTCAAAGTCTATTGAGCGTGAAATAAATCATAGAGAAAGAATATTCATTGCATTTTAAGGGAAATTCTTACTCAATGTTTAACAAACAAATGATAAAACCCTTGAAATTGTAAGAGTAAGAATGAAAGAAAATAGATACTTTCCAATATAATGAAGATATGCAAGCAACGTAGTTATGGAGGTGCAACTAGATGACTCTTTACAATGGCACACAAGGTTTGGACATTTCAACTTTCATGGCTTGAAGATCCTATATCAAAAGAACATGATGCGAAACCTTTCATCAATCATAGAGAATTAATAACAATGTTGGTGGAGGATGTATACCTGGAAAGTAACATCGACAATCATTTCCTTTCAACAAAGCATGGAGGGCTATGGAGCTTTTAGATTATTCACATAGATTTTTATGGGCCGATGCACACTTTAACCCATAATTAAAGCAGGTACTTCATTATCTTCATTAATGACTATACAAGAATTACATGGGTTACTTTCTATGTGAAAGTCATAAGTTTTTGAAATCTTCAAAAAAAAATAAAACTTCTGTCGAGAAATGAAGTGGTCATTGTATAGAGACAATAAAAAATAATCAAAATAAATAATATATTTCTAAAGAATTTAACAAATTCTCTGTAAAGAAAAGGCATTGCAAACTTAAGTTATTCTCAGCTAGGCTCTAAAGCAAAATGGAGTATTAGAAAGGAAGAATAAAACATTCATAGAAATAGCAAGAGCAATGTTGATGAAGAAAAATCTGCCAAAACTTTTTAGGTAGAGGCTGTGAGCATCATAGTTTATCTACTCAATCAATATGTAACCGAGGTTGTGCAAATAAGACACCAGTTGAAGCATGGAAGGGATGAAAGCCTTCAACAAAACATGTCAAAGTCTTTGGACGTGTACACTATGTACATATCCCAAAACAAAAGAGAGACAAGCTAGATGAAAAAACAGAAAAAGATTTAGACGAGTCTATAACTTAAGAATAAAGAAATTAATCATCAGTAAAGATATGAAATTTGATGAAGAAGCTAACTATAATTGGGATAAGGAAAAGATTGAAAGAGAGAACATCCTAACTTGCCAACTTCTCCCCAATAATAAAGTGAGAACAACTATATACACCTAGAGTCACTGACCTTAGGGGAATTAACACCATTGGAAGACTCATCGTCAGAATCATCACCAAGAAGGACAAGGTCATTCACCGAAATATACAAGATGTGCAGCTCTAACAATAACAAAGCCGAAGAATTATGAAGTAGCTTCAAAGTAAAACGTATAGATAAAAGTTATAGAAAAAATCAAGATGATCGAGAAAAACAAGTGACGGGAACTCATAGATCCACCCCAAAACAAAAAAACATAAGAGTCGAATGGGCCTACAAAACAAAACTTAATCCTGATAACTTGATACAAAACCACAAAGCATGACTTGTAGCCAAGGGATAGTCATAACAATTTGTGGTTGATTACAATGGGGCATTTACTGCAGTTGCCAAAGGAATAAGGGATCAGTAATCAAGTGGATAAGGTAGACACTACTATTGCAAGGCATCATAAGCCGCAAAGTAAGATCATTGTAATGTTAGGGATCTAACTAGCTCTACTTATGTATGAAAGTTTTGGGATACAATCTCATTCATTAAAAAAGTGAAGGATTTGGGGAATGAAAATGGGTCAGCACGTGCATATTTTCCTTTGTATTAAGAAGAAATACTATCATTTGGGATTAAACACTAGCACTTTTTTCTTGAAGCGGGCACTAGAAGAGTACTCATAAGACTATTTCATGTGTCTGAGATACATTTAGTGGGTGGCATGCTAAGGCACATGACCACTTTGTTGGCAGTGAAATTTTGCAGTCTAATGTTTCAAGATCCTTTGATCTTGCACGGTGTTGTTTTACTAGAAAAAAGACCAAAAATGGGAGTTTTAACAGTGGTAGGGAGTAAACATGCTATGCACTGTCGGAAAATACGAAATTCAAAGAAATTCCAACCTTCCTAAAAACTCATACAGGAACTAGAAAATGGATGCTCTGATATCAATATGGGTATGAAAATGGTAAGCAAAGAGAAGAAAAACTTTGTAAAGAAACTATTGATTCTCAACTCGTTGATGATCTCCTTTCAACTACTGAAGATGTATTTGTAGTAGCTTTCACAAGGGTATTTGCATCTTTATTCTTCTAAAATATTTTGCATTTTACGTTTTCAATACAACCTTTAACCTTTCATGCAATTACTCTATATCATTATAAAATAGTCAAAGAAGTTGTCCACCTTTTTAGATTTTGAGTTGCATGGGCTTGGACGTGGATTCCATTCCACTTAGACTCTTAAGAATTCAACTGGAGGTTGAGAAAATGGATAGAGTAACAAGTGATATCAACTGCAAAATACAAAGATCAAATGAAACCATAATAGGAAGAAAAAAAATTTGTGAACCCATCAGGAAATTAAGATGAACAATAACAAAAAGGAGAACTAGTAAAAGATATAACCAGTCAGGAAACAAATATTGAAGAAACAGAAGTCATTCAAAATCATATATAACTGTAATTAATCTTCTGGGTTTCAATGGTGGAGATAGAGTTTTAGTGGGTGATAATGAACTACAAGAACAAGAAAAAGCAAAATTTAGAGGAGAAATTATATTTTGAGTTTTTATGATTTTGGTGGTTCAACATTAAAATGCAAAAGGTTAGAAAAGTTATTTTCATGTACAAACTAAGCTGATCATCAAGAGTAGACTTGTATTTTCTTTTTTCTTGTGTTTTTTTGGCACTAGAATTTCTTTGGCCATAATTTACCAATTCTTGTGAGATCTCAAGATCTCAGGTTGTGTATTACATGGACAACATTTATTTTCATTTTTATTTGAGTATGAGAAATCTAACAATTCTTACTCAAATCATTATGTTACATGAATCTGAATGTGTATACCAAGCTTAACAAAAACTTGATGCCTTAAATAATAGCAATATACGTGATAACCATTAATAGCAATTGAAAATTGAAATTTTCCATCATTGAATAAGAATTAATATTTCATGATGAAATTTGACGGACTATTTTGAAAACTTTTGACTGGTGTGGCAAAAAATGCCAATTATCAAAAGCGAACAATACTGGATTTTAAATATGCTTACAACTGATATGGGATACGTAGGGAGGTTCATGAAGTCTTACGCAAAAAGATGGAGGTTGATAACAGGTAGAAGAGATCTGGTCAGGATTAATGTGTCCAATGAGTTTTGGAACTTTACAATATGAGATGATTTAACAGGACTATGGTGATTCTAATGGCGTAAATCATATTATTGTGTTTTTTCAAAATTTAATGATCTTCCATGTCTATGATTTTCAAATTTAATGATAAAAAATATGAAATCATGGCAATGATCATATGTCAAGAGAGCCCCTTACAGGGATGGCAGGTACTCCAGCGAGGTGTGTGTACCCATGGCGGCTTTCCTCATAAGCTTAAAAACTATGAGGGTTTTCTTTGACCTAAGGAAGAAGAAAACAGCAAAGAAGCCCAGCCTACCAGGTGCAAGACATCAAAATATGAACACATAATTCAAGAATAAGTTTGCAACAACAAGAAATTAAGAAGCTATCAAGGTTAATTAAGTTTCATAAGAGGCATTCTGGGCGGATGCTGTCGTGCTAACCAGTGTCAAGTGCCACCCAGGGTTCCCCCAAACACTTCAGTGGGATTAGGCTAAGCCCTCTGTTAGGGCTCCTTGAAGAGTCCCAATGAAGTGGTTAGGGGAACTCTAGGGGACAGCTGACTCTCTCTTTCACTTATTCTCTGAATTTCATGAAAAGCTAATGCATGCATAGCAAGCCATATCTTTATAAGAGGGTATTCCTTCAATGAGATATATGCTAAAGAAAATGTAACGTTGGCGTACATAAGGAAACGGAGGATTGATCTACACGTGATGATTGAATCTGGTCCTTATTGTGAGGATGGAGGATCCAGAGACGTGACTCTGGTATGGTCACAAGTGGTCACAAATTCAACCCGCGATTTTCATATGTGGTCCATCCTTAAAGTTTATGAGGGAAGAAGAACATTTCTCCAGCACCAGCTCCATATGCTTAAGTCAAGGACTATCTTTCTTTGCTGCAAAACATGTGTTAGTTACTTATCTAACATGGTTTTAGCCGTCTTTGGAGTAAGCTACATACTACAAGTAGGGTTAAATACATCAAGAGGCTGGCATTATTTTAACTACAGCAGCTGAAGGCAGCATGCAGTAGCAACAATAATTTGACACATGGGCTTATATAGCAGATTCTGCTTAGGGTTCGCTTGGCCAGCTGAAAGTGAATGGTTGATGGGTATCAAAAGTGAAAAAGAGGCGTAGACGGCTTGTGCCCACAGTCCACTCACCTCTAATATTCTTGCTCTCATGCATCTATCTAGCAGTTGCGTCTAAGTTCACTGCTCACGGCTTTATCCCAAAAAATCTGTTGTGGTCTATTAACCGCACAAAGACCCAAAATTCAACCAGGTGCACCAAGAGGAGCTCATTATAAATGGTGGGTATTTTGGTTGCATTCACTTCACCAAGCAATCAATACACGCAGGAGTAAGAATTAATATACATGTCAGGTGCCCCCTAGAGTTCCTCTGAGCACTTCATTGGGGACTTTCTCAAGATCAAACCCTACTGAAGTGTTTGGGGGAACTCCCGGTGTCATTTGATACAAGGCGAGGTGAGGCCAGTGAAACATATTGCCAGGACTATGTGGTTCTGTTCCCTTTATTGCTTCTGACTAGTTAGGTTTACGTTTTGTTTTTAGCTAAGTTACTTGATTGCTGCTCATTTGGAACAAAATGAAGGACTCGCTGCTTTGAATGTAATACCTGTTCATCAGCCAAAATGTACAGTACAAATATAATATATCCCATGTATCCTATACTTTAGTCATCCATCTGCTGACAGAAGTTTTTGTTGATCCAATACTCTTCTCTATGTCAAGATTTGGATATACTTTCCTGCATATAACATGTTCTTGTAAAGATCGATAATGCAGGTATGTACATTTATACTTACTGTGGGTTTAGTTTCATCAAACTGCAAATTCCTACGGTTTTTCACTCTTAGGTCTTCTTCTTGACCCTAAACCTTGGTCTTTAGGAGTGGACAGAAAAGGTCAGCTAAACCATTTGGTCTAAGGTTTTTGTTGCATGACTACACTAATCAAGGGAGGACAGTTCAGTAACTTATATATTGAGCTAAACCGGTGACACAAGTGACAGTTTCATGAGCATGGATATGAATTGCATGTCCCTTTTTAGACATTTTTTTTTCTGTTAGTACAGCTTGTTTTACTATAAATTACTATTATTATTAATGTTGATATTTATATTAATTCTGCTAATTTCACTAAGATAATTGCCATGATCTTATTCAGATCACTCTATAATAAACACTGGTTTTAAGTATTATATAGTCAGTATAATGGAACAGAAGTTTAACGTTGTAGTAATGTAAATTAAACTTATTTGTTTTAGTGTTGAAGTGTTGATAAATGCTTTTACTACTCGTGTGATCATCTCTTAAAAGTGGTTATAGTTATGGATAAATAGTAGAAGACAAAGTGTGTCTCATTAAAGTAAAACAGAACAAGCTAATTATCACACGAGAGAAATTAATACTTCCTGAAGTACTTAGTATCAACATCAAGTGTTGTTCACCATAGATAGAGAGTTTAACAAATTATTTACTACTCTATGGAATCTATAAAGAAGATACAAATTTCAGTATCAAATTCAGAACTGAAACTGTGTTATAGAACCCACAATCAGTATATGTTTTGGTTAGATTTCTAAATCTATGTGGTTAATATCACTATGTTTTCTAGCTTAGAAAATCTTCTAGGATGAAATCTCTTGGTATATATGAACTATCTGATACGAGAGTTTGATGGAAGCAATGACTTCAAATTATATGGAAGATCTAAATCCTTCCTTGCCTAGGCAATTTAGGACTAGATGCAGCATTAGAAGGAGAGAGCAAGCTGCCTAGACATCTGTCTCCTAAATATATAGTAAAGCAAACTTCTTGAAGAAGGCTCATAATACTAGCTGCATAAAAAATAAATAAATAAATGATGCATTGATTTATGAGATTGAAGAGTTTAAAGACATAGAAACTGTATCACCAACAGAGTTAGTAGGCTTTCTTGAAGCACATGAAAGAAGATTGAATAAACGAAATAAAGATTATTTAGAGGGTGCCTTTCACTCTAAAGTAAAAGTGCAGTCTCAAAAATCAAAGGAAGGTGTGAGAAACTCAAATAAGAATTTCAAAAATAAGCAAAATCTAGGAAAACAAGTTGAAAGTTAAAATAATCTTCCTCCATGTGAACTTTGCAGAAAAAAAAAAAAAAAGAACCCATTTGGACCAATTTTGTTGGTTCAAAGCAAAATCACAGTGCCAAAATTGTAAGAAATTTGGGCACTAGATGGAAGATTGTAGACTGAAGAGAAGTATTCAAGTTAATTTTATTGAGGAAAGAGAGGAAGAGAATTTTCTTTTTTTATGCATGTCAAAAAGCTACTAAAGAGAGAAATGATGTATTGTACTTAGCAGCTGCAGTAATCATATGGCACAAAATGTAAGTATTTTTTGCAATCTTGATAAGATAAAAACCAAAGCAAAGGCTGGAAATTGTGAATTTGTGGAGGCAATTTGTAACTGTAATATTGCAGTTAGTGTCAAGAAAGGAAAGAAATATATAAGTGATGCACTACTAGTCCCTAACATAGCTTAAAATCTATTCAGCATGGGACAAATAATACAGAAAGGATACACGATACATTTTGAGGGAAATTCTTGCTCAATATTCGATAAAAAGGATAAAATCCTTGAAATTACAAGTGTAAAATGAAAGAAAATAGATGCTTTTCAATACAATGGAAATATGCAAGTGATGCATCTATGAAGGTGCAAGTAGACAAATTCGAGATGGTACATAAGGTTTGGATATTTCAACTCTCATGGCTTGAAGATGCTCCATCATAAGAACATGATGCGAGACCTTCCATTAATCATAGAGAATAACAATGTTTATGAAGGATGCATCAATATCGACAATCATTTCGTTCCAACAAAGTAGGAAGTAGGAAGGGCTAAGAAGCCTTTAAAGTTAGTTCACACAGATATTTGTGGATCGATGCGCACTCCAACTCATAATCAAATCACCTAATTTATTTTCTTATACAAGGAACAAAGAACTATGGTATAGGTGTGAATCCCAGCTAATTCAAGACTAGTCGGTTATATTGAGAGTGATTAGGTAGGGCCAACAGATGACATGCAGAATACCTCAAGATATGCATTCACAATAGGCTCGAGGATATTCCCTTGGGCATCAAAGAAGCAAGCAGTTGCACAAGCTTCAGAAGAGGCCAAATATGTCGCTGCAGCATTAACGCAATTCAAGCTGTATGGCTAAAGTGCATACTTAAAAATATGAAATAACCTCAAAATAAAGCAACAGAGATTTACAATGACAACACATCAGCAATAGCGATGGCTAAAACTTCGTGTTCCATGGCAGAACAAAATATGTAGCCATAAAATATCACTTCCTCAGAGAGGTTAAAGCAAATAAAGAGATGTAGTTCAAGCATTGCAGGTTTGAAGAACAATCAATAGATATATTCACTAAGATTATCACGCTGAAAATTTAAATAACTGCAAGATATAATAAGAGTTACGAAAATGTGCATCAAGGAGTGTTAATAAATGATTCCTATTTCTAAAAGTCACAGAAATGTTAGTGGAAGATTCAACAGTCCACTAAGAGGATGAGACATATCCAAAACTACAATAAATGTGATTAATGATAGAATTATAAATGGAGTATAATAAATGTTGTTGGTGAAAGAATATGGTTGTTTGAAACAGATCAACTCTCGGCACACATATATATGCACTTGTATATGCTTCTATACACACAAGAAAAAACCAAATCAATGCATAGCCTTTGAATCTCTTACTAGCCTACTTTCTACTATTTTCACTGCTAATCCACAAATCTTCTCATTTACAACAGCCTCTCATAACATTTTAAAAAATAACCACAACACATTACATATTATGAACTAACACAATGAACTCTTTTCAAATTTCTTACAGAAGCGAATTAATCTGTTTTGGGATCAAAATCTCATTCATGCTAAAGATTGGAGCATTAAGGAAGTGAAGATGACTACCCTTGTGTATTATCCATCTGTGGATCTCATTATAGGATCAAGAAGAAAGCTGTCACCTAAGATTCCACACTGAGGGACTCATCCTGAAAATGGTTACTAAAAATGTACCTAGTGCATGTACTGCTTCTTGTTAATTGCAAGATAATAGGACTCTTTTATGTGCGTGAGAGATAAATGATGCATGCTGACTGAATGGAAACGAACAATAATAAGAAGAATAAAAGTTCATGAACTTTTCTGAAAATTAAGATGAACAATAACGAAAATGAGATACTAGTAAAAGATATGACCTGTAATGCAAAAAAATTAATGGAAGAAAGAAAAGGAATTTAAAACAATAATAACTCTGTAAATAACCTTATTGTTAATTGGTTTCCAATGGTGGAGATAGAGTTTCAATGGGTGATTATGAGCTATGAGAACAAGAAATAGCATGTTTTAGAATATTAGGCTAGAAATGAGAATATGAACAGAGAAATTATACTTGCATTTTTATGTTTTTGTTAGTTCAACATTAAAATGAAAAGGAAGAAAAAGCAATTTAAGAGAAACTAATCTGATAAACTTTTGTTGTGATTTGCTTGACAATAAAATCTCCAAGGCAGTAGCTGGCAATAGTCTTATAGAATCCACTGAAGTTAAAAAACCACCACCACCCAAGAAAAAAAGTGATTTGACATGATAGTTAATATGAGATGTAAAGATTATGTTGACTCAACTTGTGTATTAAATCAATATTTCTAAAATCAAATAAAAAACCACCACCACCCAAGAAAAAAAGTGATTTTACATGATAGTTAATATGGGATGTAAAGATTATGTTGACTCAACTTGTGTATTAAATCAATATTTCTAAAATCAAATAAAAAAAATTATGCCAGTAATCTAACTATTGATATTCCATGAATTTGAATGTGTATGCAATAAGCTCAAATGGAAAGCCAATGCCTGATATCCTGCAAATATACGTAAATCATAGTTAGCATTTTAAATTAGAAAATAAATTCCATTTTTCTTTCACATTGCCAAATAAGAATTAATAATGATGTTTAATAATGTTAAGGACATTTAAAGGTGTTTAATCACCAAAAATGAAATTTGGACTTTAAATTTATTCATAATTGACATATATGAAATTTGGATTTTAAATTTATTCATAATTGATATATAAAACACGAGAAAGATGCTATCAAGACTAAGTTTCATAAGATGCATTAGGCAACATTCTCTGCCAGATGCTTATCTTGGTAATCAGTGCCAACTGCCACAGTAGATTCCCCCAAACACTTCAGTAGGTTGGCTAAGTCCACTGTTAAGGTCTCTTGAAGAGACCCAACGAAGGGATTAGGGGAACTGCAGGGGACAGCTGACTCTCTCTTTCACTAATTCGGTGAATTTCTTGATAAGTTAGGCACAGCAAGCCATACATATAAGAGATCTTCCTTCCAATTGACACTTAAAAGAGAAATAATGGTGACCTGAGGCCTACCATTAAAGAAATGGAGGACTGAATCTACACGTGAGGATTGAATCTGGTCCTTATCATGGAAGAGATGAAGGATCGAGAGCGACTGCGGTAAGTTGGCCACCAGTCTCCAATTCTACCAGTGATTTTCATTTCTGTGGTCCGTCCTACCTTTACATGGAAGAAAATTTTTTTGTGTAAACATGGGTTAATTGCAGACATATAGAGGCTAGCATATTTGAAGTAAAGAGTACCTAGGCGCTGCAGAGATAAACTGGCACAGATTACGATCAACATGCAGTGGCAATTATAATTCAGACACATGGATTTATACAGGAGATTCTGCTTAGCGTTTGCTTGGCTAGCTGAAAATGAAAGGTTGATGGGTATCAAAAGTGAAAAAGAGTCATAGAAGGGCTTGTGTCCACAGGCCTCTCACCTCTAATATTCTCTGGCTCTCATGCACCTATCTTGCAGTTGCGTCTAAGTTCACTCTCACTGCTTTATCCCCAGAACTCTTGGTCTCAACAACACAAAGAACCCATATTTAACCATATGCACCAAGAGAAGCTCATTATAAATAGAGGGCTGAGTTGCCTTTACCTCACAATCAACCAAGACAAGCAGGAGTAAGAATATATATGTTAGGTGTCCCCTAGAGTTCCTCTGAGCACTTCATTGCGGACTTTCTCCAGATGAAAGAGCTTTCAACCCACTGAAGTGTTTGGGGGAACTCCTGGTGTCATTTGATACAAAAAGAGGTGAGGTGAATGACGTATATATATATATATTGCCAGGACTGTATGGTTGTGTTATCTATATTATTGCTTCTCACTGGTTATGCTTAAGTTTTGTTTCACCTGAGATAATTGATTGCTGCTTATTGGGAACAAGGATCAATGTCTTACTGCATTGAATTTCAATACATATTCATCAGCCAATATGTACTGTATAAATATAATATATGCCATGTATTCTATACTATAGTCATTCATCTGCTGACACCATTGAAGTTTTCGTTGATCCAATACTCTTCTCCATGTCAAGATTGTGGATAGAAATTTGTGCAAAGCGTCTTTTATTTATGTTTAATTATGTGCAGATGTTATGTAAAGATACTGCAGGTGCATATATTTATACAACGGCAGACTTAATTTCATCCAACCGCAAATTCCTAGGGTTTTCGATCTTAAGTCTTCTTCTTAACCATAAACCTTGTCTTGAAGTTTTTAAGAGTGGACAGACACGGTCAGCTACAACATTTGGTCTAAGGTTTTTGTTGCATACTACGCCAATAAAAGGTAACATAAAATTTGTAAAACCTTCATGTGCTTAATCTAAGTCTGCTAGTTTTCTCAATTTCTGACATTAATATACTTTCTATACTTCTTGTAAGTCAAATTAGTTTTCTGTATTACAAGGGAAAATATATATTGGCATGATTTTTTCATGTATTACATGTCTTCTGAATTTGGATGTACGGTTTAGATTGTGCTGTGCTGAGGAGTTTCTTGCTTTATTTCTTGGTTATTTCCCTCAACAATAACCTTTTATTATTTCTGCTGGAAAAGAGAAGTTAAAGCAAAAAAAAAAGGTTTTGAATGAAAAGATATATTAGTTTCTTTTGAATGAAAAGATACATTTCCAATTAAATATGTATCATTTCTCTTATGATACATTTTTTATAATACATTTCTTTAGAAAGATACACTTCTTCAAAGATCATCTTTGAACACCTATAACAAGCCTCCTTCATATCCATTTCTATCATCTAAAAATAAAAACAAAAAACTAATTCATTCTTTCTTTCTCTATTTGTTTGAAAAAATAAACCTTATTTGAGAGACAACAACTATAAATTGTTTATTGTTTTTGTGAATTAAAGTAACACTTTTACAAGAAAAGATCATTGTATCTTATGAGACATTCACCATTAACCTAATAGTACCAATTGTGGGGTGATTTTGTCTTAAGGATATAGAGTCAAATTTTAGTTTTGGTTTAACATAAGTAAAGTGCTACGTGTTACCAATTACTATAAGTCTAGTTTCATTTATTATTTATCTGATTAGTTGGTTAAAGTAAATTATCGATTTGTATATTATTAAATATAATAAATAACAATTTCTATTTGTATATCTTTGAGATTTTGGTTATTTAGTCTGGCAAAATATGTTTGTGTATGTGTATATGTATATCAAGCTAAATCAATCATGAGATGACTATTTCAAGACCTTGGTATGAATTCATGTCGCTTTTCTGATTATTTTAATTAAAAAGTTTACTGTAAACTATTATAATTAGTCAAAGATTTATCTTAATAGTGGCTTTGTACTGAATGACCATTTTTAAGTATTATATGTAAGTATAATAGACAAAAAAGTTTAAGGTTGGATATAAATATAGAATGAAAAGCAATATTTCATATCCTTAATTAAATATTTGTAACAATTTAAATGAAATTAACCTTTTGTTTGTTTTATTATTAATAAATGCTTCATGACTCCAATTGTCATATCTTGCTAAGAGCAATTATATTGTTATCAGATAATTAGAAAAAGATAAATTGGTGTCTAAAGCAAAACATAAGAATGTAATTATTACATAAGAGAACACACCCGAATCCATAGTATCAAAATCCAATATTGGTCACCAAGAGATAATGAGCTTAATAAATTTACTACTCCATGAAATCCATCAAAACGAAAAAATTTTCAATGTCAATTTTAAAACTAAAATTATATTATATAACCCATACCATACGTTTTGTTTACATTTTTATAGCTATGCGCACGGACAAATTAATCTATAGTCATGTTTTTTATTGCATAACATGATTATATTATCTGATCTTTGTTGATGATGCAATCAAATATTTGAAGGTGATTTGCTTGCAACTTGGCCATCAATTGATTGAATTCAAATTTCAAATATGCTCTTTTGTGCTATAAAATCTTTTGAACAAATTTTCTCTCTTGAATTTATTCTTTATATTATGAGTCATACGATAAGAACGTAAACCATAGGAGAGATCGAGGAACACCTTTGCAGTGGTCTTAATAATCTCGTATAAAAACTAAGTTCTTAACATGACCTATTGTTTTCTTTAGTTACCTTAAGAACCACTTTCATGCCTTATAGTTTTGTAGATCACCATAACCAAATATAAGTGGGTGTATATCTATCCATTGCTATCCTTGCATATTGTTACAAATATGATATCATAGAATTTTCCTTTCAAGTGAGTTGTATTAGTAGTAATAACTGGTCTAATCATTAAGTGGAATATCCTAAATGATTGCCATGACTACAAAGCAATACTAGTATTCTCTATGCATACGTAACCCCTAGTTCTTGAATTATTTTATTATAATATGTGATAGTAGAATGACAATTATTAGTATAACTCAAGTGGATCACTATCTATATGTAAGAAATAGGGCATACTCTTTTATATTTCAAGCTTTACTATATAATTTGCATGTCATAAAATTCTTTTGTATTACTAATGATGTCTTTAAACTTAATAATTTTAGTATTAGCGGCCAGCCTTTATGCCACAATCTCCCCGATAATGATAAAACTTGCTTATCGATGCTAACAAAGCAACTCCTTAACTATGCTAGTATGTCAAATCACATTGTCCAATTTGAAAGAATTTCTCTTATTCAATTTCCACAGCGCAAACATTTTATGTATACTTGTTTTTCACTCTTTACAAGCAATCTTAAGTAATGATTTATTAGATCAAATGACTTTGAATTTAAAATTCTCAATTAAAGTATGTATACTCAAAAATCACTTCAATTTTTTTTTATTTATAGAAAACTGATCTCTAATAAAGGTATGATTTAAAGCCACAAACTCTATGTTAAGAACTAAGGCAATATTCTATCATTTTGCACTTGGCACACTCTTATCTTCTTAAAAGATTGTCACGTATTCTTAGGTGCTTCAAAGCATGCAAGTGGGCATAAGGTGAGTAGAATGTAAATCATAAATAAACTCTTTATTATCATGGTTTACTTCCATAGTATATCCATAATGTTCTTTATCTATAGATTGAGTGGGTCCTGCATTCAGGTAGTCACACTTAATATTATAGATCGTCAACTTATGCACATAGAATTCATTAGTATGTTGAGTGTCAATGGGAGTCTTACGATGAAACTATGGTACCATACCAAAATTCTCGCCTAAAATGGAGGATAAGGCTACAAAGTGGGAATTGCATCACTAACTTGATTATTTTTCAATACAAAAATTAAAAGAATTGACTCATTCTAGTTTTTGACTATCACAAACACCACGTATGTTTTTTTAGTAACATGTCATTCCACCAAATCCATAATTTCATGTGAAATTATATTGTCATGATACAATAAAACAAAACATCGTTATTATTCAATGTCATAGTTTCAATAGAGATTTTTTTTTTTTACTTAACTATTATTTGCAGTATAATATCATACTTAGAAAAATTGAACCTGCATATAAGATTTAACCAAACTCAACAATTACAGATACATTAAACCCCTCTGAACAATATGCACCATGATTCTAATAAATTTGTTATTATAATCAAACTTCCCTTTAATTCAAATCAATTGCCATTCCAAGTTATCATAATTCATATTTTGTAATGAAAACATGAAACTATACATATCAATGCACAAAAATGACAAAGAAAATATGAATCTATCAACCAAAGACCAATTTGTTGCAAACTATACATGAAATTCATGTAATCATTTTGTGGAACATTTTTAAACATTAACATACAATTTCTTAAAACAAGGAAAGTTTTCCTAATCATGCCATAATTTATCTAACGTACCATAAAGAGTCTAAAGCCAACATAATTGATGGTGTCACAAAACTATGAATCAAGTCTTATTTGAAAACAACATGGTTCCATAAATAAAACATGATTCTTTGATTTAGTAACAAAAATATAAAAGAAAAGTAATGACCTTGACAGAGGTTTTAGTTTCGAGTCCTCCACCAACATAATACAGACTCGACACGAAATAATAGTGTTTAGGTTTGAAATAAATGGTTTAGGTCATAATTAGATCGATCCATTCAAAACACAATAAAATCTTCTAATGCTGTAGGTTGACCCGTAAACCCTTTTATGACTTGATTAACCCAACAACTAAAATGATTTCGTTTTAATATATACTTAAATACTACATGGTATTGAAGTTATTCTTTTAAATTTAATCTTTTGCCAACCTAAAAACTAAAAATCTTGATACTCTCGCTCCTTGTGATTTTGAAGTTCAGACCTAATAATGATTAAGGTATTTACTAATATTGCCAATCGAACTTTTATATTCGAAAAGTGACAAATCAAACTTTAATATTTCAATTTCTTTTAACTTAAACTTTAACTCAAATAGTTATAAAAAACTAAAAGCATTTTTGTTATTGAAATATATAAAAAATAATTCAAATAAATTGTTTACTCTATTTCAAGTCCATCTCTTAAATTTGAATAATTTTTTATGCAAGATCTATTTTTTATGAATTTTTAAAATTTTTGATATTGCAAATTTAAAAATATGTATTTTCGGCATTCAAAAAATTATCAAACTTTTTGTGATGGTATGTTGAATTTTTTTTATATTTATGAAAATTTTCAAATGAAAATTCATTGTATAAAATATTCAATTTGAATATCTCTAATTTTTAAAATTTTTGACAATATTCAATTTAAACTAAATTGATAAAATAAATTTTAATTTATCACTTTTAAAAATAAAAGTTTGATTGATAATATAAAATAAATATCAAAATTTTACAGACCTTTACCCTATCTGTTATTTAATGATATTATGATTTAGGTTATTACATTTAATCATTATCATTGTGTGCATTATTTGAATTTGGTTTAATATTAATTAAAATAACTAAATAGATTAATTATTATGATTAATAAATTAAATAATTTAAATAATTTTAAGCGAGATAAATTAGTCATATTAAATAAATATAACTTATTACTTAAGGAGATTGAGTTGTCATATTGTATCAATCGTTTAAAAAATATCATATTTGAGTTTGTTTATTTAACTTATTTAATAATTATGTTATATTTATGTCGTATCTAAATGTATTTACATTATAACAAGTCGATACGATTCAAAGCTCACACATAAACTCAAATTACGAGCTTAATATTTCAAACAAGCATATGCAATTATCAAAGTTCAAAGCTATATTATTATTCAAAACAATACCTTTAACCTTCTTGAATCAACTGAAACTTTTTAACTTTGTAAAATAAAAACTTGATGAAAATGATTTTTGATTTTTTTTTAAAATACAATTTTTTGGTTTTTTCAATGCATGATAGATGTATAGGATAATCAAATACATCGAATAAAAATATTATCGATCTGTTGTCTAGATGATTAGGTAATTTAATGAGAGATCAAGTACATCAACATGATGAAGGGAAAAAAACAAAGAAAAAGACCCAAAAAAAAAAGATCAACAAATGAAAGAAAGCATTTGGACAAGCTCCTCTCTTTTTTTTTTTTTACTCACTGAAGTCGAGTAGCATTTTAATCAATCCAAATTATTTAAGTGTTAAACAATATAACTTAAATGAGGAGGATTATTCTCATTAAAAAAAGAAAAAAAAGCAGGCAGCTAATTTGAACAATTTGATAAAAAAATCAAAATAATATTTTTGGTTATTGAGGCAAAAAAACAAAAAAAAAAAACTAAATGAGCCATTTTCCCCCTGACCATAGACATACCCTGTTTTTTTTTTTTTTTTGGTGAAAATGATGACAATCAACATATGGGAATCCGAAACAGCAAGTTGGTTGCTCTCTTTGAAGCATGATTAGTTTATGGTTTGGATTTGGTTATTTGATGTCAAACAGAAAAGTTTTACTTAATACTAATGCCAGCTTTTTTATTACATGAACAGAGTCACAGTCTTTCTAAAACCTCTCTGTCACACAAACTCGCTCCAGTAAGAGTTTGTCCCTTTATTCATACAATAGGCTCCACGTTGATAGCTAGGCTTACATGGTGTCCACCAATAGTCCATACCCAAAAGGCCTTTGGTCGTAGCAATCAAGGTTGTCGCCGTATTCAACCCCAAGCATATCACAGTACCTCTTGAAGAACCCAATACGATTCGCAACCCTGTTATCCGGACCTCGGCCACATTCAAGACCACCATTGATGATGTTTGTGGTCACTCCGAACCCCGGAAGCCGCCCGGCTGACACATCTGCAAGAGTCGGTCGCCACCTTCCGATGATTACATCGTGACACGATGGTTTTGGAAGTTGTTCGGTCATCCAAAACCAGATAGCTGACTTGAAGGAAATGACTGCGTCCCTTGCAACCAGATCTGGGTCGTTCAATAGGTCCAAACTTAGCGCTTCTCCACACTGTCCATAGTTGTAGTTCCTGAACAGTATCCAGTTCATATTAACAACCAGTGTTACAATCTTTCCAAAAGAAGAAGAAAGAAAACAAGATCAAATGTAAGAGTTAGCATGATCTGGACTTGGTGCTCACCAAGAAAGTTGAATAGGACCCCTACCGAAGTATTTCTGACCAGGAGCACATGGCCATGTGGGGTTTGGTTGGCAGTAATCAAAACCAGGGTTAATCTCCCTGAGGAAGCAATATCCCCAAGCAAATGGACCATCAGGTGCAGTTGGCCATCCACCTACACAGACAACACCAAGTTACCAATATGATTGATCATAAAAGTGGGGAAATAGTTGTATTACTGCGATAATAATGAGTGGTAAAAGCCATATTGGTTCGTTCATTGTACCAGTAGTTTCATGAGAAGTTTGAGCAAAGAAAGCAGCTATCTCTCTTTTACGTGTGGCATTATCGCCTGTGGTGGCAAATCCAGGGAAGGAATTAGCAGCTTCAATGAAAGCATCGTAAGTGTAGAAGCCCCTGGCAGGACAAGCAACATTATTTCTATGCTTAAGCATCTCTTCAAACATTGATCGTGATATGAGACTGCCAACCTCACCTTCACCACCGCCACCACCACCTCCACCTCCACCTCCACCTCCACCTCCACCACTTTCACATTGGCTCTGGCAACCCTCTCCGCAGTAAGGATCGGTTGTTCCACACCAACCCCATCTGCTGCAACATAGGCCTCCTGGGCACAAGGCGCCTCCAGCTTGCGACCCACATTGCTCAGCTGAGCAACCCAGGAAAAACAACAACAAAAAAGAAAAAACTGACACTGCCCAACACCTCATTTTCGTAGTCTTAGTGATTTATTCTGAAGCAAGAGATGAGTTTTTATACATGGTGAAGGTGATGGAAAGAGATGCATATAGACATAATGCACTCTGTTCCATATTCATGACTTATTCAATATCATCGAGCGAACACTTGACTAGGCTCTTATCTTATCTACAAGACGCTACCAAACAAAAAGAATTCTGAAAAAGAGTAGCCTCTGAGCTCGTTTTTATTGTTTTTGGTTTCTTGCACATGAAGGCTATGGTATTGTAATAGTAAGCATGGCACTACAATAGTAACAGCACGTTTATATCACCACATAAAGGCTTAGAGCATGAGAAGTGAATTGCACCTATAATTATTGCACGGAAGGATCTCGAAGAGGCCAGCCAGCTAGTGAGAATATCTCTTAATATTTTCTTTGTTTAGGACATGTTTATCTTCGTATCTAGGCATGGCAATGCTAGAGTCACATGAAATGAAGAGGAAAGTTAGAATTTGGTCCAGTGCACTTAGCACATCCTCCAATTTCTAAATGCTTTACAACCGTAAATTCACCGGCTTGCAATATTTTTCTTTCTAAAGCTATCTGCTTGATTGCTATGATTATGATTGGATTAGTAAAACGTAGAAAATATTGCATCTTTATCAAACGCATGACTTTCAACTCAACTGTATAGTTTTCTTTCTTTCCATTGGTGATGAGTCTATCTAGAATGTGATTTTGGAGAACCATTTTCCACACTGTTAAACTGTTAGCCATTGCAAATATACATTCTTAATTACATTGCACAGACTTATGGTAGCCATGTAAGAGAGATGAATTAAATATCAAAATTCTTAATCCTCCAAAGTAATAATAACTTATAAGAGAAAAAATCAAACAATCATAAAAACACATCAACTACAATGGTTCACCGTGAATTCAGAGATACATCAGTTATCTCCAAAAAAAAAAAATCACTATAAAAATATATTACAAGAGATTCAATTTATTTTTTTCTTAATCATCTTTTTATACAATAAAGCCTAGAACTCCCTACACATATATAAAAATCTCATTCTTACGTAATGGAAGCTAAAGCTAATAATATAATAATACTTGTATGAAAATTTCAAAATATTTTTCTATGCAAATTAGTTTTTAGATAGCGATGTAAAACATCTTGATGATTAGATTATGTCTGCAAAAAACTGTTTAGGGTCACATTAAATGATGATCATATGAATTTTAGATGATAATTGTTGGACCGTCATCTAATATAATTACTTTAATTTTTTATTTGAAAAATATTTTAAATTTTGACATTTTTTCCAGGTTTCTTACAAATCGTCCAAAAAAATCTTTAACTTTTTGGGCATTTGTTGACAGTTCTTTAGGAGCCGTAATCTAATGTTATATATGTTTTAATAAAGAGTGTCAAGGAAGGGTACATGTCTTGATGATTCATAAGAAACTATTAAGAAAAATCTCCTATTTTTTGAACATTTCTTGACAGGCTTTTGGGAGCGGTCATCTAATGTTATATTTTTTTAATATTTTTTTTTTATGTTTACAATTAATCTAAAATTTACACGTGCAACAACACCAACTAATTAATATACTAACCAATGTATTACTCTAACCAATATTAATGCACTAATTCACTTCCTTAACATTATAATGCAACCAATAGTCTATGAAAGTTCAAGGGCATATACAAAATCATCCATTCATCTTCTATTACATCCTTGAAGTAACCTCATGTGAAATTACAAAAATCTTTCCTTAGTTCACTTATTTTAGATTCAGTGCAACTTTCTTTATCCACTAACTGCAATGAAAAAAACAATATACATAAATGAAACGCTTTCTTCATAATAAATGCATCAACCTATTAAACAATTACCAAATAACTTACTATTTTGTAAAAGCTCATAATTTTTTTCTTTATTCAAGTTATCCTTCACTTGGTTAGGAATATATATATCCTATTTTCTTTTTCTAGGAGAACAAGCTTATTCTAGAAACTTATACACATGCACATTATTAACAAATTATTTTTAGTAATTAAATTATTAAATTAACTTATAAATATCATTTGTATAATAAAAAATTATACTAATATATATATATATATATACACATATATATATATATACTACTAAAATTGATCTCTAGTAACATAACAATATCATTATATTATAAATTATTAAATTAACTTGTAAATATCATTTTGTGTAATAAATAATTATACTTGTATTTCTCACATATGTGATCAAATGATATGTATCTCGTGATTTTTTTTTTTATATTAAAGAAATCATTGCACAACTTGAATTTGTCACAGAAAAATTTTAGATGCATGCCTACCGTGTGGTCATGGGTGAGAAGGGGAATAAGTTGTTGTAATTCATGCATGTCTAGATGATGAAGAGAAGTCGGCATCTTCATCTTGCCACTGGTGTCTTGCCTTGTCATTTTCCTGGGTATATATAATCGAACTCATTCTCAAGATCATCAACATCATCATTATCTTCATCTCCCTTTGACACGAGGATTCCTTGAAATATGAAAATCTTAAATAGTATGCTCCTGGGAATAAAACTACAAACCAAATCCAATTACAAAATCGACCTTTGTGCCTTTTGTATTTGGTCTTGTAACGCAGAAAAGACTGACTTTCATCTTTCTACTCATACTCATAATAAGGTTGGCATCTTGGAATGGCGCACTCGTTGCAAGCAACAAATACATCTGGATTAGATAGGAAAGCTAAAAGTGACGTTTTCGAGATCAAGATGTAAAACAAAAGCAACCAAGATGAGAACTCTTAAATTGATCAAAGAAGAAATAGATCTAAAGATAACTTGAAGACAAAAACTCATGTTCAGTCACATGAAAAGAAAATCTATTTGGTGGTAAGTACATACAAAATAAGATAAATGATTAGATAGGACTTACCTTTACTACAATATCAGATTTTGCTTCCACAAGGAATCCCTCAAATTTTGAGCTTGAGTTGGCCCTTATAGATGTAACATAGATCAAATTATTTGGAAAGAGAACCAACCAAAAATAAACAAATAGAAAGTAAAATCAATAAAGTAAATTAAATCTTAGATAAAAAAAAAAAATAATCGCTGGAACATTATACTACAATGGAGATAATATTCATAAGGAAGCAATGACATTGATCATGACTTCTTGATTGTATAACAAAAAGAATGAGACAATTTTTCAATAACATAAAAAGAATTGTAAAATTGAATCAATTTAGAATAGGAATACCAACAAAAGAAGAAAGTACCTTTTAAGTTTTTCATGAAATAAGCAATTAAAGCAATTAATCTAAAGGAAAACAATTAATCTAATAGATAACCAAGAAAAGTATAGGGTTAAAACTAAGACCCCTAACCATTTCCTCCTACCTGATTAGACCCCTTAAATGGTTAGGCAATAAATGGAACAAATGATGCCCTCCTCTCACAGTGTACTACACTTATGAAATGGAAATCAAACACTGAGAAAAAAGAAGCTAATATAAGATAAAATTAAGTAAATAAGGATTTCACATCCTGTATCTAATTTAGATAGTTATTTAACCTATTATAAGAAGTTCAAAGACAATGTTCTGCTCCCTTATTGCACATATTATAATCATTTCTAAGTAGATATTTTACATTCACGAAATTTAAAATCTTACTTTCTCTTTACTTTCCTTTAGTTTTTTGGTTAATCACACAAAAAGTAAAGAGCTTTCTCCTGCACAATAATTTCTTTCTTGGGGGTTTTAGATTTATCTCATCATTACTAGCGAGAGGTGACATTCTCCATCTTGAAGATAAAGGTTTCCGAGTTAGGTAACGTAGGAGTAGAAATGGATGGAATAGAGACCATTTTAGCTGAGAGCGAAGATCAGCCATTAAATAAAGCATAGTTTATGGTACATGAAGAACCAAAGGCTTTAAAGTCAATGAGTAGAATGATGAAGATGGTTGCTAGCTACTCACCGATTGCTAACTAGTTGTGAGAGAAACAGAGATGAAAGAAGAAAGAAAAATGGAAGGAAGAAAAGAAAGCAAAAGAGGTGCACGGATCTACCAAAATTAGAGTTAAGGGCTTTTAGATTGGCTCTTTTTATTGATTGATAACAAACAAGATAACTTAAAAGTTTTGGTTCATTTTCTCCTCAATCAATCACTGGCCAACGAGAAAACTTAGTATCATCTTCTATTCTATTTTTTTTTATTTTGATAATTTTTCATTATGATTTTTAAAGAATCATCATTTATTAAGCATTATTTAGTGTCATCTTTTTGCTGGCTTTTGTAAGTGCAACATATTCTGATTTTATGGTAAAAAGTGCAACTATCTTTTGTAACTTAAACATTGATTTGATTGCGGTACCACCTAACATGTAAAGATACTTACTAATAATTTTTCTGTTATTTATATTACCAATCACATCAATATCAATGTGACCATGAAAATTCAAGTTTGTTTCTTGAAAGTACAAACTAAATTTGTAAGGATATCAATAAAAGTCTCATAAGACCTAGACAAATAGTGTAATAAGACTAGTGCCTTATCCTTATCCTTATCGTCATACTCAACTTTGATATTTTTCATGTCTAAATAAAGTTTTGTAAACTCGTCAAGATAATCTTGTAGTGGTTTACCCTCTTGCATTTTAAATGTGAAAAATTTCTCTTTCAAATAAAGTCTACTGGACAAGGTCTTTGTCATATACAAACCTCTAACTTCAACCACACCTTAGCTACTTTTTTTGCTTTACAACCTCACATAGAACCTCATCACTCAAGTTGAGTATGAGGGTGTTATATGCCTTTTTCATAACATCTCTCCTCTCCTCTTGTGTAAGGGTATTGGGCAATCTATGATCTCCTCCTAGTGCAACATCAAGATCAAGGTTCCAAAGCCATGCCAACATCTTGATCTTCCAAAGGCCAAAATCATTTGTGCCATCAAACTTCTCAACAACATATTTTAGAGGTGATGATGTCATTTTATGCAAACTAGGAAAACATACTGAGCTATCATTAATGCAGCTCTGATACCAATGTTAGGATACTCAAGTCCCTTATATATCAATAGGACTTAGAAATAAAATGTGATAAGATAAATATATTTTAACCAACAAATCAGTAAAATACAGAAAAATGAAACATCAGCTAGATGAAACAACAAGAAATAGCTCTATAACTCTATTCTTCATAACAGAACACATCCATCAAGCATAAACACAAAGAAAGCATTAAGAATAAATGTAAAGAGTAAGCAAAGAGGAATTTATGTGGTTCAGCATGAGCCTACATTCATGATTGGTCTCCAACAAGCAAAGAGACCAACAGCTTTCACTAATCCTTCAAGGAAAGAGATACAAAGCTCTTTGGGTTACAGGAAAACTAGAGCAGCTCTCTTACCCCTCTCTAACCCAATTTTCAGCCCCCTCACTGATATATTGCTATCACTCTCTTTCTAGTACAAGACACCCTCATAAAGTTTGCTGAGTACAAATTATACATCCCCCACTAGTTTTGGTGAGCAGCCTACATATTACTCCCTTAAATTCGACCAATAATGTCTCCCTGTGGTGTTGTACCTTATTCAAAGGGGTCAGCTTTTTTTTTTTTTGTTGCTGATTTAATTCACTATGCACAATTGAAATATAACTTTTGCTTTCAGCCAAATAAGATTCATATGTGTCTTAAGGAAGGTCATATTAAAGTTCCTAAGTCATCTTAAAGAAGACTTAAAAAAAAAAGCAATTAAAAACATTTTAAAACAAAAGCTCCACTAATGCATGTTTTCCAGGGAAGTAGTCTTCTAACAATATATAAATCACTTTATGGCTCAAAATAATCTCCTAAGCAATGATATAGAATATTTCTTCACATTCCTAACATTTAGTTGTATGACTTAATGAACTCCCTGACTCCATCAAAGTCATTCTTTTCACACATAAACATCATAACACCAATACCTCAATTGAACTTGCTCACCAAGCACTTCCTTTTTTTGTGTTTGAAGAAAAAGGATCCTGTTTTACATTAAGTCATCCATAGATATTCATTTATTTATGAATATAAACTGGGACATTAAGAATGGGAATTCCCAAACTACTGATAAAGCATGTAGGCTGAACTTCATGACTTGAGCAGCCAGCCCACTAAAATCACTCCCACTAGTTGATGCTTTGAATTATTCCAATCATTTAATTCCCATAATTAGCATTTGAAGATTGGAGAAGAATTCATCATTGAATGCATTGCTTGTGTCAAACTGAAGGCTTTGGTATAACCAGTTTAGCTTAATTAGAAGCAAGACCCTACTACATGAACATGGCAGCTATATGTACCTATATGTGTCTGTGTGAACACTGGCATTGTGCTATGGAAAAACAAAGGAAGACGGTTGCAGTACAGCTAATCCAGTTCATGAAAGTTAAAAAATATGCAGAATGCAAGAAATTTTAACTGATATGTAACTGTAAGCTAAGAAAGCTACGAGACATTTCATTTTGATAACAATGTAACATCCTTTTCTGCCCTGTGCTGCCTTGCTAATCAGTGTCAAGTGCCACCCAGGGCTCCCCCAAACACTTCAGTGCAGTGGCTCTAGGCCCAAAGTTAAGGCTCCTGGAAGAGGCGCAATGTGTGGTTAAGGGAACTCCAGAGGACAGCTGACTCTCTCTTTGGCTTACTCGGCTTTATTTCTTGATAGGGTATTGCATAGCAGGCCTGCTATTTCTAAGAGACATTCTCTATGTTTTGACACTTTAAGAAAAATTGTGGTTTCAGCTTATATGGAACTGGAGGAAACTACACGAGATGATTGAATCTGGTCTGAATCATGGGAAAGATGGAGGGTTGAGAGTGTTGATATTGCAAGTGGCAATAGGTGGTGTCAATTTCTCCATATGTCTTTCATCTCTGTGGTCCATCGATAACCTTTATTTAGAGGCAGAATTCTTTGAACGCTTGACGTTGGTGTTCGTTTTGGAGGCTTGTTTTAATTAAAGGAGAATATGTTTTAATTAGTTGTCTATAAATAGTTTAGCCATCCCATTATGCAGACTGCCAAATACATGCATACGTTTATGTATCTAAATTACAATACCTAATTAAGGGCTACTGATACTGGAAAGAATCAATGATAAGAAGTTTAGTGTTGCGCATTCTTGTTTATACAGCAGATTCTGCTTTGGATATGCTTGGCTAACTGAAAATGAAAGGTAACATTAATGGAAAAAAGGTAGAAGGGTTTATGTCCACAGGCCAGTCATCTCTCTAATATTCTCTACCTATCATGCATCTCTCATGCAGTTGTGTCCAGGTTCCCTGCTCAAAGCTTTATCTCCTAAAAAAATCTCTTATTCTCAACAGAACAAATTATTCAACCAAATGCATTGAGAGGAGCTCACTATAAATAGCTAGCAGATTAGTTGCTGTCACCTCTGGTGGATGTAAGAATGTATACATCTGATGTCCCCTAGAGTTCTCCTGAGCACTTCACTGGGGACTTTCTCCAGATAACTTAGCGCAACCCTACTGAAGTGTTTGGGGGAACTCCTGGTGTCATCTGATACCAATCATGGTGAGGTGGGTAGCATATATATGTTTCAGCTGGGACTGCATTGCTATATGTCCTCTAATTTGATTTTGATTACTTATGAGTTGTTTATGCTGCTTTAGTTTGCTACTTGTTGGGAAATATAGGCTTAATCTAAATTTTATGCATTAAACATTTGTCTGCCTACACTGTAATATAAAAGCTTATTATCTTACCCATTCATCACCTATACACTATTATATATGCTAATCTTATACTTCAGTGATCAGGTGTTTGAGTCAACTTTTGGTCAATCAGATTCCCTTTGTGAAGATGGAGAGCTTACTGTTTATGTGCATTCACATTTGTGTTTGTGTTACATTTTCTAAGTCTTTTGTAGAGTTTCTGACTCTTAAGCCTCTTCTCAACCTTAAACCCTCAGCATGTGTGGAAGTCTTTAAGAAGAGTGTGGATCAGAATTCTCAGATTACGTGAAGACCTAAAAGTGTCAGGTTGGTAAGTTTAAAAGAGAGATGCATGGCAGTATATTTTTGAACAACATAAATTTTGCTCAATCAAGAAAACAAAATAATACAAACACTAGCAACTTTTATGCTTTATCGATCAAAAGAAGACTAGATTTTGACATCAATGCATCTTACTTCTCTACTTCTTTCAAGTCAGACTAATAGCCAAGATATTGGGTAGATTTGTTCAAGTGTACTTTACATTGTGCTCTTGCTTGCATTATTTATTACTTTTTCTTTTCACAATGAAAGTTTGTTGTTCAGATTTGTATATTTTGAGACACTGGTTTAGTATAGGCGAACAAGCATCCCTGGAGTGTAATCTGTGGTGCAAATGACTGTGTCAAGATCTTGCATGTATATGAGTTCCATGTTTCTTCTTGAGCATATGTTAGTATGATAAGTTTTGAAATTTGATTCATTTAATACGTACTGTAAGATAAAACTAATTCAACAGCCTATGATTAAATTAGACTATAATATGTTTAATGTTATGATTTTAATGTAATCTCAAATAAATTTAAAATAATTTCATCTATATTTACAATTAAAATCAAATTATAATAGCACAATATAATTTTTTGTTATAATTCAAATGCAATGTACACAGGTCTTTTTTTTTTTTCATGTATTTGTTTGCTAAACCGCAAAAATGTATCAACTTTAGGTTAATAAAACAAAGTCCATATTGCAGTATATGCTTTGCCCAGAAATTTTTCCAGTCTTGCTTTGTTTTCTCGCTTATTGACAGAATGGTTAGTCAACCCAAAATTCAAACAGTAATTGGGTAACAATCAACCAACTAAATGCATCAAGATTATAGTTGTGACTAATAAGACTACACCCACTTCAAAATTCGTTCTCTTGGAATTTTATTTAGTATTAATTGATCAAATACAATCCATTCATCAACAACATAGTAAAACTTATGCTATCAGTAAATGATAAATTCAAATTTGTCTTTATGATCTAATTACTAAACGGATAGATAAGATAAACACAAACATAAACATAGATAAAATGGATAAGATTTTTACGCGATTCAGTTAAATAACTGACATTCATAAGGTCACGCTCAAATTATAATCAAGCCATCAAGTAATGAAAGTTCTTACAAGTACCAATTGTTTTTTACACAGCTTCCTCTTCAACTGTCATAATTAGTATTGTAACATTTATTGAAACAATATTAAGTGAAATCCACTCAACTTATATGACCGTACTTTACTTGAACTCCCATCAATGTGCCGCTGTGTTTTTCTTCCAATAATAGTTCATTATTCTTCCAAGGAATTCTTAGAATTTTAACATTTTTTTAATCTCCAAATAAAGAATCGGGTTAACTTTTGGAAAATCTCTATCAATATTAAAGCCCGTTTAAGATTTAATAAAAGTTTACGTAAAGCTTAATAAATTAAATTTGTTAGCAAATCATGGGACATATATTTTTAAAACGAGTGGACCCAACTCAGCTCATTAATTTAAAAGACCCATCAAAAATGGATTGGGCAAAACTTGGATCATAAATTTCAAGTTGACCTGGCTCAGCTTGACTTATTGTCCAGCCTAAGTTCGTAGCACTTACTTTCAAAGATATATGCTCCATTACACCTTAAATTAGATTTTCTTACCTAAACTTTGCAAGAATTAGTATTGGATAGTCAATTCTTAGTGCATTTCTCAATTTACCAGTACGATAATTACCTCTTTCAAGCATATTCATCAGCTTGCAATAGGTTTTCTCATTAGTTACTAATGAAGTCAGATGCAATACTAATTTCTTTATGTTTGAGATCAATCACAGTAAAAGCCACATAATTTTTGGCAAGATCATTATCTTTTGTGCTATCATCGAAGTCCTCCTTACTCCCAGTAATATTCAAAAACTTTCTTTTCTTCTTGATTGTGTTGGCACATTCAACTTGAATATGTCCATCGCCATCACACTCTGGACATAATATCCATTTGACTTTCTTTCCAAACTCAATTGAGACATTAGGAGCAGTTGATATCAGAAACTTCCTTGGTTCAAAGTTTTCACCTTTATTCTTCTTGTTGACCTTCTTGAGTTTTCAGTTGAGCCTTTTAGTCAATAAGGTTAACCTCTCATCAATGCTTTCATCCTAATCTGAAACAGCATCATCTTCTTGCCGGTAAGCTTCCACTTGAAAAACCATTTTCTTCTTCTTTTTTCTGTTGTAAATTCATCTCAAAAGTTTGTAGAGGTCCCATCAACTCATCAAGCTTCGTGGTTAGCTTGTACATCACGAGTTTCTTGTTACCTTGTATGCAAACCTTTTTAGTGAAGACTTAAAGATTTTTCTTACAAGTTTTGGTTTAGAATATTTTTCTCCAAATGCGCAAAAAAAAAAATCAATAATTACTAAATGTCATATTTATAAAAATAATGTCAGCAAAATTAACAATGTTAATATACTAGCTTTATATGATTTTTAAATTAGTCCGAAAACAATCTAAACTTATCATTTCATTTTAAATTTCATATAATTAAAAAAATCAAATTTTTTATTTTATTTTAATAAAATTAAATAAAATCTTAATTGATATATATAAATTCTAAACAAAAATAAAAAAGTTATTCAAAAGAGCTTCTATTTATTATACCATTAACAAAAACTTAACTTTTACCACTTACCGATAAAATGGAAGTATCCAACATAGTATTATAATGCGCCAACATCATTTTGAAATTGAAATTAAATCAAATCGTAGATTTAAAATAACATTGCATAATAATTTGAGATTCAACTAATTATTTTTTATTTACAAAATTTTAACTGGTTGTAGATATGGAAATCAATGACTCACTTAAAAAATGAAACTTTAATTATGGATATGGTTTATGTGAGGTCTTTATCGCAATCTTTTTGTAAAATATTATTAAGAAGTAAGAGAATTTGGGTGGATTTGGTGTCCACTTCAACAAAGCATATGGTGCACACCTGGTACACATAGGACACACATGCATATTTAAGATTACCATAAAAATTATGTTAATGTAAAAGGATTAAATCAAAATTAAAGAGAAAAAAATCAAGGATGGATTGATGCATGAGGCATGGATGTGCTTGCATTAAACATATTCAGAGAATTAAAAATTGATTCTCTCTTGTATAAAAGCACTGCTTCAATCAAATTGAAAGATTTCGCATAATCAATTTAATTAGGTTAAGTAAAAGCAAGGGCAGTACTACAAGAACATGCCAACCTTATACATATATATGGACACAGCCATTGTGCTTGCAAATAAGGAAGGAAGACCATTGCAGTACAACATATCTTGTCCAAGACATTTTAAACAGTATATGAGATCAAATGCAAGAGACTGGGCTCACATGTAAAACACGAAGAAAGAAACCTATCCGACATTAAGTTTTATAATTAATATAACATTCTTCTCATGCAGCTGTGTTGTTAAACAGTGTCAAGTGCCAGCCAGGGCTCCCCAAAACATTTCAGTGCTGCAGGGCAAAGCCCTCTGTTAAGGCTTCTGAATGAGCAGCAATAAAGTGGTTAAGGGAACTCTAGAGGACAGCTGACTCCCTCTTTAGCTCACTTTGTTTAATTTCTAGATAGGATATGCCTGCAACTTATAACGGAGATGTTCTATATATGTCTTGGCACTCAAGCATAATGGTGGCCTCAGCAGATAGAAATATTGGAGGATTGAATCTGGACTTGATAACGGTACAGAGGGAGGGGTTGTGAGTGACGATGGCATGTGGCCATAGGTGGCCTTAGATTCTAAGTGTGGCTTTCGTCTCTGTGGTCCAACGATGAGCTCACAGCTTTATCGTCCACAAAAAACATCTCTAATATTCTCTACTGCTCATGCATCTATCTTGCAGCTGCGTCTAAGTTCACTGCTCACTGTTTTATTGCCCCAGAATATCTCTTGTTCGTACGAGAAGAAAGTAACAAAATACCAATATAAAGCCAAATAACCTCATTATAAATAGCAGGCTTCATTTCCATGCATTGCCACATGAATCAACCAAGAAAAGCAGTACTAAGAACATATTTGTCAGGTGTCCCCTAGAGTTCCCCTGAGCACTTCACCGGGCACTCTCGCAGTACCAAAGTACAATTAGGCCCACTGAAGTGTTTGGGGGAACTCCTGGTGTCATCTGATGCCAGGCGTGGCAAGCTGGGTTACCCTTACATGCTGCCAGGACTGCATGGTTGCATTTCCTCTAATTGCTGCTGATTATTTGTTTTATAAGTTCTTTTGCTACTTCTAGGAAATAAGGTTGCATGCATAATCTAATTGTTGGAAACACATATACTTTCTGTAATATATGCTAATTCCTTCTCTTATACACTATATAATATATGCTACAATCTTATACTTCAGTTATTTTTTCTTAGAAAAATTTTGGTCGATCCCTTTCTCTATATCAAGGTTTAAGATATAGTGTTTCTGTGCATGCATCTTTGCGTTTGTGTTATATGTTCTGGGTTTTCTCACAAAGTTTATTAATTTTCGACTCAAAGTTTTCTTTTCAAGCCTAAACCCTAGTATGGGAAGTCTTTTAGAGTGGATGGAAAATCTCAGATCACATGGATACACTGAGATTAACAGATACATGACACTGTATGTTTGCTCAACAAGGTTTTTTTCTCTATATATAAAACAGATAGACCTAGCAAACGGTTTATTGGTTTATGCTTGATTAAAGTCTGCTAGCTAGTTTTCTTTCTCATGACATTAATGCATCTTAATTTGTCTACTTCTTGCAAGTCAGGCTATAGCAAAAGGAAATATTGCGAAGATCAGTTTGGGGAAATGCCAATTTCTGGACGTATTAACGAAGCAGCAAGCTTCATTTGCTATCAAATTTTTGATGAAGAACTATAACCCGATTATTATATCTAGGCAAGAGAGGGACTATGTAAAGAATGAGAAGAATTGTTTCGTGACCATTTTTACACATTAATTTGCTTTTATGTAAATTAAACCGACCTTAATTAGGGTTGGTTCTTTAAGCAATAATGGAGGATTTTAATCACTCCAATTCTAATCTCTTAAGATTCATTATACGGTACTTATAATCAAACATTATGGTATTGGGTAACGAAGATAGAGAAACATGAAATACTTTTAAAGGAGAATAGAAAAGCCCATAATATGAGAGAACAACAATATAGAATGCATAATATCATTATCCAATATAGTTCATTAGAAGACAATGGGCTTAACAACTTAATAAAAGCTATTAAGAAACATAGAAATTCAATAATGGGTTTGAAACTGAAACTGATTATTTGAAACTCACTCTCAGAATTACATGAAGATTGGTAAGAGAAACCACTTAATCACGCATTCTTATTGATTGGGAAAAATCAGAAGAAAATCATGAAAAGAAAAATTAAAGAGAGAGATACAATATTAATAATTTTTAAAAAATGGATGGAGAAAGAATAATCCCAAAAAAGAACAAGTAAAAAGAGAAGCATATACTGTGAGAAGTGTATAGGTCAACCATGTGAACTAGAATCAATCATCAATATAAGAGGAAAATGCGATTTCTTGCAGATCCAGACAAAAATTAATGAAAGAGAAAATCAGAGGAAGAATTACATAAAGAAAACCAACAGAAAGAGGAGACAAGAGGAAAGAAGAGTCTCTTGTATTTGCTCCGTGATGTATTTCAAATTAGCAATGAGAAGAATCCTCTGAGTTTCTCTAGTGAAAAGGCACTGGCAAAAAAGAGTTTCAAGATCATTGTTTTCCGGCAATAAGCAAGCCTTAAAGTATTAGTAAAGAACTTCTTTTCCTGTGATGTTTGTTTTAAAGACTTTCAGAACTGCAGCCTCACCTCTTCGTTTCATAATATCGTATCGTAATTTGAGAAGACTAACTGCTTACACATTGTGATAATTTACTGATGAGATTGGCTGGGAAGAAGTTGATTTGCAACGTTAGGATTAAAACTTACTGCCACTTCGCGGCTGTGCAACAGTAGATATATGGACATGACTCATAATTAGTGCATGTAATTATATCATTTTATTGACTTGTTTTTTTTTTCTGTATGTTTAATAAAAAGAATGTAACCTTGTTATTGCAATAATTATCATTTGAAGATTGGAATAATTCTTATTTCTTTGTTGTTTCCTTTTTTTTTTTTTTGTTGGGGGGCGAATAGAATTGCATAATAATTTAGGATTTAACTACATTTTCTAATTAAGAAATTCTTAACTCAGTCTTAGACATCAAAAGCAATTATTGAAAAACAAAATTGAAGCTTGAATCATATACACATAATGGATGTGATAATAAAATCCATGCACAGTTAAAGAGTTATAAAAAAACTTGTATACATTACTCGTCTAATAAAGGTGTTACCATCACCCTATATATGTATTATGGATTAGCGCTACAAAGTAACATTACTAGCTAGTAAGAAGCACTTTATGTTTTTTTTTTTAAAAAAAAATGGATACTTTATATACTTGATTCTGCTTTGGATTTGCTTGGCTAGATGAAGATGAAAAAGGTTGATGGATATGGTGATTGAAAAAAAGGTAAAAGGGGCTTATTATGTCCAGAGGCCACTCTCTTCTCTAATATTCTCCAACTCTCATGCATCTATCTTGCAGCTGCGTCTAAGTTCATTGTTCCAAGAAAATTCTCTATGTCTGAGGAGAACAAAATACCAATATCGAGCAAAATGCATAGGCAGAACCTCCCTATAAATAGCAGGGGTTATTTGCTATTACCATATCAACACATCAACTAAGACTAGCAGGAGGCAGATTAATTACAGACATCTGATGTCCCCTAGAGTTCTCCTGAGCACTTCACTGCAGAATTTTTTTTTAAAGCTCCACTGAAGTGTTTGGGGGAACTCCTGGTGTCATCTGATAGGCACCATGGCAAAGCAAGTAAGGTAGATATGCTGGGGGACTACATGGCTCGAGTATATGGGTTTGCACTTAATCCAAGAGTTGGCACTTCTGTGCGGCTTCAAGGCAAGAACACTAAGTAGTCACTAAGGTCTTTCTTTTTTCATATACTTAATTTTAAAATTTACTCCATATATTTTTTTCATAATTTTTAAATTTATGATGATTTATTTTTAAATAGATAAAAGGTTACTATCTTTAGTTTTGTTTTTATTTTTTATGGGTTCAATAATTACTTCTTTCTTGATAGCAACAATATTATTTATTTATTTATTAACGTTCTTTTATCATGTACAACTTTTCTCTTTTTTCTTTATTTTTATTTTTTATCTATTTTTTCTCTTCTCTTTAATTTTGTTATTCTCTTTATTAGATTTTTAAGTCTTTAACATTCAAAATTTAATATTCTTCAAATTTTGATTGAATTCTCAATTTTTCATAGTTTCTATACAATTGATGGAAAGAGAGATTTATAGAAGAAAAAAAATGTGTATGCTTTCTTTCTTTTTAATTATTCATTTTCAATTAAAATTTAATCTTCTCATATATTTATGCAATTATCTTTATTCATGTGTCTATTTTTTAACGATCTTTTTGCATGGTGATATAGGTGCTTCGAGCAATCAAAAAATAATAAAATCATTATAAATTAACTAGGTGTTATGATTTTTTTAATTTTATTTTATTTCATTGGTAATTTAGTATATTTTTCTTAAAAATTGTGTTAATTATTTAATTATTGTAAATATATTTATTAAAAAATGTAAATATAGATATGAGAAACAAAATTGGAAAAAAGACATTGTAATTTATTCAATTTTTTTGCAATAAACATAATACAGTAAAAAATTTAATTGAAAAAAATTATTAATTCAATTAACGTTAATTAGTATATATGAAAATGCAATAAGTAGTAGCAAATCGTCTATCTACGCAGGATGTTAATGAAGAACATGAAAATCACTTTGAAAGAATTGAAAAATAAAAACAGATAAGCAAATATATATATATATATATATATATATATATATATATAATGTAGGTGAGCTATATATATTTTATCAATTCAAGGTATATTTGAAAATTTAAAATATTTTTTTGTTTTTTATCTTTAAAAATTAAGATCTTTTGATGATCATCATTTGCAAAAAAGAAAAACTATTATTATCTCAAAAGAAGATTTAACTAATGTGAGTTATCATATAAATATATAAATATAAAAATTATTACATTTAAAAAATAAAAAATACTTTAAAATTGTTTAATTTTTAAACATTTCCAACGGAAACAAGGTGATGTTGTAACATAAATAAATCGAACCATTTTAAATAAATTGAACCAATTAAAGACTCGATTTATTGATTCATTTTTTAAAAGAGTGAAACGTTTATTTTCTTAATTGATCTCTTAGATAAGGAGGTTCAATTAAGACCTCTCAATTATGTAGCTATGTGTTTGGCTTACAAATCACTTGGAAAGCGCAACACTAATATGCTAAGAAGCTTTTGCATAAGAAGATATTAAACAATTCTCTAGCATTTATTTCCCCTATTGAGGTCAACTGCCATAGCATTAACTGATAGTCAATAAAAATGTCGTCTTGCAATTCTTTATGGTAAGACAATAATTTTTGTAATAGGGCATTTATTGAATCATACTAATTATAGTATATAACTTCCAATTTGTTCTATCCCCAAAGGGTTGTTTGGCACTGCTCTTCACAAACATGAAGAACGTTTCAAGCTGGTTGTCTCTCTTTATTGCTTTCGCAATATGCTTGGTTTCTGCATCAGCAACTCGACCACAGATTTTTCTTTCGACGAGTCACGTTATTGTCTTCAACAATTTGCCTCAGAACTCGGAGCCATTGAACATCAACTGTGACCCTGATCTCTCCAAACGAGGGTTTGACCCTCTTCCAGCAGGCAATTGGCTCATATTTGCGGCCTACAGTGATCAAGCTGCTTATTATTGCTTCGTTCAATGGGAAAAACAGTTTGCCTGTTGGCCTGCGTATGTGTTCAAATTTGATAAATACCACAACATCGTGGCGTGGAAAGTGACGACAGACGGGTTTTATAGGAGCTTCGATCAGACTACTTGGAACAAGACGCATAATTGGGGTTATCAACACTGCTAAAAATCACATGTATATTGTGTTGTCTTGGGTTATCTTGGGTTATGGATTTCAATGTGTACTGTGTTGTGGTGTGGATTCTCAGCGAATTAATGAATAAATGTTGAGAAACTTCTTTAATTTTATAGAAGCTTAGGTAAATATTACTTGATTGGAAATAGATTCGGTTTATGTTTATGATTACTATGGGATTGGAAAATTTATATATATACCTATATATATATGTCATTATATTTTGTTTATTTATGAAAACTAGATGGCAAAATCTTTCTGACTTTGATATCGATGTAATATGAAAAATAAAATCATTAAATTGATTTTCTATCTCTTTTAGGGGATTGAGTGAACCAAAATTTTGCTACTAGGCATAGACATAGTTAGACCAAGATCCAATTATATAGAGAAAACTCGTGTGAAATAAGCCATTTTAAGAATTTATCATTGTCTCAAGAAAGCATTCGTACCACACATGATAAACGATTCTTATTCACGATGAAAAAATGTGTGGATTTAGTTTCTTCTTATGCTATCTGAGGGACAATGACATTAGAGTTCTTGAATTAAATATTTCTTAAGACTATTAGTCAATGATCACATAACTTGATTTGTAATTTGATATACAACGAGTCAGTGATCACGTAACTTTAATGAAAGAATGTGTGGATCCAGTTTCTTTCTGTGCTATATGAGGGACACAATAACATTGGAGTTCGTGAATTAAATGTCGTTTCTGAAGATTGATTGGTATACATACCTGAAATGTTGTTCGATCCTTCTGTATGGAGTTCATGCAGACTTGCTGGTTGGTGCAATTTGATGTCGGTAACACTTATATCGATGTGTAGAACAAATGATCCTTCACACCCATCACACCAAAAGAAAAAAAGACATCAATTTTATATTCTGTGTTTTCTATATGATAAAGTCGTTGGCATGAATGCCCATCAAATCTGATCTGACGAATGACATTATCGTGCATGTCAATGTGAGAGTACTCACAGTAAGACCCATTTTGTGGATTGAATTTTCAAATCACCTAACTTGTACAATGACTCATTAAGACACTTCACTCTCGTACCACATATTTTTCTGAATTTTTCTTCAAGAAATTAACATAGGAGTTCTTTCTGTACACGAAAGGTATCTGAAATTGATATTTAACCAAGGTCATATGAACCACTGGTATACACTTTCTCTCCAATCTCTATCTTGTCTGTGTTGCTTACAGTGATGTCAACGGAAGTGACATCATTTCTAAAAGGCGCTTTCACCCACGAGAAAAACAAGTTCCCATGAACATCACGAGGGGTCTCATGTTGACCAGATGCCAATATTTTGTTTGGGTTTGTAATTTATCACTGGCTCTTGCATTGCCACATCATATGAAGCACTGAAGAAGGTTCTTCCTGGATACTCCTCTTTATATGCAGCCCCCCTGCCTGCCTTCTTCCACGCCAACTTGCATGTCCAACTCAACTCTTCCCCTTATTATTCACCATGGCCTCTCTTCATCGCCCTTCTCTCAAACACAGCGTCTGTGTCGACCCTCAAGGAATCAGGGGCTCTTCATCGTTGGAGGTGGAAGCAGCTGACAGAATCAGGAGGCTTGAAGGAGAAGGACGAGGTGGTGGTGATCATGGAGTTTTCTTAACATGGAACGATTTGTGGGTGACAGTCAAAAATGGGAAAAAAGGGAATAGGCCAATCCTTCATGGTCTTACAGGTTATGCTCGGCCTGGAGAGCTCTTGGCTATAATGGGTCCTTCTGGTTGTGGCAAGTCCACTCTTCTTGATGCCTTAGCAGGTATACACATATGCTTGCACTTCTATATCACTAATATTGCCTTTAACAATGCTTGTTCCAGCTTAGATTATAGTTTTGAACCTTAATGTTTCATTATCTAATGCTTTTGTAATAATACTATTGATAAAAATGATGTTTAACATAGAATTAAAGTAGAAAAGCTTAGTTACAAAGAAAATTATTCACTGAGCTAATTCCAGAGAAATCGTGCTCAATTTTACATGTTTTGCTGCCACAATTGTATAATGAAAAATATCTCTATGCTGAAAAAGCTAAATGGATGAAATGTTTACCACACAATTATAGATAAATCTTTACCAATCAAAAGGAGAAGAAAGATCTTTATTGCATTATGAAGAACATTCATTGTGAAAATGGACTTAACAATATCAGCCAACCAACTTCATTATGACTTTCATTTTGTGTGACGCAGGAAGACTTGGATCAAACACAAGGCAGACAGGAGATATTTTAATCAATGGCCGTAAACTAGCCTTGGCTTATGGAACTTCGGTAGGGAGAAGCAATGTCCCAAAACTGGTTTCATGTTATGACTAATTCAGAAAAATTTGTTGCCTCATAATCTGCGTATTTTTTTTTCTGTAATTTGAAACATAACACTGAAATTAATGTGACTCATTAATTCATCTTTTTACAGTGTTCTTGTTAATCTAAATTACTTCTAATAGTTACCCTCTTGATATTGTGATCTCAGGCATATGTCTCACAAGATGATACCTTGATCACCACTTTAACAGTTGGAGAAGCCATATACTACTCAGCCCAGCTTCAATTGCCAGACACAATGTCAATGGCAGAGAAGAAAGAAAGAGCAGAAATGACAATAAGGGAAATGGGACTGCAAGATGCCATGTACACGAGAATAGGAGGGTGGGGTGTTAAAGGACTTAGTGGTGGCCAAAAAAGGAGAGTTAGCATTTCCATGGAGATGCTAACACACCCAAAGCTTCTTTTTCTGGATGAACCAACCAGTGGACTTGATAGTGCAGCATCATATTATGTCATGAGTAAAATTGCAGCACTCAATCAAAGAGATGGAATTCAAAGAACTATCGTTGCATCTATTCATCAGCCTAGCAGTGAAGTCTTCCAGCTGTTCAACAATCTTTGTCTTCTGTCTTCTGGTAGAACTGTGTACTTTGGTCTTGCTTCTTCAGCAAATGAGGTGAACATTTGCAAACTTTCCCTTCAACCCCCTACCCTTTACAGTATTCAATTTGAGAAACTAATGGCTGTTTGAGAATTCATTGTAGTTTTTCTCTTCGAATGGATTCCCTTGCGCAACTCTTCAGAATCCATCTGATCACTTTCTGAAAACCATAAACAAAGATTTTGAAAAGGTATGTATATGGTATTTTCTTAGAAATTCTTAGTTCTTGAAGCATATTTCCTCACATTTTGTAATAAATTCTCCATTAGTAAGCTAGATGAGGACTTGAGCATTATTTCCTAAACAGAAAAGATCTACAGAAATCTAATGAGCCAGATTTCTCGTCTTCTTTCCAGGATATTGAACAAGGTTTAGCTGATGCTATATCTGCAGAGGAAGCAATTAATATTCTTAAAAATTCATATAAATCATCAGATTATTACCAACAAGTTCAAAGAGAAGTCTCTGAAATATGCAAACAGGTGAGTGTATTACTTATGCATAATGCATACACTTAACTTGTAACTTCAGCAGCCTTTTCCGTAGCAAATACTCTAGAAAGCCATTGACGACTAGTATATTCTTATGGGTGGTTTCAGGATTGTGGAATGCTGGAAAAGGGAAGAAGCCATGCTGGCTTCCTCACACAGTGTCATGTCCTCACAAGAAGATCTTTTGTGAACATGTATCGCGATCCAGGCTACTATTGGTTACGTGTAGCCATCTATGTTGCACTCTCTATAGGACTAGCTACATTATTTTGCCATATTGGTAGTAATGGTAGTTCAATTCAGGTAAAAGTAATATGGTATTTCGTAAATGCATGTAGAATACTTTAGTAGAAACCATGCCCGTAGTTTCATGTTGGTAAACATAAAGCCTGACATGAAAACGTAAATCTCAAAATGTTTCAGGCAAGAGCATCACTGCTTGTGTATGTAGCTTCATTCCTGACTTTCATGGCCATCAGTGGATTCCCTTCTTTTGTGGAGGACATGAAGGTACATTTTGAATGTGGTCTAGTCACTTAAAAGTTGTTCAATTGAGGGACTTTTAATCGTGCTTGAACCTTGAAATTCAACGTGTCACGAATAGGTATTTCAACGAGAAAGATTGAACGGGCACTATGGAGTTACAGCCTTCGTTATCGGAAACACATTCTCTTCATTTCCATACTTACTGATAATCTCACTGATTGCTGGAGCAATAACTTACTTCCCTCCTGGACTACACAAAGGATATGAACACTTCTTGTACTACATATGCGTAATATTTGCTTGCATGATGTTGGTGGAGAGCCTAATGATGATCGTTGCAAGTCTTGTGCCCAACTTTCTAATGGGCATAATAATTGGAGCAGGCATACAAGGGCTAATGATTTTAGGTGGGGGATTCTTTCGATTGCCAAATGATCTCCCCAAACCATTTTGGAAGTACCCATTACACTACATTGCTTTACATCGATATGCCTATCAAGGATTGTTCAAGAATGAGTTTGAAGGTGCTATGTTTCCTAATAATCAGGTCGGAGGGCCACCCACCACTAGAGGTGAAGAAATTTTGAGAATGACATGGGAGGTTGAAATGGCTTACTCTAAGTGGGTTGATCTAGCAATCTTGCTAGTCATGGTGGTTCTGTATCGAGCTATGTTCTTGGCCATCATTAAGACAACTGAGAAGATGAAGTGTATTATGTTAGCAAACATGAAAGTACAGTCAAAACAAACAACACAAGTGATGGTAAATCCTTCTACCACACCTTCACATGGAGAAAGCACTTAAGTGCTTCAAATCGAAGAGTACAGTTGTGTTATCTCTCAGTGAACCCTTTTTAAGATTAAGTGTTGTGTCCCTAATAAAGGGTATCTCCGTGTGCTTATGAGGATTAGTTTGAGAGCCTTTGTGATTAGATGTTTTAAATAAAATTACGTGTCGATGTCCTTGTCAAAGTAATACAATTTTACAAGCTTCTTATTTTTCTTCTAAGCTTGGTGGAAACAATAGCCAACAATTTGTTTTAGCTCCAAAAACAAAAACTTTCAGAACAGTTTGACAGCAAATGAAAAGCCCACTCAGTTCACAAGAATTTGCAAGACTTGGTAAACGAAAGTTGTAATAAAGCTAGACAAAAATAAGAGTAAGCTACTTAATTACAGTGAAACTCGATCCAAAAGTTAACTTGGATTTGAAAGATTAAATAAGGTGGGTCTTAATGCAACCTTGGTCCGTAAAAATATAATTTTTTTATATTTTATTTTAAATAAAATTATTTTTTCAGCATTTGATTTATTTTTTTGAAAAAATTATAATTTTTTTGATGAATTTTTATTTTTAAAAAATCTAAAATAATAATTCCAAAAAGATATTTGGAATAATTATTTTATAAAAATAGAAAATAGTTAAACTTTTTTATTGTTAACATACTTTTAAAAAATTAAATTACTATCATATATATATGATTATAATAATTTTATCATTTTTTAAATAATTTTAAAAAATTATTATTATTATCAAAATATTAATAATATTATTAATTAAATTATAATTAATTTAATTAAAAGATATACTAATCTTTTAAATTTGTTTCAGCAGTTTTCTCACATTATTTTTATTTTTTATGAATCGAACACATGAAAACGAATTTATATTCTTCTTAATTTTAATAAATTAAATATAATAATATTTATTTTTTATTTTTAAAAAATATTTATTTTATTTTATTTTTATTTTTATTTGTGAACCAAATATGTTGATATTATTAAAATATTTTGAAATTTTTACATATATATTATTAACTTCAGGCTTTATTATATAAAGTCTAAATTTTTACACATGTAAAAATACAAAAAGTATATAAGAGTTTTAAGCTTTATTATAACAATATGAGGGTTAAAAAAAGTTATTCTTTTGTAATTTATTTTTATAGTAAATTTTTTATCATAATTATAAAGTGAATGTAACTATAAATCATGTGTTTTTTAATTACATTAATTATTATTATTTTTAAATTTTAAAAATTAATATTTAATTCATCACTTAAAGATTTAGAAGTCAAATTCTCAACATTTAATAAAAGTTGAAATCTTTCCATAAATAGATATTCCTTGGACAGTTTGGTGAGACGGTTAATTTTTCTATTGTCTTTTGTGAGGGTATTTTTGTCTTTTTGATACATGTAAGTGCTAAAAAAAACTAACTTACTAAAAAAAGTTTTTTTATAAAAAATAAATGACGGGATGTCAATTTTGACAATTTCCTCTTTTCTATTTATATAAACGTTATTTTAGTAAATAAGGAAAAAAGATGACGAATTACATGTTTTCTTGTGTCCTTGGACTAACCAGTTGTGAAAGACAGCTCTTTAATTTAAAATAATCATGGGGGAATTGTTCTGGAAATTTCAACAAAATACATAAGCCACAAATGGTTTTTGGTGTTGTGTGGAAGACTGAGACATTACCTCAGGCAGCCCCTTTTCTCATGGGAGGTGGACGGGGGTGGTCCTGAGTGAATAAATAAATGATCTATAGTAATTTCACCTGGTTCTTGGGGACTTGGTAGGAAAACTGAACAGGTAACTTGACAACCCTATTGAAGAAGGTGCTAGGGAAAGCTCTTATTTCATTGAAAATCAATGTTGAAGGATCCCCATGACAACAATAATCGAGGAGGACACACTGACTATGTTTAAGCGGCAGAAACGTAGTCAAATTGTCTTCAACAAGAATCTTATAAAGCAAACAAATGACGCAGAGGATGATGCGGCGGCCCAGCGGCGGCTTCTGTTGCCTGTTGGCACTTGTTTATAGAAAGGAAGGGACCCACTTTCCAACATTTTCCAATAGGGAAGATATCTCCGAGATGAATCTGGGAACATTTACATCACAGTTTGGTCTGCATTAGGGAGAGAGAGGAACAGAGAGGAGATGGGTTGGAAAGGGATTCTGGGTTTTGAGTATGGGATAGTTCAGGCGCCCTTGGGACCAGATATTTCAGGTCCGGAGCTCGTAGCTGCTGTGGCTAGTGCCGGTGGAATTGGTCTGCTTAGAGCTCCTGATTGGGTATCACATGTTCCTTCCAATTCTTTTCTTCACTTATTTATTTCTTAATGTCCTTTGCTGGGTTTCTTTCCTTTTCAGAAACTCCCCTCGACTGGTGATCGACTCCTAGTATGTCCTAGAAGGATTTGTGGACCGTTATGTGCATCGTTCCTTTTAGATACTCTGCATGTGTGCTGCTTTGACCATTCCTCTGTTGATGATTTCACAGGATTACCTTATTAAAGAGTTCTTCAAGTTCTCTGGTTTCTGTTTTGTCTCATCGAGAAGAAAATGTCATAAGGGGAAAGATACACTCTTTTCCGCTGGAATTGCAACAAATGACGTGATATTTGGGTCACTAAGATCATCTTATTTGATTGCATTAATGCATATAGTTTCAGTACCATGACTATTTCTGCAGCTTTCTTTGAACTGGATAGGCTTTTTTTTTTTTTTTTTTTGGTTCTACCAAACTCAGTTGTACAGTAATGGATTAGATATTCAACTCTTGTTATGAACAGAAAAAAATATTATGCTTTTATTGGGGATTATTAAATCACTGTTCTGTTTCTTGAGATTCCAAAGAGAATTTTGGGTTGAATTGCCAGTAACTTTTAGATTGGTCAAATGATGGCCCCCATACTTGTTGAAGGTGAGATTGAACATAAAAACCCTGAACATCTTTATCTGCTAGTTTCTTGTGCAGCATAGGAAGGATTTGATAATTATAGACTGGCAGCATCCCTTGTTGCATCAACAAAAGACAGTGCAGAAATTAGCTGTATTTATTTTCTCCTAGTACTATATGTTTTGACTAATAATTTCTGACAGTACATGTTACTATCCTTGTGCATTTATAACTTTAATATCTTTGGCATTCTGATATAATTCCAACTAACAATAAGATATTTGCGGTCTCTATTTTTTTTTTCTTGTGCTAGGAATCACCGGATTATGTTAGGGAACTGATAAGGAAGACGCGAACATTGACAGACAAACCATTTGGGATCGGTGTTGTTCTTGCTTTTCCCCATGAGGAAAACATAAAGGCCATATTGGCTGAAAAGGTAGCAATATTGCAAGTTTACTGGGGTGAATGTTCGAGGAAGCTTGTGCTTGAAGCTCATCATGCTGGTGTCAAGGTTGTGCCCCAAGTAAGTCTTGCATAACTAAATATCTATATTTGCAATTTGCTGACCAACAGTATCTAGTTTACTACAGCATGCCTACATTATTTCTCCTTCATGACTTGGATCATGAGAATAACCCACATGGTACCAGTTTATCTTTAAAATTTTGCTATCCAGTACCTGTTACCTAAAGTCTGTTTAGCTGGGCAATGTCTACGATTTTATAGTAGGCAAAAGGGAAGAATTTGCACAGGACCAATCTACATGATGTTTGTATGTGAATATGATTTTGCCAGTGGTGTCCTATGCCGCAGAAGTTTGGTTAAGGGTTCAGGGCAGCACAGGTGCATCCAAAAGCATGTTTCATGTTCACATGTATTGCCATTATCATGTCTGTTTCCCTCCTAGATAGGTAGAACTAATTATGGATCTTTTCATTAGAATTCCAATAGGTGAATGATAATCCATCTTCTCATGCTGACAGTGATTTTATATAATTCTTAAGAATCTGGTCTCTTAGTGAGCCAATGAGATTTTAACATCCGAGGTTGGTGCATGTAACAAGAAGTTTGTGTCCACGGCATTCAATTGGTTTGCTTTATAATTCCATGAGATAAAATGTAAGAGCTCCTTGTTGTATCTATGTAATTCTCTTTTAGTATCTCACAAACTGTATAATCCATTGGAGGTTGGGAGTTTTGAAGAAGCTAGAAGGGCAATTGATGCAGGGGTAGATGCAATTATTGTCCAAGGACGTGAAGCAGGAGGCCATGTCATTGGGCAGGTATGAGTACTAGCTGCTGTCCAAGTTTCAACAGTACCTGTTCCCCTAAATTTTTAAGTTATGATGACAACCTATTCCCATAAATTTAACCTTGTTGTGAATAGCTTCATACATGTTTTCCCTCTTCGTGTAGAAAAGAAATACAAAAATGTCCAGATTAAGACAAAGAAAACAAAAAGAATAAGGTTGGGAGGACCTAATCTCATATGTAATCTACAAAAGCAACTAAAAATGGTTAAGAACAAACAATGACAAGGAGACTTGAAAAAAGATCATGAAGCAACTTCATGAGTCATTGTGCCCTTTTAATATCTTCTATTTCCTTACTTGGTCTTGGTGGGAAAACCTCACAGCACAAGTCACCTGTTTTGTATTGAGAAACCAGCACTGGTTTCATCATCCTTGAATATCTTAAGAAAATGTTCTTTCTTTGAGAAAATGCACTTGCATTTATTGAACTTTCATCTATGAATCTCACTTTGCTAATGGATGGATTGCATAACCAAATTTTCTGTCCAAACCTTCTGTACATTGAAGAAATTATTTTTTTCCATTATTTTTTACATGATGAAGGAAAATCATTGTTTATCTAACAAGAGTTAAAAAGAAGATGTTAGCTCAAAATCATCTTCAATATTATGATATTTCAAGCCTCATTGTGTAGAAAAATGATATATAGAAGTCTTGAAAATTTGTCCTCCCAATTTGAATTTTTCGATTTGTTTTCGTTATTGGTTCTAGGCTGTCTGGAAGAATTTTGCTCTACTCAATGATGTGATGCTCTTTCTTTGCGTTTTCACTTCTGTTAGTGATTTATACAATGTATTGAATTGGCAAATATGCTTACAGAGTTATGCAATTGAGAAGTGCTCATATCACTGGCATTGTTTTTTAATTATTTCTAGGATGGTTTGATTTCATTGTTGCCACGGGTGGTAGAACTTGTTGGAGATCGAGATATTCCTGTCATTGCCTCTGGCGGTATCGTGGATGCACGTGGCTATGTTGCCGCATTGGCACTTGGTGCTCAAGGCATCAGTCTAGGCACTAGGTCTGAAATACCTGAACTTGCCTGAAAAATATTTGATCAATTCTTGCACAATCTACCAATAGTGTGTTAGGCTGCATGCAAAACTTAATCAAATTGGGCTGTTGCTGCTGCAGTTACCATTAAAATGAAATGCTGTTTGTTTGCCAAGAAAACGAATTCTCTCATTTAACTTCCACACGTATTTATTCTGATTCCTTCTTTTTAGTTAGGCCTCAAGAAAAAACTTTGATGTAGTTATTATCAGAAGAGATCTTCCTAAGATGAACTATGTGTGCCATGTACCATATATTTTGTGCATATTCGCTTTTCCAATTCGAGCCATTTAAATTAGTTGATACTTATCATTTCCGTAAGCCGGGTAAATCTTCTCTTTTTAAAATCTACACAGAAGCCACGCCTTGCTGTTTCTTTTGTGGTTGTGTATCCCAAATTCTGATAATTTTCATCCAACTTTCTCTAGTTTTCAAACAAATAAAGGAAGGAATACTGAATTACATCATGAAAATGTGGTAGGAAGTTTAGTTGATATAAGAATTTAATCATGCAATCAAGGTTAGCTAATGTGGGTGTAATTATAGAAATGATTTTCCAATGCTATTTGTTGTTCTTGGCTGAATTTGATGACTTTTACAACTTGTAACTCCTAAAACCAAAATTGTATTGCAGGTTTCTGGCAACTCATGAAAGCTATGCTCACCCAACATACAAGAGGAAGTTAGTCGAAGTTGATAAAACTGAGTACACAGATGTGTTTGGCAGAGCGAGGTGGCCTGGTGCACCTCATCGTGTGCTGCAAACACCTTTCTTCGATGATTGGAAATTCCTTCCTCCTCATGAAAATGAAGCTAACCAGCCTATCATTGGACATTCAATAATACATGGTGTGGTAAGAATCCAATTTTTGAGGTCTTGACTCGTCTTCCTTTTAATCTTGAAATATTCGTATTCCTGTACTAGTTAGATGATTTAAGAAATTTTACTTTTATCATTTTTCTTAAAGAATGGTGAGCTTGTGCACTCAATTTCTGCCGGACAAAGCCAGGTTGACCCTTGTTTTGTTTTTCACTTCCTTTTCTTCTCCAACAGGAAAAAGAAATTCGCCGTTTTAGTGGTACTGTTCCAAATGTGACCACAACAGGTGACATCGAAAGCATGGTGATGTATGCTGGCCAAAGTGTTGGCCTTATTAAGGAGATTCTACCAGCTAGCAAAGTGGTGAAGGGCCTGGTTGAGGGCACTCAACGAATCCTGGTTGAGGGCACTCAACGAATCATCCATCAAAATTTGGTGGCACATTATAATTCATCTAAGTTGGCTGATTCTATTTGCAGTGGGTGAATGAGTACTGTGGTTGATAAAAGTTTTACAAGAATTTCAAAGGTGGATCACTCGCATTAGCCTCTCTCGTATTACTTCCTCTTTTTCGGGTATGTCTTTGTGCTCCCAAGTTCCTCCATTAATAGTGTTTAAATTTAGCTTTTAATTATTGCATCAGTTTTCTACGCATATGGATATTAAGGTTTCCACGACAAGGAGAATCTCTTACGAGGAAATTTCAAATTATTTTGAACAATATTGATAAGGAGAGGTTGTGGGTGATAGTCTTGTTATTTGGATTGTTGAAATTTCAATATGTAAATGGGTTTTGTTTCCCTATCATCAATATGTTCATAGATGCTTTAATTTTTATGTTATTATATTTTTAATAATATAAATATTAAATTTTTTATAATTTTAAATTTGAAAAATATATTAATATTAGACGTAATTTTAAATTTTAATATATTAATGATTCTTTTAATATAAATAAAGTAGAAAGTCAATTTGTACAAATATATTGATACTTAATCAAAATATATTTTAATTTTTTTTAAATCTTAAAAGTGAGACAAAACAACTACCAAAGTTACCATAATAATTGGTGGAAGTCATAAACTAAATACAATTAAAACCTTGATAGTATTGAGTGTGGAGGCTATTACGGTTTGGTTTGGTTAAAGTTTAATTTAGATTTGAATTGGTGTTGATTGGTTTTGAGAAAATTGGATCCGATCCAATCTATCAAATTAAGAAACTTAAATTTCGATTCGATTCAATTTGTATTTTTTGTTAAATATTTTTAAATAATAATAATTCTCAATTACAAATAATATATTTTTATAAAAAATAAAATATCAAAAAAATTATTAATATAAATTATATTGCATAAAAATATTTAAATTAAATTTATTTTTAAAATAATGTTTTTGATTATAAAAATTTCAGATTTAAAAAGTACTCATCTTAAGCATTTCAAACTTTGGAATATATATACTTTATGTTAAAGATTTATTTTAAATAAGTTGTTGTCAAGAAAAGGTTATATATATGAATTCAAAAAAAATAATTTTTTAATTTTAAATTTAAATAAAGTTTTTTAAAAATTAGATAATTAAAAAGTTACTTCAAAACAAAGAAAAAATTTTGACTCTTAATTAAAATAAATATCAAAATAAGAAGAAGCAAAAAAGAATAGAGAAAATAATTTTTAAAAAACTTACTTTTATTCCTAGATACTGTTGACTAATATTAGAAGTATTATTATTTCGTGAGCTCATAAGTGAAATTTAATAATTTTTTCACATATTTGTGTTTCTTCAATTTTCATTGGTTTATTAGTATCCAATTTAAATCGATCCAATTGATAATTTGAGTTAAAAAAAATAATTCAAATTGGAAAAAAAAAACCAAATTGATTTGTAAAAACTATGTAGTTCATAATTTATTTATGAGTTTTACCTCATCGAGTCACCTGGATGAATTAATTAAAGAATAAATATACCAACTTTATTTTTGCAAGATGAATAAACTTATAAGGAATGTGTAAATTAAGAAAATAATATATGTATGTATATTATTGTTTTTTAATTGATTAATTTTGTTTATTTATAAAATTTATTATATAAATTTAATTTAATTTAAAATTGAATAAATATTCAACCTATTAATGTGTTTAATTGGTTATAACGAATTGAACCATCAAATGATTTAATTCAAAATTTAAAATTATAATTTGATTCATTTATTAAAAAAACTTTAATTTAATTAACTTTATTAAATAAGTTAAATTAAAATCCCTTGGATTAGGTCATAAATGGACCAATATGTGGATTACAAACTTAACAATGAGCTTGACCTTATTGAGAGTTACAATATTAAGCACATCCCTTGAAATGAATCTTGGAGAGGAGCATTACAAAAGAAAAAAAAATATATAAAGAGAAAACACATATTGAAAAATAAATATAAATTATGCAATCATTTAATTATAATTTATTTTTTTCTTAAATAAGCTGCTAATTTAAATATTGGAAAGCCTTTCACAATTTATTTTATTTTATTTTGAAGTACCTAATCAAAAACCAGTTGTGACAATACACTAACATGATCGTAGCATACACCTCATTTTTTTCAAACCTTTGCAATAAATTTTATATTATGTGAATAAGATTCGCAACTAATAAAATTTACCACTTTTCAATAGAGGAAAAAAAGTCTTTTAAAATAATTTTTTATAAAATATAAAAAATTTATAAATCAACAAAAAAATTCTGTAAAATAATCATTATACAAAGGGGGGGGGGGGGGGGGAGATAGAAAATTCTTGCTTTTAGCAACTCAATAATTGTGCATAACAAGAAAGTATTTTAAAAAATTTTTGGTAAAATTTTGTCCTATAAAATTTTAATTAAAAAATACATATAATTTAAAATTTTTATATATTTACTTTTAAAAAATTTACTATGGTAAAAGAGAAAAAAATAAATACAGGAATTATTTGTTTAGGGGGGGCTAGCGTTGCAATTTTCCCAGAAAATAAACTTAGCCAGCCAGAGGTGCTGCTGCAATGGCAGGTGACATACTTCCCAATTTTCTCTCCATTTCCTTAGATAATATGTAACAGCGGCACCACCACCATCATCGCGACTACCATTGCCTTCAGCGCAGCCGGCTACTGAAATGGCTGCTCTAGCCGCACGACAGCAGCAGCAACCACCTTTAACCCTAGACTGCCTCGCCTACATCGACATGACCAGCCTTACCCAATCGGAGCTCCAGGCTCTGTCCCTCTGTTCCTCCTCTGCCTTCGACCTCCACCGAGCCGATGACATTGTCATCCCTTCAATCGACCGCTCTTCTTTCAACGAAAGCGCCGGCTCCCGTCGCCAGACATTCTCCCGTCCTCGCCCTCCCTCCTCCTCCTCCTCTTCCGCACAATCCCATCCTCACCACCACCACCACCGTCATCGCGTTGCCGGTCTCTTGCCCGCCGCCAAAGTCCCGCCTGTCACGGACGACCCGGAACGAGGCGAGGATCACACCATCATCAGCATCCTCAAGCGGTCCCTCAAGGACCTACCTGAGTTTTATGATATCGATTTCGATTACACTCCACCATTTCCGTATTCTGCGGCTGATCCTGAGGCTTCTGTCGCTTATGCTGATGGTGGTGGAGGTGAAAGGAAGAGGAAGAGAGGGAGGAAACCTAAGCCGAAAACAATAGCTGATGACAGAGAGAAGGGTTTGCAGATCGTCAACGAGAACGGCTTGGCTGTTGATCTGGTTCTGTTGGCTGGATTGGAGGACCCGTACAGGGAGGAATTGAGGAGAAGGACGGACGGGATGTGCAGTGAGGAGGAGTTGCTGGAATTCTTGAGGAATTTGGGAGGCCAGTGGTGCAGCAGGAGGAGGAAGAGGAAGATTGTGGACGCCAGCATTTTGGGTCAGGTGTTGCCTGTGGGTTGGAAGCTCTTGTTAGGGCTCAAGAGGAAGGAAGGTCGTGCTTGGATTTACTGCCGCAGATATATAAGGTGCTGCTTGGTTCCTTTCCTTTCTTTTGCTTATGTATGGTTCTGAGAAAATACAAGGGAAGGAGAAAGAAAATATGAGTCATGTGTGGTTTATTGAGTATTCTATTGTTGGCAAAATAGTATATGTAGGTTTCGTGCTTTTTCATTATCAGGATTGGTATTGCTATTAGAATTTGATTGTGATGCTAATTCAGGTTTTTGAAACCCATTTTTCATGATGAAGAATTTGCCTCGGTTCCTGTGTTCATTAATGAATTGAAAAATGAAGCATTGCTTTCTGGAAGTTTTAAGTTGTTGAACAGCTTGCTCCTCATTTAGTTTACTCAAAGACTCTGGGGAAGCTAAACCACAATCGTCTTTTGCTTCTAGCCATTTGCATGGACGGCAGAAATTGAGATGTGATTATGAATGGCATGTTTACCATAAATGAATTGGATATGGAATCCTAGTTATATATAAAAGCAAAGAGACAAGAAAAAGGGATATGGGTTCTTAAGCAGAATGCTTGGTTTCAAATGTAACTTTAGGTTATGATACTTTGTGCCATGGTAGCATGATCTATTCTGAATCTGGGAGTTTATTATTTGGAAGAAACAAAATAAGTACTTTTATGCACATATACATATATGTGCTTTTTTTTTTTTTTTTTGGTGGCAACTTAATGCTAAAAGGCTTCCAGATTTTATCTATTGGTGATGGATACACTAATTTAAGTTGACTTAATTGTGGAGAATGGCTGAATCTGGATGTCTATGATAATGCTCATGTGCGTTCAAAGTTGTTTTTAACAATCTAGAACCATTTACTCAGGATACAAGGTAGCAGCTGTTATTATCCTTTTTCAATATTTTTCCTAACTGTAATATGAAGGTTCTACTGCTTTCTGCATGTGTTGTTTTCTAATAGTTCTTCTTCATCATCCAGAATCTGGGGTTATACAAATATTGATATTGCCATTGACAAAAATTCGAGTCATATTTCTGTCATGAGAATCTTCTAGGTGTGGAATTGAAATTCGTACTTTGGCCTCTTCTTGAATGATTCAGCGATTTTTGCACTGATATTGTGTTTATGGACAAGTATTTTAGTGATCCCATCTGACTTTGTCTGCTTTCCTATGTCAGAAACGTGTAGTCAGTTCCCATCAAAGATGATTTTTCCTATGATTAAATACTTTAGTGGTTACAGTTCCCAGCTTGTATCTCAGTGTGTGATGTAGTTTTAGTGAGCATGCCACTCCAACCAGTTGCTGTTTAACTTTATATTTGAGTTCTCATACTTTCATCTGCATTTCAATATGGTCTTATTGGTTGGTAGATGGTCCTGCAAAAATTCTTGATAGACCCTCCTTATGCAAACCATGTCTCTTGCTCGGTGTAATATAGAAAACTGTCACAATAGGACAACAATTTGGCTAGTTATCTCATTTGCTTTGTGGTGCTGTGCCATGTATCTTTACGTTTGCAGCTAGTACCACATATCCCTCCTTATGTTTAACACTGTCTTGTTTGATGCAGCCCTGGTGGACGGCAATTTGTATCTTGCAAGGAAGTTTCTGCATATTTGCAATCTTACTTTGGGCATCATGATGTGTTACAGGGTAACAATGTTGAACAGAATGACCATCCCGTGGCTTCTGGAAGTGTAAGTGATTCTCTTACCAGAGGTCTGTTTAATGACTGTAATTTAACTGACTAAGATGTTTTTTTTTTTTTTGTGTATGCAGCAGCATGGTGGTGCTTTTCTCAAAGTAGATGCTCAAGGGAAATCAGCTGAACACACCAAAGAAGTTGCCTTATTTGGAATTGATAATCTGGCAGAGGTCCAAATACATGACCTTTTTGAATGCCATAAATGCAACATGACGTTTGATGAAAAAGATACATATTTGCAACATCTTTTGTCATTTCACCAGAGAACTACCAGGAGATATAGACTTGGATCCTCTGTTGGGGATGGTGTGATAGTTAAAGATGGAAAATTTGAATGTCAGTTTTGCCATAAGGTTTTCCATGAAAGGCGTCGCTACAATGGGCATGTAGGTATCCATGTCAGAAACTATGTCAGGGGTATCGAGGAACCATCTGGTCGGCTGGCTCTCCAGAAGAAAATTGATTGTCCATCCAAAGATGAGATGGCCCCTGTAAGGATCTCTAAAATGGATGCTCTAATTGAAATTGCTCAGAATTCTATTCTGGAAACTTCTGCTTTTCCTATCGATGAACCCATTGGTGAATCAACTCGTGGTAAACAAAATATGGTTTCTAATCAAGAACTTCTTACATCCAACTCTGAAGATGAGCAAAACTCTGATATTCCCCTCAATGGACCAGAAACTGCATGTAATGTCACTGATAGAACTTTGGATCAAGGTCTATTACTGCAGAGCAGGAAGCTTACTCTCACTGATGAAAAGATGGAGAGGATTGATGATGCTAGCTATGTTGTAGACATAAAGATGGATTCTTGTTTGGATGCTTCTATTATGTCGTCTGCTGTTGAAAAGAAGAGTAATACATCTCACAGTTCTGTTGGGAAAGATGACGTGGAATTCACTGCTGATGAAGCTGAAAAGCCTGGCACTGAGATGAAAAGAGATGATGAAAGCCTCATACTTGCTCCATTGAGTGATCAAAATGTTTCTGATGTTAAGAATAACAGGAATTTGGTCTCTGCTGGCATGCCAGCGCCTCTTAATCCTAAAGAAGGGATTAACAACAAAAATATTGGTTTCACAGATGAGAACAGTGGACTGGTTCATGATATTATGCCAGAGTCTTTACAGCTAACTTCTGAAGGAGATGCACTCTGTAAGGTTTCTGAGTCAGTGTCTGTGTTGCAATCACAAGATGTTTTACAAACATCTAATTCAATCTCACATAAGGTATTAAGGAATGTCTTTGTTCTTTGTTAGCTTCTGGGTTACATTAAATTGAAACACCTTGAGAATATGGGTATATGTGGCTAAAACTATTCTTGCCTTTGTGCAGTAATGGATGATTACTTATTGGTTTCCATTCTGCCTTAAAGGTGATATGTAATATAACTCATAAGCTTCCAATGTTAATTGTTTATGTATGTTTGTTTGACACTTAAGAAAGAATATTCATCATCATGCATGCATACATAAAATAAGGTTTTTCCTTTGTGTGTGGCATTGCATTCTGTGGAGTGGTCTGCATAATAAGTATTTTTTCTTTCGCAATAAGAGCACCGGTTGTAATTTTGTTTGAGTTTTAAACTTTTCTTTCGCCGCATTCAAGTGTAAAATTGTCAATTTCTTATGCAATTTTGCTTTTAATTTTGTCTATATGATTAATAATTTCATTACTTTAAGTTTAGCTCCTGATTTGCCCTTCTGTTACTCTTCTTTCGATGTTAGGGGTGCATTATTTCCTGTCAGCTGCACACTTTTTCCACCAAAAAAAAAAACTGATGGTTCCTTTTGAAAGTGAAAATCTTCTTTTATCATGTTTTGATGTTCTTTGGCATTAAATGATTTTGGAAGAAACAAATAAAAAAATTCTTCCCAATCTGGCTATGTAGAGATTGGAGAACATCTAAGTAGCACATGGATCTCTTTCTGAACCCCTCTCTCCTTTTCCCTCTCTGCCACCTCAGCTGCTCTATGGTGTTTATAAGCATAGGTTACTGGAACTTATTTTCCCCTGAGGAATTATTTGAGATCTTCTGTGCTTATTGGCAGGAAGAAGTTTCATGTGGCACTGACCAGAAGCATGAAAATGTAGCAGCACTTGGTGAGATGAGGTTGCATGAAATAGAGCAACTGGAATTTAATCTTGGGCCTGGGAAAGAATCTCTTCCTCTGCAAGGGGAGGTGCAAATGAATGTGGCAAATAATCACGGGATTCATGAAACCTATGGTTCCTCCGTTCAGCTAGAATCTCAAGAAGTCATGTTAGATATGGCCAGTCAGAATCAGCTTGTTACTGTATGTGTGTGGTGTGGAGTGGAGTTCAGCCATGAGGCTTTGGATTCTGAAATCCAATCAGACTCAGTTGGTTATATGTGTCCTACTTGCAAGGTGAAAATTTCTGGACAAACTCCGTACAATTGATGGTAATACAGCCTTGAACTCACTCTGGCTGAGAAGGATGCCCCTTTCATTTAATTAGAAGGTAAGTTCCCTTTTTGATTTAAAGTTTTTCAGATAAGCTTTTAGAGATCTAGACAAATCAAATTGAATTGTATATAAAGTCCAATTCTGATAGTCAAAATACATATTTATTTCAGTTTTCAGTGTTGCCTTGTTGATTTTCTTTCATTAGCAGCTTTGTTATGCTGGCATTTTTCTTGAAATCGAAGTATTTTTTTTTTTTTAAAATTATGGCTAGTGGGTTGGTGACAAACTAATATTATGATTTGCTTTTAGACACATCAAGGATTAGGATTTCTTGCCATGAACTAAGATTAGGATGGCAGGTTTACTCTTAAGGTTGCAAGGACTGTGCTACTGTGAAGGTACTCTTAAGTTTCTGTCTGCCTTACTTGACTTCATTGCATGTTTTCCTATATGTTTTACATCTGTCATGATAATAATTATCATAGAATCCTGCCAACTGACAACACTAACTTGGAAAAATAAATATGTTCTACCCAATGCAAATAAAAAAAAATTATAAAAAATCACAGATTTATTGAACTCAATATTTAATGTTGTCCTCAAAAAGGATTACAGCTATTTCAAGTAATTGCAGAAAATATAGCCAAGAAGAAACAGAGAAAATAGAAAGCTCCCAGTTTGATTGCTTTCCTATGCCCAATGCACTCTAATTTATATTACCCTCTCCCTCTTGGTTCTCCTCAGTTGCCACCTGTAACCCAAATTGTTCTTTTAGAATTTGCAACGACACACTGGACAGTTTTAGATTATTCTCTCCCGTGTAGGTGAATCAGATTGGGGTTGATATATCAACATTCTCCCTTGTCTGAGTTACCTTGTCCTGAAGGTAAACTAAGAGAAATTACACTCTGATTCGCCCATAAGGCTCTCATGAGTCCTAGAACTCGCAAAGCGTTTGTAATGAATTGAAACTTGCAGTGCATAATCTGTTGGGCAATTTCAAAGTCTAATTATAGACTCTGGTTCAACAACATTTTTTCTCATTGATAGTCTAAATTGGAGAAACCACCCTTCTGATTGGCCTCAGCTGTGACGCATTAGAAAACAGAATGAACCAAGGAATTCCTCGGCAACTGAAGCCGATAAGTAACCTGTTCGATTCCGGTTGCAGCTGGATAAGGGCCATAACACTTCGGTGCAAATTTTACGTTGGTGCTTTGGGCTAAAGAGGGTTGTTTATATGGACGTGTAGCTTTAAATGCCCCTCTGTCTCCATGGAATGACACATCTCTTCTATGGAGGTTTATCGCTACCTTTTAATATATTTTTGAGCTTGCTCTAGTTGACAAACGAAATTCGCGAGCATGTCATTGTTGTTTTTTTATTTATTTTTTACTCCGACCCACAATGAGCAATGCTGTAGCATATGGAGAATATAGTGCAAAGGTAAAAGGCCCCTCCCATACGCTAACCAAAAAGGTGCTTCATCGATAGGTGTGAAAAGAGTGTTATATCAAAATTCTTTACAGGATAATTATTGTAAGGATTTTGAAAAAATTACGTAGAATAGAAAAGAAAAAGTTTTGATAAAAATAATATATTTAAAAATTATTAAAAAATTAAGCATCATTAATTTATTTTAAAATGTGAATAGCCAATTAAAATTATTTAGTTTTAAATATATATTTTAAAATTTTGATTTTAAAAATTTTTAAAAAACAAATTAGGTTATCTATGCTGTCGCACCTGTTTTGCAGGTTGTCAAAGTGAAGAAGGAATTTTTTTTTTCCTTCAGCTTTGTCCAATCCGTTTTGTGTTTTGACGATCAGAGATTCCCTTCTTTCCTTCAAATCCAAGAGGAAACTCTTCTAAGTCTCCTGCCATCTTGCTTCATTTAGTCCTTTATGTTTCAATCTCTCTTTGCCTTTATAGGTTCTGCAACAGAACACAGGAAAAGCAAAAAAAAAAAAAAAAAGGAAAAAGAAATAAAAGAGAAGGATGAGAGCTCTGCACTCATGGTTTCTACTGATTGATACCAATAACCCATGATCGTGGCCAGCAATCGCTTCACCGAAATCACCTAGATCATCAAACGATTTGACCCCAGGAGTACATGAGTCAGTTGAAGGCAAGCACCGGAAATTTGATTCACTCAACAATTTTCTACTTCAACTCTTGACCTCAGCCTTGCATACACAGGCTTGTACGGATATGGAGACTTTTTCTCACGACTATATCTATGAAGATGAGGAACATGTTGCACCCGAGGAGATTGCAGAGTTAATGCTGGTGGTCATGGATTTGGTGGGAAGCTGATATGCCCTTAAGTTTGAAAGAACTACGCGAGCGTGAACGGCACTCTTCAAGCGAGTGTCAGCTCCAAATTACATACGGGAGAAGGAAGGAAGGAAGAAGGAAGGAAGAATGAAGAGGGAAATGACGAGAGAGGAAAAAATTTCTGGATTTTTCTCTGCCTTTCTGTTCATCTAACAAACCATTTATACTGTTCACATGGTTTTGGAAGAAACCATGCAACCGTAATCTATTACACGTAAACCTTATTTCTTAACTTCTTAACAACTATTTAACCATTTAACAGATGTAGTCAACTATCCATGCAGGCTTTTTCAAAATACGTTTGGGTCTTCCTTTCTGAGCTTGCTCTTGCTTCTCTGCAGCTTGGGTGCCTCCTTCTGATCTCACTGAGGTTGTACCATTCCCACTGGCTAGAGAAACCACCTTGTTCGCAAGGTAAAAGTCAGGGTAGTTGCGGCAAAAGTCGTTAAGTGGCTCCCGTGTTGCATTCTCCGGGGAGCTATCATTCCATTGAACTAAGACTTGCTGTTCCATGTTGTCCTGTTTCAACACTTGTCGAGAAGCACAAATCGTAGTAGGAAAAGATAAGGGTTTATGATGTGTTGAGTCATGTGGAAGCGGGTAAGTCCCAACATTGTCCACACCACGAAATGGTTTCAACAAGGATATGTGAAACACTGGGTGTATCTTGGACTGAGGAGGTAAATCCAATCGATATGCGACGGGTCCGATGCGTTCCAAAATAGAGAAAGGACCATAATATCGCTTGGCGAGTTTCTGAGAAGAGCGGTAAGTCACTGATAATTACCGATATGGTTGTAAGCGAACCAACACTTTATCACCAATAGCAAATTCCAGTTCTCGTCGATAGTAATTGGCCTTTTACTCCATTTGATGTTGAGCTTGGTGAAGATTAGCTTTTAACGAGCGTAACAGGGCATCACGATCCTGAAGGAGTTCATCGAGTGCTTGAATGGAAGTAGAGTTCTTGGAATATGGTGGAATAGTTGGCGGTAAACGACCGTAGAGTGCTTCGAAGGGTGTCATTTTGATGCTGCTGTGGTAAGTGGAATTGTAACAAAATTTCGCCCAACCCAAATAAGAAGATCATGCGGCTGGACGATCATGACTAAATGCTCGGAGATACTGTTCAAGAGCTCTGTTGACCACCTCTGACTGGCCATCTGTTTGAGGGTGGTGTGTTGTGCTATGCTTCAAAGTGGTGCCACTCAATTCGAATAGTTTTCTCCAGAAGTGACTAAGAAATATGGGATCCCGATCAGATATGATGGAGCTTGGAAAACCATGGCGTTTAACAATCATGTCTGTAAATAGTTCGGCAACTTTGGTTGTTGTAAAATTAGTGGGTAAGGCTCCAAAGTGTGCCGACTTAGTGAGGCGATCGACGACCACCAAAATCACAGTGAACCCTCGGGAAGAAGGTAAACCTGTGATAAAATCCATTGTGACCGCATCCCAGACAACTGATGGAATTGATAGTGGCTGGAGTAAACCTGCCGGAGCTTGAGTGGAATACTTGGTCTGTTGACAAACCAAACATGCAGCAACGAATTGCTCTACGTCTCGGCGCATATGAGGCCAAAAGAAAACGGTAGAAAGCCGAATCAAGGTACGCTTTACTCCAGAGTGACCAGCCCAAGGTGTAGCATGAAATTCCTGCAGAAGGGGCATCTTCAAAGCCGAATGAGGACTAATATAATAACGGTGCTTGAAGAGTAACATGCCAGCACTACAAGAGTAGATCGAGGAAAGTTTCCTTGCCAGCAACTGCATATGAAGAGCAACCAAGTCAGCCAGTTGACCGTTTTCTTCTCGAAGTGTAACCAAAAAATCTGAGACGGGTCTACTGGCTAAAAGAAAGGTGGTAGCAACACGTTGAGATACCTCAGAGTCTTCATGCACACGGGATAAAGCATCCGCAGCACCATTAGCCTTACCAGGTTTATACTCAATACGAAAGTGATAACCTAACAATTTACGAACATAAACTTGTTGATCTGGGGTTTGTATAACCTGCTGTAGTAATTCTTTAATACTTTTGTGATCCGTACGAATGATAAAGAATCTACCCAGGAGATATTGTCACCATTTGTAAACCGCTTCGGTGATAGCATGTAGTTCTTTGACGTAGGTAGAGGCTGCTTGGAGTTTGGGACCCAATTTACGACTGAAATATGAAATAGGGTGACCATCTTGCATGAGCACAGCCCCAATGCCGACATTAGAAGCATCGGTTTCCATAACAAAATCTAAGTCAAAATTAGGCAAACGAAGAACCGGAGCAGCCAACATTGCCTGTTTAAGAGCGTCAAAAGCAGACGAAGCTAAAGGTGACTAGATATAGCTATCCTTGCACTACAAATCAGTAAGAGGGGCTGCAATAGAAGCATAGCCTTGAATGAACCGGCGGTAGTAGCCAGTGAGCCCTAAAAACCCACGTAATTGCCTTTGGGACGTTGGCACCGGCCAATTCACCATCACGTCCAGCTTAAGCGGATCAGCCTTCACTCCTTGCGGAGTTACAATATGCCCTAAATACTCAACATTTGTTTGACAAAAGAGGCACTTGGAGAGCTTAACGAAGAACTTGTTAGACTATAAGCATTCCAATACTTGAGCAAGGTGAGAAAAATGAGCGGATTCAATAGAACTATAAACCAGTATATCATCAAAGAAAACGATGACAAACTTACGTAAGTATAAGGCAAACAAATGGTTCATAGTGGCCTGAAATGTAGAGGGAGCATTTGAAAGACCAAATGGCATCACAAGGAATTCAAAATGGCCATCATGTGTGCGGAATGCAGTTTTATAAATGTCACGATCGTGGCCTCGAATTTGATGATATCCAACCCGAAGATCCGTTTTAGTGAAAATTGTAGCGCCCCCAAGCTCATCCAATAGTTCATCAATGGTAGGAATAGGAAATTTATCTTTTATGGTGACTGCATTTAACCCTCGATAATCAATACAGAACCGATAAGAGCCATCTTTCTTCTTAACAAGAAGAACCGGAGAAGAGAATGGGCTTTGACTTGGTCTAATAATACCTTGATCATACATTTCCCGAACCAATTTCTCCATTTCAGTTTTTTGGTAATGAGGGTAACGATAAGGGCGTACATTGACAGGGGTGGAGTTGGGTAATAAATGGATCTTATGATCAAAGACACGATGGGGACGGAGGCTTTGTGGTGGGAGAAATAAAGCGTCATGCTTATGTAATAATGAAGTAATAGCTTGGGGCAATGTCGGTGGAAGATTCAGGGTAGTTGTTTCTAAAGAAGGAAAATGACTCTTGGTTTCGAGAAAGGTATGTAGCTCAAAGAAGCTGTGAACATTCTCACCACTGATAAGAGCTTGTAATTGAGTGAAAGAGATCTGTCGAGGAGATAGAGAGTGATCTCCTTTAAGGAAGACAATTGAACCATTCCTAATAAATTCCATCGTCAAAGCAGCATAGTCATGAGACACCTTACCTAGCAATTGTAGCCACTGAATACCCAAAACTATATCCGGGCCTTCTATAGGTAAGACATATAAATCAACCAGAAACTCATGATCCTGCATAGTTAATGTCACTTGAGGACAAAGGAATTTGCAAATAAGAAAATCACCGTTACCAATATAAACCCGAAAAGGATTAGTAGATTGCACCAACAAACCCAGCTGCTCCGCTAGTGGAGGCTTGATAAAATTGTGAGTGCTGCCACTGTCAATCAACACCTGAAAATTATGGGAGCCAACCTGGCCAAGCAGGCGGAGTTAGCGTGGATTAGCTTGTCCGGACAAAGCATTAAGGCTGGAAATATCACCTGCCACCAAGGCCTCATCCAGTGCCCCGTTTTCAGGCTATGGGAGTTTCTTCGTGTCACCAACCTCATCGTCTATACCCAATAACAAGAAAAACTTGCTGCGACAACGATGCGACGCACTCTATTTTTGGTCACAATTATAACACAAACCTTTGTCCCTTTTTTCACGAAGTTCAGTCGGTGAGAGTCGACGGACGGGTAGAGTAGGGGTGGGTAATAACGGTGGCATGGAAGATGGTTTAACTGGTGAAGAAGATATGGTAGGTAAAGGCGATGAGATACGAGGCATGGAATGAGAGGGCGGTGTAGTCGTAGATTTAAGTGATGGGGGGATGAACGATTTGCCTTTGGATGACCAGTTAGACCATGGAAGGTTGTCTTGTAAGGATTCTGCTATACGAGCTTCATATGCATGGGCTAAGGCAAAAGTTTCCATCAATGACGAAGGTCTCGATAGTAACAACTCATGACGAATCGAAGGTTTCAATCCAGTGATGAAGAAGGAAATCAACAATTGTTCGAAAATACCTGTAACTTTATTCATTAAATCCTCAAATTCTGACTGAAACTCTACTACCGAGGAACGTTGAGAAAGCTTAGAAACGTTACCTTGATGATCCTCATACATGGAGGCCCCGAATCGGAGCTTAAGATTATGCAAAAACTCTTTCCAAGTAGTGAGTAGATGATTTGCCTTCATCATTAATACCAGGCTGAAGCACGTCCTTCCAAATGAAAGGCAACAATCCGTAGACGAAGAGAGTCGTCGGTCCTGTGGAAATCAAAGAATTCCTCTATGCGGAATGCCCATCCATGAGGGTCGGTGCCGTCAAACTTCGGAACTTTCATTTTCATAGAACGAAAAACAAAAGAGTAATCAGAGGTACCGAAATGGCCATCAGTTGCTTGTTGGAGTTGAGGTGCTTTACTTGAAGCCCCCAATGATGGATCTATAGATCTCGGCAGCTGCGAACGGAGATCTTCCAGACGTGAATCCACGATAGCCATATACTGTTGCAAGGTTTTATGAATGGATAATGTTTGGCTATCCAATTGAGTTTGGAGAGCTTTAACCGCAGCTAAGATATCCGATTCTGCCATGGAAAGGAAAATCAATAAAAGCACCAGCTGATACGCCCTTAAGTTTGAAAGAACTACGCGAGTGTGAACGGCACTCTTCGAGCGAGTGTCAGCTCCAAATTACAGACGGGAGAAGGAAGAAAGGAAGAAGGAAGGAAGGATGAAGGAAGGAAGAATGAAGAGGGAAATGACGAGAGAGGAAAAAATTTCTGGATTCTTCTCTGCCTTTCTATTCATCTAACAAACCATTTATACTGTTCACGTGCATGGTTCTGGAAGGAACCATGCAACCGTAATCTGTTACACGTAAACCTTATTTCTTAACTTCTTAACAACTATTTAACCATTTAACAGATATAGTCAGCTATCCATGCAGGCTTTTTCAAAATACGTTTGGGTCTTCCTTTCTGAGCTTGCTCTTGCTTCTCTGCAGCTTGGGTGCCTCCTTCTGATCTCACTGAGGTTGTACCAGAAGCCTCTCGCAAGGTTCTCTTCGAAGGACCAGATGATCTCTGATCGACCCATGAGAAGGATCAGAGGCATGCAATATCAAAAATACAATCTCAAGAAATCCAAGATATATAATCTGTCTTAATTTGAAATAATGAAGTTATATATAAGTAGAACACGCAGGAACGTGGCTTACCATTTGCATAATTGAAGTTCATAATAAATAGAAAGAGATTGCATTACCATACTTGTGGAAAGGCTCTTTGCTTTTGTATTTGTAATATATTACTACACCATAAAGATAGTTGTTGAATGTTGTGAAAAATGATGGATGTGAGCTGCCAATTTACTTTGTTTTTCTTTCCATTTCACAATGTAGTTCATAAAATCTTAGACATCCACCTTCTCTGGTATTCTTATAAATCCAAAAATCAAATGTTCGTATGCATAAATTATACATGTTTAACATAAGAATCTTATCAGGAATGAGAAACCCAATTTTGTTTTCTTAATTTCTTAAGAATTATTTAATTTTTCTTTTTATTTCTATTTTTCAATGGCCACTATAGTACGACTTAAAGATACTAATATGATTAGCCACATTTTGAGCATCTCCATCAGTCAACTAATGAGGCTAAGAAACGAAAGGAAAGTTACAGGTTCTTGCAGTATGTGTGTGCCATATATATATATATATGCATATATATATCATCCAAACTAAACTTCATTCTTCCTTTAACTGTCTCTGTACAGATAACAGTACTGTACCTATATAATTCATTAAGCAATAATCTACAAAGGGTTAAACAATAAAATCAAGCCATTGATTTAAGAGTCGCCTCAAATTTGATGGAGCTCCTCTCGAGATTCATTGAACCAAAGGAAAATGATGATATCATTCGATCATTCCAACGCTGATATTCGTATACGTGGCTTCCAATAACCATAGTTATATGGCCTGTGTTTTCCTTCTCCTTCATTTGATTCTCAACTTCATCTAAGAGTTATCATGCAGTAACTAGCTATAAATAAAAAATTTTGCTTTTCCTTGGAAAAAGAGAAAATATTGAAAGATACGATTGTCGCCAACTTGATAATTTTGATCTGTTATTATGTTCTTAATTACATTGATTTTGTTCAATCTGTTCCCTTAAGATTTGTACTTTCGTTATGTCAGCCATCACTATGGTATCAAATATTTAATTCTTCTAATAAGCATTAATTATCATACGTTAAAGACCTCTCTAATGGGCAAAGAATCCAAACATTAAGCACCGAAATTAAAGCAAAGGAGGAAAAGAAGCAATAAAGTAAAGAGGCTTACCTGATAGGCATCTGGTTCTTCTAACTTTACAATATGGTCGAATAAAGAAATGAATGAAGACCCACAAAGCGAAACCAAGGAATAAAGAACAAGAAGACATATTTGCATCCTCGCAGCCGCCGATTTAGTAATACAGAAGAAAAAGGAGCAAAAAAGTTTGCAATCCATGAATGTAATTGTCGCCCTAATTTGATCAGTGGAATGGATCTGAGATGATTTGTATGACAATGGAGCATGCCTCGTGTTGTTTAATCACGTAGAAATCATAAGGTTAATGTACATATCTACTGCTTAATGAATCATAAATGTTCTAATATTCCTACATACTTTAGAAGAATATGTAAAGTCAACAAATAGAGACTAACAAAAAAGTTTTGCTCTTTCTATCCTTCTTTCCCAATTCTTGAGCTTCTCCTCATAAATATCTGTTTCATGTATCTCTAGATCACATACCCTTCTAGGTCAGGACATATTACCGGGACAATGGAAAACCGATGCTTCTTGTGCGGGCAACAGCTGCCGGTGGTTGTGTCAACTGGGAACGTCTCGTTGTATTACTGTCCGCAATGCAACAACAAGAATTTTTTTCCGGTGATTCCACGATCAGGTCCTCGAGACCAAGGATGTCATCGTCAAGCAAAGAGTTGTGCCATTGGGAGATTAGGTGCTAAGCTAACAAAGAGCTTGTTAGGGCGAAATCATGATAAACCTGTTAAGTCACTGAATTGTGTTCCCTCTCCTCCCCACTCATCTTCTAATTCATCACGGCCAAGAAAAAGGGCACTGCTTTGTGGAGTGAGTTACAAGAAGTGGAAGTACAGGCTCAAGGGACCCATAAACGATGTGGCCAACATGAAAGAATTACTGATCAGTACCTTCGGTTTCAAAGAGAACGGCATTCTTGTTCTCACAGGTGTGTATATTGATCCCTACTGCATGCTCTTCTGATTCAATATCAGATGTTATAGATTTCTTCAACTTCATCTGCAGTAAGCTGAGTATTCTTTCCTTTCAACCAAACCTAAAGTTGTACAGATTATTTGTTCTAATGATTTAAGGAAAAGGAAGGACTTTCAATGAGTGAAAGCTGTGTAGTTGAGGAAAATTAGTTTATGAGAAAGCACCTAAAAGTAAAAAAGTGAAAGATATTTTGTCAGTAGCAACCATATTACAAATGATAATCATTCCAAAAAGTGAAAGCTACATTATTATTATTAGGCAATAAGTGAAATCATATATTATAACCGTGTTAAATTAATAATGTGTTAGAAAGTTAATTAATTATATGATTCTTGAAACATATTGATAATTTGTTTACCCAAATATTTTAATTTTCGGTATAGCTTTCATAAATCTTAGAGAGTCCTAAGGGAATATGATATCTTGGCTGCATAATATGTTATCACCTCAAAAGCAATTTCCTTCTATTTTTTTTTTTTTTGGAAGAAAAAGGAATCTTGACGGAAAGCTAATGTCATGTGGAAGATTTGAGGTGACCTATACAACACTTCATGACATGGACCATATGTTATGGACATCACAGAATTATAAGTAATCTAATTTATTAAAATTTCTATTTGCTGTTTGTATGAATGATGAAACAGAAGAGGAGACAAACCCAGAGCTAACTCCGACGAGGAAGAACATAAAAAGTGCCTTAGAATGGCTTGTCAAGGGTTGTCAGTTAGGTGATTCGCTTGTGTTCTACTTCTCTGGGCATGGCTTACAGGAACCTGATCTGAGAAAAGATGAACGTGATGGGTTTGATGAAACCATTTGTCCTACAGATTATATGAAAGAAGGCATGATTCTCGACAATGAAATTAATGACACTATCGTCAGGCCTCTTGTGAAGGGTGTCACTCTCCATGCCATTGTTGATGCTTGTCACAGTGGAACTGTTCTTGACCTGTTGTATGTCTACGACAGAGAGAAGTAAGTTCAAACAAATGACTTGTTTACGCTATTGCACACGCGAATATGAATCTACTTCATATCATATACATATATATACATATATGAGAAGTAAATTTCACGCTTGACATTGAATAGGAAGCAATGGAAAGATAACAGTCCCCCATCAGGAGCTCCAAAAGGTACTTCTGGTGGATTAGCAATCTCTATTAGTGCTTGTGAAGATGACCAGGAGGCAGCTGACACCACGGTAAGACATTTTTATTTGAATGCTATCAATCTAAAGGACCTTTTTTTCCCCCCCTCCCTTTCTGGCTTATGTTCTTGCTACATGTATGCGTGCAGGCATTCACAGGGAAGACCATGAATGGGGTTTTGACGTATATCTTAATAGATATTCTTAAGAAGAACAAAAATCTGACATATGGGGAATTACTTGACAAGATACATGAAGCCATCAAAGATGTAAATGTGAATGATGGATGCATTGGTAATGCAAGGATCTTTAGGAGAATATGCAAGGACAGAATATCACAAGTGAGTTTATCTCATTAAATTTAGTTTGTGAAAAACCAAAGCTTTTATTTCAAAATATTCATCTTAAACATTTACATGCATACTTAAGCACATGAATGCATGGTGAGTTACATGGAAATGACTCCAATTAATCACAGACCTGGATGCCTATTCCTTTTTAGAGGAAAACTTGTATGATTAATCAACAAAGGTGTAGATAAAGTTAGCGTCCAATGTAGCATTTCCAGCTAGCTTATGATCTATTCCTACACCACATCAATGGCATATCGTGTATTCATTTATCATGTAATATATATTTTTTAGCATGAATTTTATAGCATTGTCATGGATCTGTGCAGAAACCACAACTGTCTTCTTCTGAGAAATTTGAGGTGGATAAGAAACCTTTTAGTTTGTGATCAACCAAGCTATATGGATCCTTCAAAGCAGTAGAAGAAGCTCATTTGATTATTCATCGAGGGGTTCACAATAATAATTGCTGACTCAATTTTTAATGCAATGATGGAAGAGGGAACACGAAGCAAAAATAGAAAAAGAAACACAAAAGTCGTATTTGTACCTCATTCTTTTAACAATAAGTTATTCGTGGTATGAGTTCAGTTGTTTTCTTTCTGATCAGAGCGGCGCTGCTTGATGAATAACTACTTGATTTTCAGGAGTATATGTTATCCTTTTAATTTTATTGGCTTTCCAGAATTTCATTGAGTACACTTCTGTAAGTGTAAAATTTGATGTTTAATTTGATATACCCCAATCATTATTAATTGGGTGGAAGCCCCTGTAACGATCATTAGTGAGTAATCTTAAGAATGCTAAATATTTAAAGGCAAATGGCTTATCATAAGCTGATCTTACTATTTGCTCTTTCTAGGGTAATTGACTTCTAAAATTTCTGTCAGAATTGCCATTAATGTTACCCTACTTCTTTTCTTCCCTCCCCGTATAATTGCAAACCCTAGCCTCCATGATGTGAGATCAAGTGACTTTCTTTTATGAGGGATCAAAGAGTAATGAGGTGTCGTTTAATTAAAGATAGCCGGGAGAGCCGGGCATGACTCTAAAAGGAGAATTAGCCACGCTATGGGGAGAGCCGATCATGGCTCCTTAAAGATAGCCGGTGAAAAGGGTTAGAACCAACCAGGGTAAAAGAAAGGAAAAAATGCATCCTGATGACCGGTTTGAATCATAATATTGAAAGAGAGATTAGAAAACTAAGAGGTTTCCAAGGAAACTGAGCTTGGGTTTTCCTAGAAAAACTATGCTCGGTCACTGTTTACGGATATAGCGTTAACGTCATCTATGAGAAATGATGATGAAAAGTGATGTGCTTCCCTAATATAAGCAGTTGAGTGAGGTCATGATCATGTTGGAAATATAGTTGGTGGTGAATTATTTCTTTATCTTGCATCATTAAAGAAAAGGTTGTCATTTGAGCACTTAGTTACACTTAATTGAAGTTAAAATTAAAAGTTGAAATTGTCTATCCAAATAAAATTAGTGTCTTTAAAGGTACCTCTTTAAAAATGTCTCTTCAAAGAGTTTTAAAGTGATATAAATATGTGTGGTTATTCAAGCAAAACATCCTCTCTTATCAATTAGCACATCAAAATAATTTCTCTAAATTAGTCATTGGGAAAGTTATTTTAGTTTTTCGTTTTTTTTTCAAAACTTTGTTTTGACTTTGTTAAATTCTGAAAAGAATTTGTCTTGAACCTAGAAGAGCATAAACTCCTTTAAAAACAATGATTTTATGCTCAAAGCCTTCATTCTTCTTCGATTTCTTTAACAATCTTAAGGAATTTATACTAATGGAGGCTACTAATTCGAAGTATGTTATCAACATGTTTCATCGTGATGCTTTCAAATCGGATCATTTTGATGGCATAAATTTTACTCACTGAAAGAATAAAGTTTTGATGAAAGTGACGAAGTTAGAGCATCTAGATCGAAACGCCAAGAACATGAGGTTCGCTATAGAGGATATATTTAGAATGCCTTGTCTAGTAAAGTATTTGACCTATTTCTCTCATTCAAATCCCCACAAGAAATTTGGCATGTGTTGCAAAAAAAATACACATTTGACAAACAAGGTACGTATAGATTTCTAAGTATGAATTTTTTTTAGTATCAAATAATTGATAATAAATCTGTTATGGATCAAGTGGATGAATTACTTGTTCTGGTATCTAGATTTAAGGATATGAAGACAAATGTGTTAGAACAACTCCAGGGGGCTATTGTAATTGCAAAATTGCCAATTATGTGGAATAATTATCGAAAGAAATTAGTGCACACTTCTGAATATTTCACAATGGAGCAGCTTAATTATAAAGTATTTTCGAATAGAAAAGGAAACTCGCATTCGTAAGAAAAGGTTTGCTTTAAAATATGGTTTTAATGTGAACTATATTGAGACTAGCACTAAGAAAGATGAAAATAATTTTGGAAAGAAGACAAAACATGCTGAAACTTCAAGTGATAATTTTACCAACAAAAAGAGAAACAAATCTTGTTACTTATGTGAAAAGAATGGACAGTTGAAAAATAAGTGTAAGTTCTACAAAAAGCTTAAAACGGAGGCAAATGCTGGTTAAAAGAAGGTAATTGTAGTTAAACACCCACCAAGTCCTAATATCATTGCCATGGTTGCTGGTCTTGATATCGGTATGATAGCAAAATACAACATGGCAACAGCAGACAAGTTTGTTGAATAGTGGTGTAATTTTGGTGCTGCTATCCATAATGATAGAAGCACGTTTAAAAATTTTAAAGAGACTAGACAAGATGATAAAGTCTTTATGGGGGATCATGACAATGCAAAGGTCCTTGGAAAAGGGACCATTGAACTACAATTTATCTATGCCAAAAAGCTAATTTTAATGAATGTATTTCATATTTTGGATACGAGAAAAAAAAATATGGTTTTTGTAAATTTATTGTGCAAGAAAAGCTTGAAGGTTGTATCAGAGGCAAGAAAACTTATCTTGTCAAAGAATGGTGTGTTCGTAGGACAAGGACATTCATGTGATGGCATGTTCAAATTAAGTACTAAAAAAGTTGATGTTTTTACTTATATGCTTGAACCTCCTTCTAATTTATGGCATGCTCGTTTATCATATATTAATTTCAAATAAACTCAATCTATGTCTAAGCAAAGTTTCAATCTCATGTCCAAGTGAAAATCACAAAAAATGTGAAATTTGCATACAAACAAAAATGACTAAGAAAACTTTTTCAAAGAATGAAAGGACAACTGAATTGCTTGAATTAGTGCGCTTTGACATACGTAAATTAAATTAATGATTATTTAACCAGAGAAGGAAATAAGTACTTTATTACATCTATAGATGATCATTCTAGATTCACTTGTATATACTTAACAAGAACCAAGAATCAAGCATTTGAAAAATTTAAATGTTACAAAGTCTTGGTTGAAAATCAATTTGAAAAGAAATTAAGATCCCAAGAAATGATATAGGTGGTGAATATTTTCCAATTGAATTTTCTAATTTTTGTGAAGAAAATGGCGTGGTTTCTCAAAAAAGTGCTCCATACAATCCACAACAAATGGTTTGGCTAAAATAAAAAATAAAATATTGGTGGATATAATTAATGCCATACCATGCTAACTTACTTAAAAATCTATGGGGAAAAGCCTTGTTAATTGTCATGCGCACAATCAAATTCCATCAAAGAAAACAAAGACATCTCCATATGAAGTATGGAAAGAAGGAAGCTTAATTTAAACTATTTGAGAGTATTGAGTTGTATAGTCTATTATAAGATTCTAGATCTTAAAAAAAAAGAAATTAGGACCTAGAGTTCTTAAAAGTATCTTTGTAGGATATGATGAAAATTTTAAAGTATAGAAATTATTTGATTTAAACTTAAATGTTAGGGTAAATATCATTTAAAACTCTGAATTTAATGTTCTCTCTCCAATCAAACACTAACTTTTAAAATATATTTAAACAGACCTTAATTTATTGATTTTGTTCAAATTAAACCTAACTCAAAATGGTTATAAAAAATCATTAATTTTTTCATTGTTAAAAATGTCTAAAAATTTTTCAAATAGATTTTACACTTTATTTTGATTTTATTTCTCAAATTTGAAAATTTTTTAGCTAATTAACTATTTTTTATAAAATTTTAAAATTTTTGATGGTATATTTTTTTAAAAAATATTTTCGATACTTAAAAAAATTTTAAAATTTTTTATAATGATAGCTTAAATATTTTATTACATCCATAAAAAATTATAAGTTAAAATTCATTGTAAAATATCTCTAATTTGAATATTTTTAATATTTAAATTTTTCAGTGAGGTTTAATTTTGACAAGATTAAAATACTAAGGTTTGTTTGGATACTTTTTGAAAGTAAAGGTTTGATTTGAGAGAGAGGGTGAAACTTAAGGTTTTAAATGAAATTTATCCAATTTTTATAGAGTTTAGAGATGTCGAATTTTTGGAAACTAGTTTTCATAAAGATTCGAAAGTAAACTCTCTTAAGTAATCAAAGAAATTCTAGAAAATGCAACATATGATAATATTATGGATCCTAATTCTTCTACTTCGATTAATAAAAGGAAAATAGTAAAACTTCCTAGTGAATGTAAGAGAAGTAAAAAAGCATGAAATGAGTAAAATCTAAGACCTGATTTTATTTTTTTTTATCATCTATAAGATTATTTTTGGTTGAAGGAAGCAAGGATATAATGTCAAATAAATACCCATTGTCTTAAATTTGGTAGAAGATCCAAAAATGTATTGTGAGGCAATGGCTTCAAGAGATTTTAATTTTTGAAAAGAAACCATAAATGATGAAATAGGTTCTCTTTTAGTAAATGATACATAGGTATTGGTTGACTTACCTCATGGTTCCAAATTTATGGATGTAAATGGGTATTTAGAATAAATTAATACTGGTGGTTCTCTATGAACTTTCAAAACAAGGCCTGTAGTAAAGGTTTTAAATTAAAAAAAAAAAGGTGTTGATTATTTTGACACCTATATTGCTGCAGTGAGAATTACTTCAATCAGGATGTTGTTTGCTTTAACATCAATATATGAATTATATGTTCACAAAATGGATGTCAAAACTATATTTTTAAATGGTGAACTAACATGAAACAGCATGATGGGTTAATACTCCTAAAAATAAAAATAAAGTTTGTAAATTGATAAATTCTTTTATGAATTAAAGCAAGCTCCTAAACAATAGCATGAAAAATTCGATAATATGATTTCATCATATGGCTTTTTTCATAATGGAGCAAACAAATATATTTATTTGAAACTCACTAAGGACTATGGTGCAATAATATGTCTCTATGTTGATGACATGCTAGTAATGGAAACTGATCTACAAGGAATGAATGATACTAAGAAGTTTTTGACTTACCAGTTTAAAATGAAAGATTTAGGAGAAGTTGATACTTTCATAGGGATCAAAGTTAAGAAACATTGTGGGGGTTTTGCTTTATGTTAGTCACATTATACAGAAAAAATCCTTTCTAAATTTAATCATTTAGGATTAAAGACACTAATACCTTTTTTGATGTTTCAAATAAATTGACAAAAAATTTGGGAAGATTTATTAGTCAATTAGACTATGCTAGTGTAATTGGGAGTCTAATGTATGCTATGCATTACACATGTCCCAATATCGCTTTTTCTATTTATAAAATTTTTAGATTTATTCATAATCTTAGTACTAAATAATGAAGAGCTATTGGAAGAGTTCCCAGATGTCTTAAAATGGTAAAGTCTTTTGTCTTATTTTATAACTAGTTTCCTTCAGTACTAGAAGGTTACTTAAATGCAAGTTGGATTACTAGTATCAATGATAATAAATCAACATCTGGTTGGATTTTTACTGTAAGAGGAGGAACTATATCATAAGCTTCTAAGAAACAGACGTGTATAACTCATTCTATTATGGAATACGAGTTCATTGCATTAGTAATAATAGGTAAAGAGGTAGAATGGCTGAGAAATTTATTATTAGATATAAAGTTTTAGTCATAACCAATGCCAGCTATTTCTTTGTTCTGTGACAGTCAAACAACAATGTCTAGAGTATTCAATAAAATTTATAACAACAAATCTAGACATATTTTTTTGACACGTGAATATATTAGACAACTGATTTCTAATGGTACAATCACAGTGGTCTATGTTAGGTCCAATAACAATTTTGTTAATCCATTAACAAAGGGACTTTCGAGAGATATGATAAAAAGTACTACAAGTACAATGGGTTTAAAATCATTCTGATTTGTTACTTATAATAGGAACCTTACCTTTTTTATTGCTTAGCTATTTTAAAGGTTTAAAAAGTAATGGTAAATTATTAGTGACAGTTAGTAAGTACTAAGATCTGTACTTATGGAAAAGAGGTTGAATGTAAATTATTCTTAATGAAGATACATGTTTGGATTAGAAACAAGGAAATTTAAAATTATAACGTCATTGAATTTTCACCTATATGAACACAAGAAGTGGTACCACTTTTGTAAAAGTTTGATAATAAAGCTTTTATAAGTGTTCATGAATTCAAGAGGTAGCACAAGGCCATATTATGGTGCTAAAGCTCACAGTAAACTAAAATTAGAGAAAGTAACAAGGTTTATGTGTATGATGATTTCAATATCTTGTCATACAAAAATTGTGATTTAAATAACTATAACCATTAGTTTTGACAAGGTCTTGAAATGTTTATACTAATAGTAGATTTAAGTCGAAAGACACCTCCTATATGCATAAATCTTATTTGGTTTTGATTTGGTACATCACTAACTAAATAGGAGATTGTTAAAAATATAGTCAGTGATGAACTATTTTTTTATCCCACATCATTAAAGAGAAGGTTGCTAACTTGGGCACTTAGTTACACTTAATTGAAGTCAAAATTAACTTTTGAAATTGCTTATCCAAATCGGCGTAACTATTAGAATTGCTTATCTAAATAAAAAGTGTCATTTCAAGAATCCTAAGCTTCTAATGAAAGAGAAAGTGAGTATGTTTTGGGTAACCATCTATGAGATTAAGACTCAAACAAAGTAAAAGGTAGAAGGTTCGTTCCTCGATGGATGAACCGTATAATGATGAAATCCAGAAGAAGGTGGATCATCCATATATGTACCTAAGACTCTTAGGATGGTGAGTTTAAGAGCAAGAAAGGAAAGATGAATAAGATCATTGTCCCATATTCATCAACGTTATATTGAATAATCGATATAGAAATAGTTGCAAATCCCCTAGATAAAGCCATATAATGAGAGTGAAGAACCGAAAGGACCATCTGCATAAATATCAAAGCATAATACTAGCGTGTGGAGCCTTAAACACCATTTTGTTCAAAGTTTTTTAGACCACATTGTTAGCCCTTGGTTGTGATTGGTACACCTATTTGTGTTTAGGAAGCATTGAAAGCTTTAAGTAAGTCACATATTTCCTTAGGACATTTCATCAATAGTAAGCACAGCAACAAAACATTCAAACTACCTTATAATGATACGGCAAGTGGTGGAGGAATTGCTTCGGAGTTACACGTCACATTTTTATGGTGAAGCTTTATAAGTAGACCAATGGTATGATTCAGTGGTCATATCTGCTATCATGAAAGGGTTATAAAAGGGATCCTTTTTCAGCCAGTATGTAGAGAGCCCTAACATTTCATGATAGAGTTGTTAGCTACAAAAATATATCAAAAGCAAATAAGGAGGTGAAAGCAAAAGAAAAACCAAGAGGTAATCTCCTCAGAAAAGACCACAAATGGAGGATTGCGGTAGACGTCCGAACTTTCATGACAGGCCATTGGCAACCCACCAAGGGTTCACATCCTTGAACACATCGTAGACGAAGGTAATAATGGTTTAATGAGTGAGTTTTACATTCATTAATTTGATATATTTATCATAACTTTTTGTTGGTTTATGAGACTTTATTTTTTAATTTTTAATTTTTATATATTTATTATGTGGATTACGAAAGAGATGATAATTGAATTGATTAAAAGATTTTTTGAGCTAAAAAAAGGAGGATTTCGGACAAAAACTCCAGCATAGCGACACCACAAGATAATTTAAGTAGCTGATGGTATATTTTTAATTTTACCTTGACAATCTCAAACGAACAAATAAAAAGCTATTATATATATATATATATATATATATCAATAAAGTTCGTTTATTCTATTATCATATTGTTAACAAACTAACACATCAATAATTTCATTAACAAACCAATACTTCAATAATTCCATAAATAATCCAATGGACCAACACTCCAATAATTTCATAAACCAATACACTAACACTCTAATAATTTCATAAACTAATAGACTAACTCTCTAATAATATAATAAATAAATCAATACTCTAATAATATGTCACCATAATTCCTTCTATCACAACACATTTCAATGTAATGCATCTCTCGTTATGTCATAATGAATCACAATTTTCATTGAAAGAAACATTCATACATACAACATGTGAAAAAAAATTATTGTATAAATTGAAACTATCTTTATAATATAAGTTAAAATATAAATGATGCAATCCCTAAACTCTATAATATCTTTACAAAATTTCAAGCTGATCAAGTTCTACTATTTTACCTGAACTCTAGCATGATTTTTGACATGTACTACCCAAGTTTCTCTTTAACATCATCAAGTTCAAGTTGAGTGTAAGTATCAATATCTGTCAGTTGTATAAATGAAATTAAAAAGAGTTAGCACAATTAGAATTTATGATAGTATTTTATTCATTTAGATTAAATAATTGCTAAATCTAAATATAATCTAATTATTTAATTAACTAATGATCTAATAATCTAATTATATAATTAATCACTTATTTAATTTAAATGTAAAATTACATAAATATAATATTAATTTTTTAATATATTAAAAAATTGCTTTAATCTCATTTAAATTTAAATCTAAAATTTTAATTTAAAATTATAAAAGTATAACACTAATTTAAATTTCATTTAAATTAAAAACAATGACATTTATTTACTTATAAATTTAAATCTAAAATCTTTCTAAAAATCTAATTATTTACTTTTAATGTAAAATTGTACAAATACAAAATTAATTTAAATCTAACTCTAAAAATATATTTAATTATTTAATTTAGATTTAAATTACCTAAATACAAAATTAATGTACAATAAAAATAAAAAATATAATAAATAAATTTGACAAAATGTCATACATACCTCTAGGTTGATTCTTCAAATTAGATTTAATTAGTAACCTATATCTTCTCTTTATATATATATATATAGAGAGAGAGAGAGAGAGAGAGTTATACCATTCGAATTTTTAATAAAATATAATTGAAAAATAATTAATTAAGTACTTAACTGAGACATAAAAATGACCTAACCAAAAAAAAAAATTTGTGATACAACTAAACAAAAATTATAAAAAAAATCAAAATTTTTACATAAAAATGATAATATATACATAATGGAAATGTTTTGTTAAAAAAAATTACCAAAAATATTTTGAAGATGAAAAGCTTAAAATCACCAACAATGAAAATTAACTTTATGATAAGCGCAAAGAAGAGTCGAGTAAGGAAAATATATCAACTTATTTGGCTGAGGATCAAGTCATGAAGAGCTAGGTTCGTTAGGAAATTCATAGCACCCGACACTCAGACCAAGCCACTATGAGTGATCTGTTTGTCTTATCCAGTGAATGAACTCACTCTACCCTTCCCGGACTCGACCCTGCCACTGTTCTTCCTTACCTTCTGGAAATAGAAACAGTCTTTAAGATCATCCCTCAAACAACTCAAAGCGATTTATCTACTTCTGACCCTGCTGTCATCCCATGCAATGAATATATGCCAAGTTCCGGCAACAGACCCAATACAGACGCCTGCTTCCAGATCGAGAGCATTTCCCCAGAAGCCCCACACGATTCAAGATCCCAACTTACTTTTTTCTTTCTCCTCTCATCATAATATTTTTAGTTGCATCGGGTCTTACTAACTTGCACTCTTCTTTTGTAGATCAACCAGTTATGGCAGACAAATCACCTCTTCGAAGACAAATGCAAATTGCTTAGGGTCAAGCCACTGATCCTTAACTCCATTTTCTCTCGGCAAGACTCGGTCGGGTCACAGTCTCGAACCCAGAAGAAACGACAAAGCAAGAAAAAACAAGCATCAGCTCAAACCCCTAAAACAATTTTTTTAAATAAAATATGTAAAATCTTCCATGCTTTTCTCAGTTATGGTAAATCGATTATACAATTAAAATAAATTAGAGGATTTCCTGTCCCCTGCAATTACTAAAAGAATAATGGCACTACTTTCTTAACATGAATAAAAAACGAACAGATCAATTATATTATGGGAGAGTTTTATAATCAATAAGTATCTATTTATGTGCTTCACTAAATGCACTTTGTAAATTTAATCAACCAGTGCTTAGTGCTACATCTCTAGCAAGTTCACAAGCACCCATGATGAATTTTATCAAGGAATCAAGTGCCAGTAACTCCACTCAAAACCAAATATTGCCAACCAGATCACAAAAATTCTTGACAATATGTGATTCGATGTGTTCTTCAGGGCGAATCTATTTGAAAAGTAATCAATTTGGACGCAAAGAAATAAACTTGTCCACTTGGAAGAAGAAAATGGCGAATCTGAATCTGGTCCTCCTTTTCTTACTTAAACATATCCCTCCCCAAAAAAAAGTTATTGATGTCTAGTCGAAAGAAAGATGGATTATTCCTTTCAGACAGCAGCTTGAGATCTTACTCTTATTGTCTTTGTTAATATAGCTAGTTAGACCTACTAAATTGCCGAAGAACAAAAATGGCGAAAAGAATGGAGATGTGTAATGGATGTGGCGGGCTACTGCTGCTGCCACTAGAAGCAAGAACTGTTAAATGTGCTTTGTGCTTAACCATCACCAGGCTTCGGCGCCATGAACCACAGGGTCGAGCTAATGACTCGCCGAACAACGCGGCCTTGTCAAGCTACATGAACCCGAGTGCTGGTCAGGTCAATGGTCGGACACGGCCTCGGGTTCAAGCCAATGACTCGCCAAGCAACGCAGCCTTGTCTAGCTGCAACCCAAGTTCTTGTCAGGTCAATGGTCGGACACGGCCTCGGGTTCAAGCCAATGACTCCCCAAGCAACGCAGCCTTGTCTAGCTGCAACGCAAGTTCTGGTCAGGTCAATGGTCACACATGGCCTCGGGTACAAGGCAATGGCTCGCCAAGCAACATCAACCAGAGCGTTGGCCAGGTTAATGGTCACACATCGCCCTGGGTTCAAGCCAATGACTCGCCAAGTAGCGCAGCCTTGTCTAGCTACAACTCAGGTTCTGGCCAAATGAATGGTCATACACGGCCTTGGGTTCAAGCCAATGACTCGCCAAGCAATGTCAACCCGAGTGCTGGTCAGGTTAATGGTCACACACGGCCGTGGGGTCAAGCCAATAACTCGCCAAGCAACGCAGCCTTGTCTAGTTACAACTCAAGTTCTGGTCAGATGAATGGTCGCACTCGGCCTCGGGTTCAAGCCAATGACAAGCCAAGCAACATCAACCCGAGTGCTGGTCAGGTGAATAGCCACACACGCCCTTGGCTTCAAGCTAATGACTCACCAAGCAACGCAGGCTTGTCGAGCTACGTAAACGGAAGTGCTGGTCAGGTCAATAGTCGGACACGGCCAGGTGATTTTGGTAATTGTCCTAGTCAATATTCTCAGCCACCACGACCATTGACACCTACTGCTTCTGCACACGGGAAGAAGCGGGCGGTGCTCTGTGGAGTGAGCTACTACGGCAAGCGCCACAGTCTCAAAGGAAGCATCAACGATGTTAGGCAGATGAAGTGTTTTCTCGTTGAGAAGATGCGTTTTCCTAATGAGTCTGTGGTCATTCTCACAGGTAAAAATAACATCCATTTAGGCAAGTGGCTGCTTTTTTGTCTCTCTATGTTCAAACTTCCACCGCATGTGTGGAGCCACACACTTGCTAATTATATGATAACGATCTCGGTTAACTTGCAGAAGAAGAGAAAAACCCTACTAGAATCCCAACCAAAAAGAATATCCGATCGGCTCTGCGATGGCTAGTCCAAGGGGTGCAGCCAGGAGACTCGTTAGTGTTTCACTTCTCCGGCCACGGTACAAGGCAGCGTGACTATGACAACGATGAAATTGACGGCCAGGATGAAGCAGTGTGCCCTCTTGATCACGACACAGAGGGGCAGATAATTGACGATGAGATCAACGCCACCATAGTAAGGCCACTGCCTACTGGAGCCAAACTTCATGCTATTATAGATGCTTGTTACAGCGCGACTGTACTCGATCTACCGTATCTGTGCAGGATGAGCAGGTCACTGATTAGTTTCTGATCTTTACCCTTGAATCATAATCAATCAGTACAAAAACTAAACTCTAAAATCAACAACTTTGTTTTAATAAATGACATAGAAATTGAGAAGTAACTCTGCTTTAAATTGTGTGTTCAATTCAATTAGTGAAGGGTACTATACGTGGGAAGATCAAAGCTCAGGTACTACTTATAAAGGCACAAGCGGAGGACTAGCCATATGCTTCAGTGCTTGCGATGATGATCAGACTTCTGATGATACCTCGGTGAGACACAATGCATTTGGAGAATCATATCAATTCAAGGAAATTTTGATTGGCAACGATATATTGAATATAGAAACTGTAAATGGTTCCAAAGAATAGAAGAAAATAAAGATCTTCCAATTGAAAAGGTATAATTAATTATAATTAACTGGGTGTCTTACTTGAGTAGGCTTTCTCAAAAAACGGGATGATGACTGGTGCCACGACTTATACTTTCATCAACGCCGTACAGAATGATCCTGGATCAACATACGGCTGCTTGCTTAATTCCATGCGCTGCGCAATCCGTCAGGCCAAAGCTGGGATACGCCTCAAGGGTCCTATAGCTTCCATACTAAATCAATTACTGTTAAATTCAAACGTGTCTCAGGTACTCCACATCTGTCTCTCTCTCTCTGTCAAAAGGATTCCCGTAAGTAAGAAGGTTTATGCAAAACATGATGGTATTGAAGGAATTGACTTTGTGATTTTCAGGAGCCACAGATATCTTCATCTGCAACGTTCAATCTCTACAAGACAAAATTTGCACTCTGATATTTCATAGCGCAGTTACTCACAGGAGCTACTGGACTTAAATAAAGATGAAACATTATTTTAAAAATATCTTTGCCAAACTATTGAAACGATTACCCTTTGAGCTTCATACTTCTAGGGTATCTTCCTCAAGAGAACAAAATATATTGGGCCACTGTACTAAATGTCTGAGCTATTAACTCAGACTTTTCCTTTTGGAAATAGGCATATCTAATCACTTGCAATAATGTAAGGAATGTTTTTAATTTGATGAAACTATAATATTGCGGTTTGTTCTATTATCATTAATATTATCACTACCTGGTGTGCAAAATTATTCCATAGTTGTGGTAGATGTTTAGGTTTCTATGAAGCGACTATCAATTTAGAGATATTAATGTGTGATGCATAATGATAGCAGAAGTCTTCATCAGACCATTTTTAGAAATGAAACTCTCTTTGAAAATAGGCTTACTGTTTTAAATGTTTTAGAGAATTAAATTGGGACACATTTGCTAGCAAGACAAACACATATAGCTCGCTACAGACGCTTGATATGATATCAGAAAATATCATGTACTTGTGACTGATAATGCCAAAATTTTAAAGGAAATATGTCATGGTTGAGTTGAGTTGTATTGAGGCAACAGAGCCTTGCTTATCCAGCACTTAATTACCCCAAGTCATCTAAGTCATCCTGCCTGTTACAAGTTATTACATTACAGCAACAAAAGGTGTCAAGCAACACATATAGGTGTTTAAACTCTGTTGTGCCCTCAGCTATCCTGTTTGCTTTACATTTCCAAAACTGTTGTTTTGTGTAGAAAGTCATGGAAAGTTATCTGATTACTGACTAATTAAGGGGGAGGAAGAAAAGTCTTGGTGATCAACAGATAGTTTTTTGTTTTTCAAGGGAGGAAACTGAATCTGCGAATCACATCGTTTTGCCACGTTCTTGCGCCAAAATCACCAGAAAATGGGTTCGACTGGAATTTTTATGAACATTAATTGCAATTTCAATTGCAAAGGAGATTTTCAGGCCTCATCATGGAGATAACTACAAGATTTTTTCGGAATTCATGAACATTAATGGTTAACCAAGAAGAGCTTAAAAGAATTAATTTTATTTAGCTATGCCCTCTTTATACTTTTGTTATCAACTTCTTTGTTCTCATGAAAAAAAAAAAGTACACCATATTTGCAGTTTTATATTTGTATTGTTGCTAAGAAAATATTTTTAAAAAAAATTATCGTAGGTTGAAAGAGATTTTATATATCATTGTTTTTTATATTAAAGAATTAATGTCACTTTGGTATTTGAATTGCAATGTAAATCTTAGTAAAATAGGTTGCAATTCAAATATTATTTGGTGAAATGGAAATAGTTACTTAAATGTCCCGAAAAAAAAAAAAAAGTCCACATGGGTCAATCTTTCCTAACTTTTAATAGGCAGTGTTGGAGAAATGAATATAGGAAGTTCATAAGAAAAAAAGATTGCCCAATTTAGAGAAAAAATAGTGGAGATTATATGGGGTAACAAAAAGAATTGCATCACATTATTAAAGAGAGAATCATATGAGCGAGGCATTTGGCAATATACGGCCAGAAGTAGGAAAAGATTAACCTCTCGGGGGGATTTAAAGTTGAAAGGCATTATTTTGTCAAATTTTGGTATGATTCATGGTGTGGGAATATGTCCCTTGAGAAAATGTTGTCATTTTACGATCTCCTTGCTAGTGAGAAGGAAGGGTTTCAAGAGAGATGTACATAAGTAGTGAGAAATAAGGTTGTTTAATCAGAAAAGATCTATGCTTTTTTACTATATTTTATTAATAAATATAAATTTTATTTTTCTATATTTTTATAGAAAAGGTTAATGGTATTTAATTAATTTATAGCAAAATAAATATGCATATTTTAAATCATAATTAAGTATTTGTTAATAATCATACAAATGTAATGTACAACATACCAAAGTAATTACATAATAAAAATTCAAAACTTTCAATTAATCTCATATGTATTTTGCTTTATTCTCTATTTTTAACTCATCCATAAAATTTTAAAAATTTATAATCTACTAATCTTAAGATATAATGAAAAAAATAATTACAAAATAAACTCAATAAATTATAATTGAAATTAATAAAAATTGATCGACACAGTTATAAGATAGTTACTTGACCACGTGAAATTTATCATTTCAATTTCAAATGTCTATTGTATATTGTCCTCAAAAAATACAATCAAAAGACTTTAGGGATCCACCAAATCAACCAAATTGATAGCAATGTATTATTTGAGTATTTTATATTAATGTTGACACGTCTAAATTGATTTTGTTTTCCTTTTCACCCACAAAAGTCAAAACCATATGTAAAATGACCACATTCATCAAGTAATCAAACAATATATTGTTTTAAAAAAAAGGCAAATCAAATAACTATGCCACGCATGATTTATAAATAATTAATCCGTGACATATATTCCTAGCTAAAATTATTCAATTTAATTAAAGATGACAACTTTCTAACAGGAAATCTTAATTATTCATTGATTGAAGGAGCAAGAGCTTGCGAGAAGCAGTGCACCAGCGAGTGTAGCATCCGTGGAGATTAGGCCAATCGGAGGAGGGGCAACGCGTGAAGTGGTGAAGCCAGAGCGACAGCACTTGCTCTTGCTTCTCTTCTTCCAGCATTTCTACGCTTCTCTCTAATACTGTTTCGAGTTCAGCTCGTTCGCTGCTGTTCAGAACCGGAACATCAGTGCCGTTGCTACTTCTGCACAGCAACGGCAGCCATGACATTAGTAACTTCATCTTCGTTTCCATCTCCTGCTCCTTCTTCGCTTCCTCCGCTTCTTCTGTTCCCATGTCCTTCGCTTGCTTCAAAAGAAACGCTGCATGTACGAACAAGAAACAATAGGAAAATTATTATTATTATTATTTTTCAATGAGCTTGGAATGTCCATTAATTACATGCCCAATAATAATTAATTAAATAAATTTTTATACTATAATGTTTTGCTCACATATACTTTGAGAATTATAATTTTTCTTTAGCTTGTCAAAAGTGGCCGATGCTTATGGAGTTCTACTACTGCTTCATTGTTAGGACCATCGTGGTTGAAAATTCTAACTAATTTGAGAAGGCATGGACTATTGATCACCAAATACTCAAAATTCTATACTTACACGTGAGAGTGCCGTATACATCACGATTGAAATATCTAAATAAATAAATAATTATAAATCATTAGAACAACATAAAATTTCTGATAGATATTGAGCATTCACTTCATAATTAAATTTGTAATAATAATAAACCAAAAAATTAAAAATAAGAAAAAAAAAAAGGAAAAATGGGTTAACGGGTTAATGGGCACACCTGCCACCTTCACCACGGAACATTGGAGCCGTGGCTCAGCCAATAGAGTCAGACAAGCCAAATTCGAAGCCGAAGCCCACCTGGCAACAGCTTCCTCTACAAACCCACAGGCCGCCATCTTCTGAACCAACCAAAGCAGCTCAGATGCCAGCTTCTCAGCTGAAATCCCTGGCTGGTTCACCTCCTCTCTACCGCTCCCGATTCGGTTCCACACCCCTCCTCCGACTGACCGTGCCGCCCTAAAAACCCGGTTTAAAACAAAATGACCCGGTCGAGCTCCCCAGCATCCGTATTCGCCCCGGTCCCTTTCCAATTCCACCAAACCGGCCTCCAGCAGGCTAAGCGTCCTCGCAAAAGCGGCCGAAAGAGCCGTACGATTGACTTCACCCAAGGCAGCTACGTTTTCACTGTGATTCTCGTCTATGAGCTTGTCTGCTAACGATCGAACAACTTCGTACTTCCTTGAGCAAACAGGCAGATCGGTAACAGTAGAAAGAAGCTGCGAAAGTGCTCGAGCGATACCAGTGTCGCCGTCGAGGCCACATGGCTGCACGTACGAAAAGCGATAATTGGGCTTCACTGCGTGGCCGTCGGGGTTAGAGTTTGGTGAAGGGAGAACAGAAGGAAGTAGACGGAGAAAGAAGAGAACAAAAGTGACAAGAAGAGAGCGAATGATCTCGAGGAGCTTGTATTTCTCGCCTAAGTTCACAAGGGATTTGTCTGCGTAGATGAATATGGAGGTCATTAAGTTCCGGAGGAGCAAAGGGGCCAAGGAGGTGGGTGAATTCTCCATCATCCCCATGTGGTTTCTCTCTGAAAATTTTAGGGTTTTCCTCTGCTTGTTTTGGATGAAGAGAAAAGAGCGTAGAGAGACAGAATTGTGGTCTCGTTTTGGACCAAAGAATTGTATGTTACACCATATCGATACTTGGATGGGGGATGTCAACTAGCAGCTGTTAACTGGCTGTGGTAGTATGGTAAATAGCGCGGTCACGTGGGGCGGTAACATAGAAAGTAGGCTAAGGCTCGGCTGGAGTTGGCCCCACTATTTTTTAAAAAAAGTTTTTTAATTAAATAAAACATATTTAATTTTAAAATAAATATAAAAATTTTTTTCACTTTAAGCCTATTCAATTTGAATTTGGTTATTTGAATTTTTTTCAATTATACTGCTAAATTTTCAATTTAATTTTAACTCTGCCGTCTGGTTTTTTTAGCTGGTTAACAAAATTGTGAATTTTGCAAAGGCTTTTTAAAAATATGAAAAAAAATAAACAACCTAAGCACACTTTTCACTCACTTGTAACTATCACTCATCACTCACTCTTCTTTCATCAAAACAAAGCAAACCCTACGATTCTCTATGATTCAAATCAGAGTTACAAGCCCTTTGATTTGTTAGTTCATTAAATTGTTCATTAATTACCTTAAACAAGTATGTCAATCAATGATTCTTCTTGCCTATTTCACTATTTTTTTTATCGAATTTAAAGCTGAGACGAATTCTATCATATCATCCCAAATCTATCTGAGTGTGCTTGAATACTCAATCATATTATGGTCTCAAAGTTGTATTTTTATATATTAATCCTAAATCTTATTCATTATATTTGTTAATTGATGAAAATAGAGGGACAATGATGGGTCTATATATGTGCGATTTTGGGTAATTTTGTATTGTCTTTTTTATTGGTATGGGCAGTGGCAAAGCTCTATGAGGGTCACCCTAGGCTATAACTCGAGGTAATTTTTTTAAAAAATTATAAAATTATAAGTGTGTATTTATTTTTAAATTATTTTTTCTCTTTTATTGCTAATTATCGATAATCTTTAATATTTTTTTTTTCTAATAATCACAACATAGTGAATGGACTTTTTTTCTTTTGTAATCACAATAAAGAGAATGGGCTTCAAGGATCATAGATTAGCGAACTTAATATATATCTATAATGAAATTATAATTTAAATCTCAATCAATTGATTGTGAAATTAATTACAATTTAATTTAAAAGAGAAACAAACTATGATCAACGTCCAAGTGGGTATTTTTTTGTAAAAAATGAACTATCATTAATTATGAAATTTTTTATTAAATTAACTGAAAAAATAGAATAATTTTTAGAATAAGAATCATTTACAATTATGTATTCAAGAATTATAAATTTAACTGTTTTTCTATGAGAGAAAGATCTTATTAATTATTAAAAAAAATCTTCACATGTTGTGTGATTATAACTTATAGTTATTAACTTCTTTGATTTTTTTTTTTCAATATTCAAATTTAAAATTGTGCTTAAAGTGCAAATATAAGGGCATTTTATAATATTATCATGTTTTGATTGAAAAAAAAAAATAGCCCACCTTGATAAAAAATTCTAGCTTCGACATTGGTAGTTATGCGTTAAGACATATGAAGAAAAAAATTAGTTAATTACTTTACCTGGTCAAGAATTTTGATGTACAAAAGTCTTTTCATTATTGTGGACATTGTGAGTCTTAGGAACTCTTATGCTATGATGTTTTTTTAAGGTTTATGTTATTGTGTTTTTTTTTTTCAATCTTTATACAACATCATTGCATGGGTATAATGGGGACCACTGCATGTGTCTCTATTTTGCATAGTTATAGATTGCTACGTACCTAATTTTGTAACCTATGATTTCAATTGAAATTTTTATGCTTTTATGATATATGGTTTTCTATTTCCTTTTCAAGCTGCATCAATGGACTTATTTTTGTTCATATATCACTTGCACTATGGGGGTCAATTTGTTGAGATGCCAAGTAAAACATATAATTTAGACAAAGTGCTTAAGTTTGATAAGTTAGATAGTGATGATTTAGTATTATTGAACTGGTAATGTGCTGAACAAAGAAAATGGTCAATTTAACCATATTTTATTAGTGAAGGCATACTTTTTTAACTCACACATGTTACAAGTTATTTAGTAATAAACATGTCAACTCCAAGAATATTGTAAAGAATAAATTCATTGAGATGTTTAGAAAGAGCCCAACATCAAGATCCAAACTATAATAGATCTTGTTGTGAAACAAATGGTGTGCAATATTTCTAGAAGTATGCATTCAAGGGAAAGTCAATTGGCATTGAAAGAGATCAATGGTCTAAAGATTAGATAGTATAGTAGGTTGCGTGATTACTGTAAGGAGGTGAGAAATCAAAACCCTAGCAGTACTGTTATGGTTAATGTTGACAGATTCTTGCTAGATTCTCCACTTGTTTTCAAGAGAGTGTATATTTGTCTAGATGCATGTAGAAAAGGTTTTTTAAAGGGCTACATATCTATTATCAGTATTGATGCATGTCACTTAAAAGATTCAATGCAAGGGCAATAATGTTTGTCAGTGGCATTGACCCAAACAACAACACCTAACATATGTAATAGTTGATGTTGGAACAATTCATTTAGCTACTATTGCAAGACATTAGTCCAGTTAAAGTACATGGCTTGGCATTCAGGTTAGATCAGTGGAAGATATAAGTTTTTTGTTTTCAATTTATTTTACAGTTATCCAATTTAATATGAAACTGATATTCATTAAGTTTATTTGGTAGGAGTTGGTTTCTAACTTTGAAAAGGTTGTACGAAAGGCTAGCATCTGCTTTTGTGTTAAATGCTTATATGTAAATTGCCAAAAGTAATTTAAAGATAAGTTACTAAAAGATATCATGTACACTATTGCTAAGCAACCATTGAAGTAGAGCTTAACACCATCATGGATCAATTGAAGGCTATCAATATTGCTACACATGAATAGTTATGTCAAATAGCAGCAAAGTATTAGAATAGACATGCTTTCTCACCAAGGTTACTAATACTTTATCTTTTAATACTTTTTGCTTAAGAAAGCAGTATGATTAGGCATATTATTAACACTAATAATATGCCATATCTTGTTTAAGGCAAAATGTGACATATTGCTTAACAATTTATTAGAGACATAATGCTTCAACTACTAAGTGTAAGAATAAATCGATAGTGTAATTATTGGAAAAAATTCAAAACTATTTAATTAAAAGAATTCATGTAAATAAAGATAAGATGTCTAGATATGATGGGTTAATTTATCCAAAGATTCAGGACTTATTAAAGAAAATCAAGGTTAGAGTGAGGTCTTGGTGGCTATTATGGTTAGTTGGTGTGACAAATCAGGTTAGATTGGGTGATGGGCAATATATACTAGATATACATAATAAAAAATGCTCATGCTATATATGGGAATTGTTGGATATCCCTTGTGTACGTACTGTACCAAAAATAGAAACTTGAGTAGTATGTAGACTTTTGCTATCACAAAGAGAGGTGTTTTTGCAAACATATTCGTACCTCATTAATCTTTATAATGGACCAAATTTGTTGCCAAGGATGGGGTTAGAACCTATTTTTAGCCCTCTCCTTTAAGGATATCACCTTGTAGGCTTAGGAAGGTCATAAGAAAAGATGTAAATGTGCAAACTAACCCTAACAAATTGTCAAAAAAGAATATTCAAATGACGTGCAACAAGAACAAATAGGTTGGTCGTAATAAACAATCATACATGGATCTAGTTAAACAGGTAATTCACTATAAAAAAAAAAACAAATTTAGCGACCGATAAATCCATAACTAAATTGAAACAATCTGCCGCTAAAAAATTTAGCAACAAATTAATGATAGATAAAATTAGTAGTTAAAATCGTTATCACGAGAAAAACTAACAACTAAATTTTGTGTCTGTCCCTAATTAGTTACAAATTAAAGACCAATAAGGATTTGTCGCTAAACTAGTGATAGAAAAGAATTCTGTCAATAAGACATAGCGACAGATTCATTTAGCGACACACAAGAATCACCGTTATATTAGTGATCTATTTACGTCTGTCACTAAGGATAGCGAAGAATAATATCGGTCGCTATTTTAACGATAGACTGTTGTTTGTCGTTATTTTAGTGCAAATTCTATTTTATCGTTAATTTAACGATAGACTAATATCTGTCGTTACTTTAGCGATTGAATAGAATCTGTCGCTAAACTCAGAGGTTTCACTACAAACTGATTAGTGACTGCTGGATCTGTCGTTAGTATAACTAACTTTTTATAAAAAAATAAATTTAAATGACTAACAAAAATAAAGTAAACTAAAATTCATAAAACATAATAAATACAAGATTATATATTATATTCTCTTGTAGTACAATATTCATACAAGAAATTACATTTAATTATTAGGTGGTGCTAAGGACCTGTTTCCCAAAAGGAGAGGCTCCATCTTGCAGATGTGCTCATTCGTATCAACCTCTCTTTGTAAGCACTCTTGCAATTCGATCTCGAAGCGTATGCGATCATGTTCCCTAGCCTTACGCTCCTCCTCCAATCTCTCTTCTAAAGTCTTACGCTCCTCCTCTAGACGCTTCTCCATATATTTACGCTCCAACTTTATGCGCTCTTTCATAGCCTTCATCTGAGAGCGCATATCTTGCATAGCTATGTCATCAACGGGGCATCCACTACTAGAGTTGTCGCTTGAATACCATGATAGAGCTTGACTCCTAAGCTTGTACACTCGACGGTTTTTCTCTCTACCTACTGCCTCATAATAAAGCTTACTGTAGTCTACCTCAGGCATATCTGAAGATCCCTCCTGTGACTGAGAAGCTGTGGCAACTAACTCTTCAAATTGTTCTTACAATAAATAAAGAATTTTGTTAACTTATTAGCTGAATCGAATAGTGAAATAAAAAAAGATATAATTAAGTATACTTATTAAATATTGAAAATAATAAACACATTTACTTTTTTGGAATGCTCGTCTATGAACTCATCAGGATTAGATTTTTTAGTGTGAGTCCGTTTAAAATGCTCTATTGCAGTAGGCTCACGACCCAACTCCCATGCTTAAAAACTACATAATAAATAATCATAATATTTTTACTTATATTTCTTTAACAAATTTAAATATCATACATACCAAGTCTCGCAATGGTTATGTAGTGAATATGAACCGACATTATGTCAAGAGAGACCTTACTCAGGTCTACTTGTTTCGCTTCGTCGATTATGGTCGATTGTGGGATATAATCTCATACTTTTATTCATACTCTGGTCGGTTCCATTCTGTTTGTCATTGTTCCCATACAGTATGAGGGATAAATTGAGGCTTATTCCTCATTTTATGATGACATGCATACATTAAATCAGTATATCGATCTGCAGCTCGAACCTCCCATGTGGCCTTCACCATGCCATCGATAGCCTCGACGCATGTAAAATATTTCTACAGAAAAAATATATGTTAGTAAGTATGATAAAATGGACTAAAATTTTTGCAAACCACTTATTGCCCTTGATCACTCACATCCCATAAACTTCACTCATGCTCACCATCTCCTCGATGATTTCTTCTCGATTTGCTTTGTATTTCTCTTCAAACAATTAAAGATTCACACCAAGTATTAAGGTGTTTTCTGCATCCATAAGCTTCTATCACCTTCAATGAATTCATAGATTGAGATTAGAGATGAGTACTAAAGTAATTTTAGATTTTTAGGTATTAATTTAATTTAATAATTTTTATTATTTTTTATATATTATGGTAGATTTTGAAAACCCAGTCACTCAATTGATGAATAGCATATGAATCGGGTTCAAATGATGGATTTCAAAAACTAAAATTTTTCGATTTCAAAAACTAAAATTTTCCAATTTTAAAACCTTAAAAAACAAAAATTTTTCTTTCTCGTTGTTTAATCGATAGAAATTTGTAGTTATTTCACTTAATTGATGCATAAAGAAACAACAAAGTGAAGGAGTTAAAGGATGCGTACTTGAATCTTAAATTTTAGCAATAATTGATGCTTGAATTTGATAGGTGAAGAGAAAAATTTCACAGATTTGTTTATGATTAATTCTACTTCATTTCATAGTGATGAAAAGGGTCTTTAATGTAATTGCACACTTAACAAATGTATGTGTATCACGTGAGTAAGCGACATAGTTAATTATAACAGATTTTATTGACGGAGGTCTCACATTGCAAACTGCACGCTATGTGAATCCTAATTTGATATAATTTTTTATGTAGATCTTAATTTGATACTACACCTAAAATGTAGGTTCTTCTAGTGTAATTAACCCCAAAATTTGTATATAAAGTACTAAAAATAATAATTATAAATACTTACGTGTCATTGTCTACATAAATCTATTGTCTACTTGAACTTTGCATACTCCCTGAGCTATACATCCTAGTAGCAGCAAAGTTAAAAGAGGTTAAAACATGCAAAGATGGTGCAACTGTGTCCTCCTATTTATCTTGGATATGTGAAAGTGAAGATACAGATCGTGGATATCTCCCTTTGAGATACTCACCTCTCCTTCTAGAGTCACTTTTCCCTCTAGAGTCACCTCATCTCCCTCGACCTCTGATCTACTCATGTTAATGAATTTGATAAAATTTATTTTCATAGATTGATAAAAAAATTCGAAAAAATCTTCACTAAAAATCAAACTCAAACCCCCGTGAAATACATGATGAAAAGATGATATAAAGAATAATTAGTTCAACACACATTTCTTATAATAGATTATATAATTAAAATAGTACATTAAATAATTTAAAAAATAAAAAAAAAACTAATTATCATGTTCAAGATCTTCCTCTTCTTCATCTTTTTCCTCAGTAGAATAATTTTTAAAATCTGGCTCATCTGACATATTTTCTTCTTCTTCATCAATATCTATTAATGTCCGACTTGGATCATTCAAAGATATAAGATGATCATCTATATCATTCTCAATTTGATGGATATCTCTCTCATCATCTTGAAAATGAGCATCTTGACTTGATCCATGTGTCAAATTAGAGTCTAAAAGTTCAATGAAAAATCTGACCTTTATCTTGCAAATAGCCCACCAATCACGCTTATTGCGCTTTAAACTTGGATAAAGAATATAATAAACTTGAGTTACTTATAAAGCTAACACAAATGGTTTATACTTATTTAATCTCCTTGTGTGATTGACATCCATCAGATTATATGATTTATGTATTTTTGTGCCCATATTCGGTGTAGGATCAAACCATTCACACTTGAATAAAACAGTTCTCTTGATTAATAATGCAGGATATTCTAACTGTAACACTTTCATACCAAAATAGTCATCTGCATTATAATTGAACCCTTTAATACATACTCCGCTATTCATTATAGCTCTATCTGAATCGTGTCTTTCAGTGTAAAATTTGTACCCATTGATACTGTAACCTGGGTATGATTTCACTGACCTTAACGGACCTTTTGTAACATCCTTGATAGAATTGTAATTAATAAAGTTTAGTGGATCATGAACTTGTAAGTATTAGAAAATGAATCATTTGACTACACTAACAAAAAATGATTTAACCAAATAAGAAATTAAATTAGAAGGACACACATATAGATTAAACCAAATATAAAATTAAGCTCCAAATGAGTGTCGACCTCATGATCAGTTATGCATGGACAATGTTCACGTAATTGAGAAATATAAATGCTACAAAATATTAGTATAAAAAATGACAGTCACTATCAAAGAACATTTTTATTATGCGAATGACTATATTAATTGCTATGATTAAGTTATCAAATACGTACTCTGTGAATGATTCGACCTTAGGGCAATTCAACAAAACATATGTATGTGCGGCTTGATATTCTTCATCTGTCAAGTATCTAGCTTTTTCCTTTCCAAATGATCGACCAGGATGTTTAAAGTTCGAGATATTTTCTTCATGCTCTTTCGGCTCATAATCACCAACATCATTCCATTACAATTTTCGATGTCGTGTGTTAACATGTGGCTCAAAGTAATATGAGCAAAACGATGATGCCTCTTCAACTAAATATACATTGCATATCGAGCCTTTCACTTTTGCTTTATTCTTAATGTTGTTTTTCAACTTTCGTAAGTACCTATGATGATAATTAAGAATGATCGAATAATTAACAAGTACAATGACATATATTAATTACATAAAGTGAAGATTAGTACCTTTCGAATGGATACATCCATTGATACTGCACTAGACCAGTTATCTTTGCTTCATAAGCCAAGTGCATTGGAAGAGGTTCCATCGAGTCAAAAAAGCTTAGAAGAAATATACGCTCGAGTTTACATAAAATTATAGGAATTTCATTCTTAAGGCATTTCATATCTTCACCTCGAATGGTAGTTGATGTAAGTTCTTTTAAAAAAAAAAAAAGACTCAACTCTATTAGTGCGTGCAATGCATTAATAGGCAACAACTCACGAAATGCGATGGGTAGCAATTGTTGCATAAAAACATGATAGTCATGACTTTTCATCCCAAACAGCTTCTGTTTCATCATATCCACACACCTTGCCATGTTTGATACATATCCATTAGGAAATCTCATATTCTTCACCCACTTATACAATGCTTCTCTGCTAGTTTTGTCAAGGCTGTAACAAGCTTTAGAATATTTTTCAGTAGTCGTATTTCTCACTAACTTAGGGCATTTGCAAAATGCCTTTAAGTTTTCCCTTGACTTTGCATTATCCTTTATCTTTCCTTTTACATTCATGACTCTGTTGAATATATTATCGAACACATTTTTCTCTATATGCGTGACATCAAGATCATGTCGTATTAAGTTGATGCATCAATAAGGTAAATCCTAAAATATGCTTCGTTTCCTCTAACCGCATAGCTTGCAAATAGAACCATTTATCTGATCATATCCCATTTTTGTAATTTTTTTTAGCCTTAATTGATATATATCATGTAGCAATTTATACCCTGATTTAACGGAAAGAGCTACTTTTCTCACCATTTTATTCTTAATGAATGTAGTTTTATTCCTATGAAATGGATGATCTTCTGGTAAAAATTTATGATGGTTATCAAACTAAGACTGCTTTCGTCCGTTGGGAAGGGTAAATGCATTTGAATCTTCTCCACGGTAAGAATAAGCCAGTCTTCTTGCTGTTTTTCATTTAGACAACATCGAGTAGGCAGGAAAATCACTAATGGTCCACATCAGAGCAACTTTGATGATAAAATTTTATTTACAAGAGATATCATACGTGAGTACCCCAGCCTCCTATAACATTTACAACTCTACTATCAAAGGCTACAAATAAACGTCTAATTCATCTTTTGGATTTGTCGATCTATGAATGATTATAATTAAGAGCATGTACTCCTTGTTCATGTACATCCACGGGAGTAAGTTATATGGTGTGACTATTATCGACCATGAAAAATATTGTTGGACTGATCAAATGGTTGAAATCCATCAATACTCAAATCTATTATGATATTCGTACATTTAGCAGGAAAAGATGGATGCGATTGATTAAATTGCATCCAAGTAGGAGAGTCAGAGCAATGACGTATTACACTATCTTCAATCTCATGTTCGGCATGCCATCTCATATTCTTAGCTGTGCCTTCTGATGCATACAGTCTAAGTAACCATGGATTGAGAGAAAAATAATACATCTTCTTATATGGAATAAGTGTTTTTTGTTTACCGGATTCTCGTCTTCGTCTTTTATACCGCAGATAATTGCAAAACTTATAAGAACTTAGTTCATTGTCTTCACCCCAGTATATCATGCACCTGTTGTTACAAGAGTGAATCTTTTCAATCGGTAACATCATGCCTTACATGCATTTTTTTATACTGTAAAAATTCTTAGTCATGAGATTACCAACAGGCAGCATCTCTTTCATTAATTAGTAAATTTCATCATAGTATCTTTCCAAAATATGATGTTCTGACTTTATATTCATCATTATAGCAATAGTAGATAATTATGAATGATTTTGACATCCATCCCATAATTGTTGATTAGCAGTGTTTAACATGTCATAAAAAATTGAGTGTCTAGATTAGGGGATTCCTCTATATGTTCTGGATTAAATTTCGGACCAACTGCATCCATTACCATTGTTTGATATATATTAACTTCATGCACAGTAGTAGATCCTTCCCCAACATAATATTCAGTTGCCTATTATTATAATTCTTATCATTTTTTTCATGATAATTTCAAACATAATATACAGATATGAAATTATATTTAGCCAAATGATATCTAACAACATAAACAGTTTCATAACGATGGTTTTGACATTTTCTACGATTACATTAGCACCTTATTTTATCTCCATCCATGAATGCCGGTTGACTACAAATAAACTGAATGAAATATTCCATACCATCTAAAAATTCATGATTTAAGAATCCATCTATAAGCCTGAAGTACTTCCATTGGTGATTTAATGTACTCATTTTTCTATTTCTCAAGTCCCTTTAATTAAACTAGTTCCTAACAACTTGCCTCCTGAAAATTTGAATAATTTAAAAACTTATTATAATATAAAATAATTACTAAACAATTTCGAGGACACATAAAACGCACGTGACTTATAACACAACTTGTTTAACGTTTTATGCATGCCACCCAAACTTCAAAGGTAAGTGATCCTATACCATTCAGAAATGTATACTTATGTGAAGTACAATATAATAACTAATTATTCACTTCATTTTGTAAAAAATTTTGATAGTATTTCTATATAGTTCTCCAAGTACATCACATGTATAGATATGAGTTAGTGTTATTCATTGAAACACAAGCTCATATCCATTAGTATGTATCCGAAGAACAAATGAGATACTACACAAAATTTTTGCAAAATAAAATGAACAATAATTTACATGTGTGTCGCACATGAATGTTACATTTCTAAACTGTCCGATCTGGACAATTCAAGAATGGTTATTAAATAATTTATTTTGATGCAAGTATAAATACATGACCGATAATAAATGTTCACTAATAATTCTCAAACGGTGTATCTAAAGAATATGTATGAAGTCTAACTTTACTAACAGTAACATTTTATGATTATCATATAATAGATTAATTTAATTGATTAACATATAAATAAATTTCCTCGACATTAGTAATAATCATCCAAATGTGAATATGTAATTAATATAAGCTAAATTTATTTGAAAAAAATAAAATTAACAACTTCAAAATTTAATCAACATCTAAGTAAATTAATTTTTATAAAAATCTAATTAATTATATTATTTATGTCATGAAATTACAATGTAATTAAACTATTATCTATGTAATCAATAACAAATTAACTAATTTTATTAACAAATAAAATTACCAATTACAAAATTTAATTAACATATAACTAATTTAAATTTCATAAAAATCTAATTAAATTATTTATCTTAAATTATATTCTAATTAAACTATTATCTATCTAATTTAATATAAATAAAATTTTTAATTAACTTATAAAATTAACAATTATAGAATTTAATTAATACCTAACTAATTTAAATTTCATAAAACTCTAATTAAATTACTTATCTTACATTACAAACTAATTAAATTATTTTTTAAATAATTTAACATAAACTAAATATATTAACAAATAAAATTAACAATTCTAAAATTTAATAAATATCTAACTAATCTATGTTTAATGAAAATCTAATTAAAATATTTAACTTAAATTACAACCAAATTTAAAAATTACCTAATAATATATCATAAATTAAATTTATTAAAACATAAAATAAATAACTAAAAAATTTATTTAAAATCTACAATATTTCTATAATTACCAAATATAATCATAATATTTATATACAAGATTTTCTCATCATTAATAATTTCGATAATTAACTGCACAAATTATCAAGTAAAAAGGAAAGATGAAAATGGCTACTCACAGTGGAGAAAATATAAGAGAAAATGGCATACACCAAGATGCCGAGCAGGTAGAGAACGACAAAGACTCGGCTCTGAGACAGCAAGATAAATGGGGGAAAGACAGTGCCGCTTGCTGGTGAAAAAAGCAATTTGACAATCTTGATAGATGTAGAGACAACAATAAAATTAGAGAGAAAGGGAACCAGGTGAAAAAGAAAAATTTTAAGAAGACAAAAGTAGAGATAGTAATAAAAATGGGAGGAAAGGAAACGGCGCTCACGCGAATGGAAAAGAAATTAGGGTTTCAATTTATAAGCACTTTAACTATAGAATTAAGTGGCAGTTGCTAGAAGTGAAATCCAGTGACGGAAGTGCAATCCGTCATTATCCGTCATTGCATCCACAATGAAAATAAAATCAAGTGAAGGCAGCATTGCTGCCTTCCATGGCTGCCTCTTTTGAGGCCATGCATGGGCGCTTTCGAGCAGCCATGGCTACTATCTTAGAAGGCCATGCCTGCCAGCTTTGAAGGCCATGGCTACCTTCGCCGCCATGCATGGACGCTTTCGCGGCAGCCATCGTTGCCACCTTCGAAGGCCATGACTGCTAATGCCCCCATGCATGGACGTTTTGGTGGCAAGCATGGCTGCCTTTGCGACAGTGCATGGACATTTTGGCAGCGGCCATGGCTACCTTGACAGCCTTACATGGAAGCTTTTAGGGCAGCCATGCATGAAGGCTTTCGCTGTAGCCATGGTTGCCTTCATTGTCACAGCGGCCATTGCTGCCACCTTCGAAGGCCATGGTAGTTGCCTTCGAGGCTACTGCCTTTAAAGGCCATGGCTGCCATGTTTGAGGCCATAGCTACCATCTTCAAAGGCCATGGCAACCTTCGTGGGCTCCCGTGGCTGCCTTCGTGGGTGCCCTGGATGCCTTCGTGGGATCCTATGGCTGCCTTAGTGGGCTCTCGTGGCTGCCTTTATGGGCCCATGTGGCTGCCTCACTGGGCGGCCATGGTTGCCTTCGTGCGCACCACGGCGACCTTCGTGGGCTCCAGTGGCTGCCTTCGTGGGCAACTGTGGCTGCCTTCGTTGGCGCTATGGCTGCCTTCATTGGCTATCATGGCTGCCTTCATGGACGGCGTTACTGCCTTCATAGGTGGTTGTGGCTGCCTCTTTCATGGACGATGGCCACAGTCGTCACCTTCGAAGGCGATGCCTACCTTCATGACCATGGTTGCCACCTTTGAAGGCCATAACTTCCTCTTTCATCGCCATCGTAGTCACCTTCGAAGGTCATGCATGGCTGCCACCTTCGAAGGCCATGGCTTCCTCCTCCGTGGCCATCGCATTCACCTTCCGAAGGTCATTCATGGCTACCATAGCAGTGTCTATGCATGGCCACCTTCGAATTATGGCATCAAGCTCATGGCCATGCATGGCTGCCTTGGAAGACTTGGCGGCCACCTTGCTTTTGAGGCAGCCATGCATGGCTGCCTTTGAAGGCAACAAGCTAGCGGCCACCTTGCTTTAGTGGTGGCCATCCATTGCTACCTTCCAAGGTGACATGCTGGTGGTCAACTTGTTTCTGTGGCCACCATGCATGGTTGCCTTCGAAGGCAGTAAGCTTGCAACCTTGCAGCCTTTGCGACTGACCATGGGGTGGTCGCTAGGTTGCATTGCCTAAATAGTGACTGAAACCTTATAGTCGCTAAATCTTTGATTAGATACCGATTAAAATTCGATTACTAATCTGTTGTTAAGTTGATTAAAAAAAATAAATGAATTGATAATAAATTTAATGACGAATATAGCGTCTGTCGCTAATGTGTGTCGCTAATTTGTGATTATTCCGTCGCTGTGATAAAATTTTCATTTTGTAATAAATCTGTCGTTACTCTGTCATTATTTAATGATAGACAAAATCAGTCGCTATATTGTGTCGCTATTTTTTTTTTTTTTGTAGTGATTAAGTAACATTCTCTAGCTTTGATTGATACCAATTTGCATATGCATGGCTCTGATTGTTATAACTTGTGACAAAGATAAAAAGTTTCTACAAGGAAGGAAGTATATATGAGATTTTATGTGCACACTGATTCACGATCACAGGTAACTTGTTTGCATTACTAAAATTTCATATTTGATAGAACTAATAGTGAATTGTATGTATGTCCTAGATTTGTAACTTTTTTATTCAATGTGTACAGTCATATGACTAATATAGTTTATGGGATTATTTACACAAGAAGATGTGTTATTTTCCTCTCAATTCACATTTACAAAGAGTATATACATTGAAAGCGATCGCTAAGAACATGAGATGGCATGCAAAACCCGAGGTCAGAGATGGTGTCATGTGTTATTGCTTTGACTCTCTCATTTAGATGCAATTTAATTAATTTTACCTATTTTTTGCTATTAAACGAAGGAATGGTAAATTAGGTTTGAACATTGATGGATTTTAACCATTAGGTCATTTAGGATAATAGTATTCGTCATGGCCAGTAATAGTCACATTATATAACTTATCCCTTTGGATATGTAGAATGAGGCATAAATGTTCCTAACTATGATTATTTTTGATCCCATAAATCTGAAGTTAAGTTAGATGCTTATTTATAGCCTTGGATAGCATAGTTATAAATATTATTAGAGGTTCTTGTGTATGATGTCTCTTGTAAATAAAATTTTATCTTGAGAGTTGCTTTGATGTGGACCATCAATAACTTTCCTACCTACACAATGTTATTTGGCTGGAGTACATCATGAAAACTGGCTTATCCTTATAATAAAAAAGATTTAAATGTATTTACTCTCTCCAATGGACGTAAGCACTCTTGGTTTGAAAACCGTTATAAGTTCTTACTTGAAGATCATTTATTTTACAGGAATAAAATTGTATTCATTAAGAATAAAATAGTGATAAGTATAGTTCCTCCTATTAAATTTATATATGAGTTGCTCTATAATATATATCAATTGAGATTGAAAAAATTGTAGAAGTTGGATATGATGAGATGAATGATCCTATTTGCCATAGGGTTAGAGGAAATGGGGCATATTTGGGATCTACCTTATTTGTGCGCCAAGTCAATGCAGTATAATTTCGATGTTATGCACATGAAAAAAAAATGTTTGATAATGTGTTGAAAGCAATCTTGAATGTCAAAGGAAAGACAAAGGACAATGTAAAGTCGAGGGAAGACTTAAAGGCATTTTGTAGGTGGCCTAAGCTACCGAGAAATGTGGTAACTAGAAAACACTTTAAAGCATGTTACACATTTGACAAAGTAAGTAAAGAAGAATCGTTTGTGCGGGTAAAAAATTCAAGATTTTTCTGATGGATATGCATCAAAAATGGCTAATTGAGTAAACATGAGGTAACGTAAGCGATTCACGATAAAGAGTCATAACTTTCATGTTTTTATGTAGTAATTACTACCTAACACATTTTATGAGTCGTTTCCTAAAATGTGTGACACACACTAATAGACTAATCGAGTTGTGCATTTTCTTAAAGACCTTACATCAACTACCATTCAAACTAAAGATATGAGATAACTTGAGAATAAAATATTTACAATTCTATGTATGCTCAAGTGTATATTTTCACCAAGCTTATTTGACTCAATGAAACATCTTTTGATGCACTTGGTTTATGAAGTAAAGATAGTCGGTCTAGTGTAATATCGATAGGTGTATCTATTTGAAAGGTACTCATACTTGTAAATACTTTGTCATTTCAATTACTAAATTATTTAATCATGCTTAATTGTCATTGGAGGTATGTACAAAAGTTGAAAAGCAATATTAAGAATAAAGTAAAAGCGAAAGGTTCAATATGCAATGTATATTTGATTGAAGAAGAATCATCATTTTACTAGCACTACTTTGACCTATTTGTTAATACACGATATTGGAAAGTGCCATGAAATGATACTAGTGATTATGAGTTAGAAGAGCATAAAGAAAATCTTTTAATATTTAAACATCTCAGTTTGGGCATTTGCAAGAAAAAAAATCAAGATATTTGATAGAGGATGAATATCATAATGCTCATAGTTACATATTGTAAAACTATTTAAAGGTGTAGTAGTTCATAGAGTACATATTTAACGATTTAATCATAGCAATTTATTTATCCACTCACATATAAAAATCGCCATTAATACTGTTAATCTTTTTAAAATTAATGTTATATAGGATTTATATTTCCAAACTATGCAAACATCGTCAGTGTATAACTCACCGTAGGTTAAGACTCATGTAATGCTTTAATTCCAAATTCGTTCAACCAATACGCATGTACTTGTGATCTACGACCCTTATTAGTTAAATTATTTTAAGTAAATGTAATTAAATGACCCATTTTAATATTTATAAGCGCATAACCTACTAAACTTTATTGACAATAACTTTATTAAAGATATTACAAAAGGTCTATTAAGGCTTGTGAAGTTATACGCAATATGCCATATTAATGGATATAAATTTCACATTAAAAGGCATTGTTTGGATAGAGTACAATACACAGTGAAGTCTGCATTCAATAATCTAACTATCTGTACATGTAAAGCGACTATTTCTAAATATAGGTAGAGATATTATAATTAGAACACACTACGTTACCAATCAAGAGAATCGTTTTGTTTAAATGTGAAATAGTTTGATTTAATGCCGAATGTAAACACCAAAGTACAGAAATTATATAATCTAGTAATGTCAACCATACAAGTAGATTGAATAAGTATAAGCCATTTGTACTGGCTTTGTAAGTAACTCAAGTTTATTATGTTCCTTATCAAGCTTAGAGTGTGATATGTGTGACTAGTGAGCTATTTGGAAAATAAAAGTCAAGTCTGTCATCAAACTTTTTTTGACTATAATTTCACTTCTAGATCAACTCAAGATACATTTTTTTTAAGATGATGAAATAGATGTCTATTAAACCGAGAATGATCGAACAATCATCCCATCTCTTAGAATGATCTAAGTGAGACATAGATATTGATGATGAAAAAGATGAAAAAGAAAACATGTTGGATGAGCTATTTTGAAAGTTATTCTACTGAGAAAGAGGACAAGCAACTAGAAGAGGAGAAAAAGGAGGAAAGCTTTAAAGGTAATGATTAACTAGTTTTTTTTATTTATAAATTTCATGTTTGAATTAATATATATGTATCATTTGAATATTTTATAACTACTTAATGAGTTATTTAATTTACTATTATAACTGATTCAGTTTACGAACTGTGTATTAATCTAGTTATTCATTATATTATGTTTTCATCATGTATTTCAAGGGATTTTAGTTCAATTTTCACAAAAAAACTATTAAATTTTTTTACAAAGATTTATTTGTCATACTAAGTTAAGCTTATTAACTTTATGAACATGATTAATTAGAGGTCAAGGAAGACAAGATGACTTCGGAGGGAGAGGTCCATGATTAATATCTCTATTTTTGCATCTCCAAGATGATAAGGATGATATAATTGCACCATCTCCACATGGAGCGTTTGTAGCATTAGATGGGTATGCTAGCTTTACTTCAGGCACTTTTGGCTTTGTTATTAATAGGATATCAAGCTCTGGAGTTTGTAGAGCACAAGTAGACAATATATTTACATAGCCAATGACACTTAAGTGTTTATAATTAATGTTTTTAATAATTGTATCATTATCTTTATAAGTTTTCTTAAAGTCATATATGACTTTTTGTTGTCTTATTTGATAGGATTGAGCCTCTATATGACTACTCCGCGAAGATTTATAAGATCTTTCAGGAGAGAGCTGATCCATTTAAGTACACATGGAGGATTTCTCGAGAAATTAAAATTTTTTACGTTAAAGAATTCAAGATATGTATAATTATTTATAAAAAAAATGTTATATTTTACCATATTTATTAACTACCTATTTTATTGCAAAAATATTACACATGAGATGAGGCAATAGATGGCCTGGCGAAGGCTGCATGAAAGGCTAAAGCTATGGACCAATATACTAATATGATGTATGCATGTTATTACAAAGTAAGAATTAAGCCTCAATTTATCCCATATAGCATATAGGAGCAACGTAGACAAAATGAAATCAGTTAAAGTACTGACAAAACTACGCGACCATGTCCTACAACCAATAGAGCGAAATAAGTAGACTTAGGTCAAGTCCCATCTAACATAATGCGATTCATGTTTACTACAGAATCATTTTTTACACTTGGTATGTAAGACATTTAAATTAATTACATAAATATAAATGAAAATAGTATGCTTATTTATTAATTATGTTTTTTCTTCAAGTGCAAAAGTTGGGCCGTGAGCTAACTCTTATAGAGCTTTTCAAAAGAACTCGCATTAAGAAGTCTAACTCTGATGATTTTATTAATAAGCATGCCAAACAAATAAATGTAAGTTTCTTTTAATATTTCATAAATATCCATTTATTCAATTTAAGAAACAAATTAGTTAACAAAATACTTTATTATAGGAATGCTTCGAGGAGTTCGTTGCCTCAACTTTTCATTGATAAGAGAGATCTTCTGACACTTCCTAGGTAAACTACACTAAGGTCTATTATAAGGTAGTACGTAAAGAGAAAAGGTGTTATGTATATGGGCTTGGCCCTCAAGCTCGATCATGGTTCTTAAGCGGCAGCTATAACAATGAACACTTTGTCGATATCATAGTTATGCAAGATATACACTCTCAAATGAAGGCTATGAGAGAGCATATGAAGTTAGAGCGTAAGACTATAAATGAGTGTATAGAGGGCAAGCGTATGAAAGAGGAGTGTAAGCCACTATGAATGAGCGTATAGAGGGCGAGCATATGAAAGAGGAGTGTAAGCCTCTACAAAGGCATATGAAAGAGGAACATAAGACTATAAAAGGGCATTTGAAAGAGCATAGAGTGGGGGAGCAAGATCACCTATGATTCTAGATTGAGTTACAAACGTGCTTATAGAGGGAGTTTGATATGAATGAGCATATCCATAGGATGGAAGCTCTATTCCTAAGAAAGGCACCTCCAGCATTGCTTGATGATTCTCCTAATAGTTAAATTCATTTTCACTTGTATACATTATATTTGATGAGAATACAATAATGTTGTGTACTTGTTATCTTTTGTTATGGATTATATGTAATTTTAGTTTGCTCTCATTTACTGTACAATGTGAAAATTAAATTTATTTTTCAAATTAGAATAATTTAATGACTAATTAAAGAATCTATCATAAATCTTGAATTTTGGTGACAAACATTAATCTATCACTAAATCTTAAACTTCAGTGATAGACTTCAATTTGTTGTTAATTATGCAACTTCAATGACAGGCCTTAATTTGTCACTAAAACTAAGATTAGTGACATACTTTTATCTGTCACTAATTGGAGTTAACAATAGATATGTCTGGTGGTAATCAGTTATAATATTTCATAGTCAATCACTACCTTTCGACTTCTTGATGACTGATATAATTGATTGCTACGTTAGTAACCAACTTAATTAATCCGTATTATTGTAACGATAGACATAAAAATCTATCGACTTTCAAAACCAACATGTTAATTACAAATTTTTTCTATCTTCTATTTGTCATTAAATTATTTAATGATAAATTTTTTAAATTTAACAACAACAAAAAGCGATTAAATATGTAATCCTCTATCCTTTAGATTCGTGTAGTATTATTGAAAAAACCATTAATTCCATCAAGCGGAAGGTGCTGGCGAAACAACGATCGAAGAACAATCATCCCAAACTTGTGCGATCGTTGACAGTATCGTTGGCTCTTTTCCCTTATACTTGGGGTTTTCCAGTTCTCGTTTCGCGAGTGCTTCATGACAAACTTTGCCTTGTGCCACCAGCTCACGACAACATTTAGAGCTGATGCTACCCGCGTCGAAGATACCAGACTTGATCTCTGCGACGCAACTCAGGTCTAACTTGTACTTAAGGCAATGGTATCTTTCTACGATGTTTTCCTGTGCAAAGCCTTGTGGAACCAAGATCGCCATTCCTGCCAAAACCAATAAGACCATAGTTGAATAAATGCTGAAATTCGACATGATTAGCGAGGTGAGAAATTTTTGTTGTTCCAAATGGGTGAGATGTTGTCGGTTGATGTTCATGCCACAAGTGAAATCAATTTATATACAGCAATGAGATATTTAATCTCGAAGCCGTGTCACATTAATTTCAATTACCATACATGTAACTACATCATCTTTATTGCAACCTCTAACAACGTTCAAGTTAAGTCATTAATTGCGATAGGGAAAAGAGAAAAGAAGTTACATTTTCAACGTATTGTTAGGTCATTACGAACAAACTTAACAAATTAGAAAGGAAAATAAGAAGTCGGCCTAAAAGAAAGTAGAATAACACAAGTGCACTTATCGATATGTATATTATTTTTTCAAACTTTCCTATTTTTATGACAGTATAAAACCGTAAGGTATAATTTGTTAACGATATCTGAGTTCCATTTAATTTCGATCTTCTACCTACCAAACTTTTGACATTTGATAATTGAGCATAAACTTCTCCTCGGAGTGATTGAAAGCTAATTAAAATAATGATAGTTGCTCATTGAATCTTAAATGATCAAATAATATTTGTCATGGTTCAAACTAAGAAGAAACTACTATTCTTTTCATTTTTTGACCACGACATCCGAATCATGCCAATTAAATCTTTGAGAACATGATGGTTCTAGCAGGAGAAAGGTCTCGTAGTGACGATTGAGAAATGAAGTGTTAAACTTGGAATTTAGTGCAAAAAGGAGGGAAAATAAACCTCGAAATCGATAGAAAAAGTTATGAAACTGCTTTCATTTCTTTTCTGCCTTGTTTCTTTTGGTTATGTACTATTCCTCCTCTACTTTGTTTCTTTGACATGGGTTTGCAAGAAAGAGAACAAATTGCCTTGTATGCTTTCACTGGAAAATAAAATAAAATAATTTTAAGCTCGAAAAATAAATTCGCTTCGAATTTCCCACTGTAAATCTCTTATTCGTATTAATATCATTCAAACCATTTAGACGAATGGATTATTTTAGTTCAACTTAATCAATCGAGGCTTAATAAGTTAGGATATATTGAAAATGGGATTTGTTTGGACGCAGCGAGGTTAAGCCTTAGTTTTCACATGGTTGTTACCCTCCGACCATTCTTGAATCCAACACCGTTTAATAAACTTCTCGAACAAATTGTTTTGCGAAGTTCCCTTTATGAGCCAAAACATGAAAATTGCCACACTATCGAAAGACATGTGATAGACCGATCGTAGATATGTCTCAAACTTGGAAAATCAAAATGTTACATTATAAACTTCAACGGATCAAAGAAAAAGCGATTAAATACGTAATCCTCTATCCTTTAGATTCGTGTAGTATTATTGACAAAACCATTAATTCCATCAAGCGGAAGGTGCTGGCGAAACAACGATCGAAGAACAATCATCCCAAACTTGTGCGATCGTTGACAGTATCGTTGGCTCTTTTCCCTTATACTTGGGGTTTTCCAGTTCTCGTTTCGCGAGTGCTTCATGACAAACTTTGCCTTGTGCCACCAGCTCACGACAACATTTAGAGCTGATGCTACCCGCGTCGAAGATACCAGACTTGATCTCTGCCACGCAACTCAGGTCTAACTTGTACTTAAGGCAATGGTATCTTTCTACGATGTTTTCCTGTGCAAAGCCTTGTGGAACCAAGATCGCCATTCCTGCCAAAACCAATAAGACCATAGTTGAATAAATGCTGAAATTCGACATGATTAGCGAGGTGAGAAATTTTTGTTGTTCCAAATGGGTGAGATGTTGTCGGTTGATGTTCATGCCACAAGTGAAATCAATTTATATACAGCAATGAGATATTTAATCTCGAAGCCGTGTCACATTAATTTCAATTACCATACATGTAACTACATCATCTTTATTGCAACCTCTAACAACGTTCAAGTTAAGTCATTAATTGCGATAGGGAAAAGAGAAAAGAAGTTACATTTTCAACGTATTGTTAGGTCATTACGAACAAACTTAACAAATTAGAAAGGAAAATAAGAAGTCGGCCTAAAAGAAAGTAGAATAACACAAGTGCACTTATCGATATGTATATTATTTTTTCAAACTTTCCTATTTTTATGACAGTATAAAACCGTAAGGTATAATTTGTTAACGATATCTGAGTTCCATTTAATTTCGATCTTCTACCTACCAAACTTTTGACATTTGATAATTGAGCATAAACTTCTCCTCGGAGTGATTGAAAGCTAATTAAAATAATGATAGTTGCTCATTGAATCTTAAATGATCAAATAATATTTGTCATGGTTCAAACTAAGAAGAAACTACTATTCTTTTCATTTTTTGACCACGACATCCGAATCATGCCAATTAAATCTTTGAGAACATGATGGTTCTAGCCGGAGAAAGGTCTCGTAGTGACGATTGAGAAATGAAGTGTTAAACTTGGAATTTAGTGCAAAAAGGAGGGAAAATAAACCTCGGAATCGATAGAAAAAGTTATGAAACTGCTTTCGTTTCTTTTCTGCCTTGTTTCTTTTGGTTATGTACTATTCCTCCTCTACTTTGTTTCTTTGACATGGGTTTGCAAGAAAGAGAACAAATTGCCTTGTATGCTTTCACTGGAAAAATAAAATAAAATAATTTTAAGCTCGAAAAATAAATTCGCTTCGAATTTCCCACTGTAAATCTCTTATTCGTATTAATATCATTCAAACCATTTAGACGAATGGATTATTTTAGTTCAACTTAATCAATCGAGGCTTAATAAGTTAGGATATATTGAAAATGGGATTTGTTTGGACGCAGCGAGGTTAAGCCTTAGTTTTCACATGGTTGTTACCCTCCGACCATTCTTGAATCCAACACCGTTTAATAAACTTCTCGAACAAATTGTTTTGCGAAGTTCCCTTTATGAGCCAAAACATGAAAATTGCCACACTATCGAAAGACATGTGATAGACCAATCGTAGATATGTCTCAAACTTGGAAAATCAAAATGTTACATTATAAACTTCAACGGATCAAAGAAAAAGCGATTAAATACGTAATCCTCTATCCTTTAGATTCGTGTAGTATTATTGACAAAACCATTAATTCCATCAAGCGGAAGGTGCTGGCGAAACAACGATCGAAGAACAATCATCCCAAACTTGTGCGATCGTTGACAGTATCGTTGGCTCTTTTCCCTTATACTTGGGGTTTTCCAGTTCTCGTTTCGCGAGTGCTTCATGACAAACTTTGCCTTGTGCCACCAGCTCACGACAACATTTAGAGCTGATGCTACCCGCGTCGAAGATACCAGACTTGATCTCTGCCACGCAACTCAGGTCTAACTTGTACTTAAGGCAATGGTATCTTTCTACGATGTTTTCCTGTGCAAAGCCTTGTGGAACCAAGATCGCCATTCCTGCCAAAACCAATAAGACCATAGTTGAATAAATGCCGAAATTCGACATGATTAGCGAGGTGAGAAATTTTTGTTGTTCCAAATGGGTGAGATGTTGTCGGTTGATGTTCATGCCACAAGTGAAATCAATTTATATACAGCAATGAGATATTTAATCTCGAAGCCGTGTCACATTAATTTCAATTACCATACATGTAACTACATCATCTTTATTGCAACCTCTAACAACGTTCAAGTTAAGTCATTAATTGCGATAGGGAAAAGAGAAAAGAAGTTACATTTTCAACGTATTGTTAGGTCATTACGAACAAACTTAACAAATTAGAAAGGAAAATAAGAAGTCGGCCTAAAAGAAAGTAGAATAACACAAGTGCACTTATCGATATGTATATTATTTTTTCAAACTTTCCTATTTTTATGACAGTATAAAACCGTAAGGTATAATTTGTTAACGATATCTGAGTTCCATTTAATTTCGATCTTCTACCTACCAAACTTTTGACATTTGATAATTGAGCATAAACTTCTCCTCGGAGTGATTGAAAGCTAATTAAAATAATGATAGTTGCTCATTGAATCTTAAATGATCAAATAATATTTGTCATGGTTCAAACTAAGAAGAAACTACTATTCTTTTCATTTTTTGACCACGACATCCGAATCATGCCAATTAAATCTTTGAGAACATGATGGTTCTAGCCGGAGAAAGGTCTCGTAGTGACGATTGAGAAATGAAGTGTTAAACTTGGAATTTAGTGCAAAAAGGAGGGAAAATAAACCTCGGAATCGATAGAAAAAGTTATGAAACTGCTTTCGTTTCTTTTCTGCCTTGTTTCTTTTGGTTATGTACTATTCCTCCTCTACTTTGTTTCTTTGACATGGGTTTGCAAGAAAGAGAACAAATTGCCTTGTATGCTTTCACTGGAAAAATAAAATAAAATAATTTTAAGCTCGAAAAATAAATTCGCTTCGAATTTCCCACTGTAAATCTCTTATTCGTATTAATATCATTCAAACCATTTAGACGAATGGATTATTTTAGTTCAACTTAATCAATCGAGGCTTAATAAGTTAGGATATATTGAAAATGGGATTTGTTTGGACGCAGCGAGGTTAAGCCTTAGTTTTCACATGGTTGTTACCCTCCGACCATTCTTGAATCCAACACCGTTTAATAAACTTCTCGAACAAATTGTTTTGCGAAGTTCCCTTTATGAGCCAAAACATGAAAATTGCCACACTATCGAAAGACATGTGATAGACCGATCGTAGATATGTCTCAAACTTGGAAAATCAAAATGTTACATTATAAACTTCAACGGATCAAAGAAAAAGCGATTAAATACGTAATCCTCTATCCTTTAGATTCGTGTAGTATTATTGACAAAACCATTAATTCCATCAAGCGGAAGGTGCTGGCGAAACAACGATCGAAGAACAATCATCCCAAACTTGTGCGATCGTTGACAGTATCGTTGGCTCTTTTCCCTTATACTTGGGGTTTTCCAGTTCTCGTTTCGCGAGTGCTTCATGACAAACTTTGCCTTGTGCCACCAGCTCACGACAACATTTAGAGCTGATGCTACCCGCGTCGAAGATACCAGACTTGATCTCTGCCACGCAACTCAGGTCTAACTTGTACTTAAGGCAATGGTATCTTTCTACGATGTTTTCCTGTGCAAAGCCTTGTGGAACCAAGATCGCCATTCCTGCCAAAACCAATAAGACCATAGTTGAATAAATGCCGAAATTCGACATGATTAGCGAGGTGAGAAATTTTTGTTGTTCCAAATGGGTGAGATGTTGTCGGTTGATGTTCATGCCACAAGTGAAATCAATTTATATACAGCAATGAGATATTTAATCTCGAAGCCGTGTCACATTAATTTCAATTACCATACATGTAACTACATCATCTTTATTGCAACCTCTAACAACGTTCAAGTTAAGTCATTAATTGCGATAGGGAAAAGAGAAAAGAAGTTACATTTTCAACGTATTGTTAGGTCATTACGAACAAACTTAACAAATTAGAAAGGAAAATAAGAAGTCGGCCTAAAAGAAAGTAGAATAACACAAGTGCACTTATCGATATGTATATTATTTTTTCAAACTTTCCTATTTTTATGACAGTATAAAACCGTAAGGTATAATTTGTTAACGATATCTGAGTTCCATTTAATTTCGATCTTCTACCTACCAAACTTTTGACATTTGATAATTGAGCATAAACTTCTCCTCGGAGTGATTGAAAGCTAATTAAAATAATGATAGTTGCTCATTGAATCTTAAATGATCAAATAATATTTGTCATGGTTCAAACTAAGAAGAAACTACTATTCTTTTCATTTTTTGACCACGACATCCGAATCATGCCAATTAAATCTTTGAGAACATGATGGTTCTAGCCGGAGAAAGGTCTCGTAGTGACGATTGAGAAATGAAGTGTTAAACTTGGAATTTAGTGCAAAAAGGAGGGAAAATAAACCTCGGAATCGATAGAAAAAGTTATGAAACTGCTTTCGTTTCTTTTCTGCCTTGTTTCTTTTGGTTATGTACTATTCCTCCTCTACTTTGTTTCTTTGACATGGGTTTGCAAGAAAGAGAACAAATTGCCTTGTATGCTTTCACTGGAAAAATAAAATAAAATAATTTTAAGCTCGAAAAATAAATTCGCTTCGAATTTCCCACTGTAAATCTCTTATTCGTATTAATATCATTCAAACCATTTAGACGAATGGATTATTTTAGTTCAACTTAATCAATCGAGGCTTAATAAGTTAGGATATATTGAAAATGGGATTTGTTTGGACGCAGCGAGGTTAAGCCTTAGTTTTCACATGGTTGTTACCCTCCGACCATTCTTGAATCCAACACCGTTTAATAAACTTCTCGAACAAATTGTTTTGCGAAGTTCCCTTTATGAGCCAAAACATGAAAATTGCCACACTATCGAAAGACATGTGATAGACCGATCGTAGATATGTCTCAAACTTGGAAAATCAAAATGTTACATTATAAACTTCAACGGATCAAAGAAAAAGCGATTAAATACGTAATCCTCTATCCTTTAGATTCGTGTAGTATTATTGACAAAACCATTAATTCCATCAAGCGGAAGGTGCTGGCGAAACAACGATCGAAGAACAATCATCCCAAACTTGTGCGATCGTTGACAGTATCGTTGGCTCTTTTCCCTTATACTTGGGGTTTTCCAGTTCTCGTTTCGCGAGTGCTTCATGACAAACTTTGCCTTGTGCCACCAGCTCACGACAACATTTAGAGCTGATGCTACCCGCGTCGAAGATACCAGACTTGATCTCTGCCACGCAACTCAGGTCTAACTTGTACTTAAGGCAATGGTATCTTTCTACGATGTTTTCCTGTGCAAAGCCTTGTGGAACCAAGATCGCCATTCCTGCCAAAACCAATAAGACCATAGTTGAATAAATGCTGAAATTCGACATGATTAGCGAGGTGAGAAATTTTTGTTGTTCCAAATGGGTGAGATGTTGTCGGTTGATGTTCATGCCACAAGTGAAATCAATTTATATACAGCAATGAGATATTTAATCTCGAAGCCGTGTCACATTAATTTCAATTACCATACATGTAACTACATCATCTTTATTGCAACCTCTAACAACGTTCAAGTTAAGTCATTAATTGCGATAGGGAAAAGAGAAAAGAAGTTACATTTTCAACGTATTGTTAGGTCATTACGAACAAACTTAACAAATTAGAAAGGAAAATAAGAAGTCGGCCTAAAAGAAAGTAGAATAACACAAGTGCACTTATCGATATGTATATTATTTTTTCAAACTTTCCTATTTTTATGACAGTATAAAACCGTAAGGTATAATTTGTTAACGATATCTGAGTTCCATTTAATTTCGATCTTCTACCTACCAAACTTTTGACATTTGATAATTGAGCATAAACTTCTCCTCGGAGTGATTGAAAGCTAATTAAAATAATGATAGTTGCTCATTGAATCTTAAATGATCAAATAATATTTGTCATGGTTCAAACTAAGAAGAAACTACTATTCTTTTCATTTTTTGACCACGACATCCGAATCATGCCAATTAAATCTTTGAGAACATGATGGTTCTAGCCGGAGAAAGGTCTCGTAGTGACGATTGAGAAATGAAGTGTTAAACTTGGAATTTAGTGCAAAAAGGAGGGAAAATAAACCTCGGAATCGATAGAAAAAGTTATGAAACTGCTTTCGTTTCTTTTCTGCCTTGTTTCTTTTGGTTATGTACTATTCCTCCTCTACTTTGTTTCTTTGACATGGGTTTGCAAGAAAGAGAACAAATTGCCTTGTATGCTTTCACTGGAAAAATAAAATAAAATAATTTTAAGCTCGAAAAATAAATTCGCTTCGAATTTCCCACTGTAAATCTCTTATTCGTATTAATATCATTCAAACCATTTAGACGAATGGATTATTTTAGTTCAACTTAATCAATCGAGGCTTAATAAGTTAGGATATATTGAAAATGGGATTTGTTTGGACGCAGCGAGGTTAAGCCTTAGTTTTCACATGGTTGTTACCCTCCGACCATTCTTGAATCCAACACCGTTTAATAAACTTCTCGAACAAATTGTTTTGCGAAGTTCCCTTTATGAGCCAAAACATGAAAATTGCCACACTATCGAAAGACATGTGATAGACCGATCGTAGATATGTCTCAAACTTGGAAAATCAAAATGTTACATTATAAACTTCAACGGATCAAAGAAAAAGCGATTAAATACGTAATCCTCTATCCTTTAGATTCGTGTAGTATTATTGACAAAACCATTAATTCCATCAAGCGGAAGGTGCTGGCGAAACAACGATCGAAGAACAATCATCCCAAACTTGTGCGATCGTTGACAGTATCGTTGGCTCTTTTCCCTTATACTTGGGGTTTTCCAGTTCTCGTTTCGCGAGTGCTTCATGACAAACTTTGCCTTGTGCCACCAGCTCACGACAACATTTAGAGCTGATGCTACCCGCGTCGAAGATACCAGACTTGATCTCTGCCACGCAACTCAGGTCTAACTTGTACTTAAGGCAATGGTATCTTTCTACGATGTTTTCCTGTGCAAAGCCTTGTGGAACCAAGATCGCCATTCCTGCCAAAACCAATAAGACCATAGTTGAATAAATGCCGAAATTCGACATGATTAGCGAGGTGAGAAATTTTTGTTGTTCCAAATGGGTGAGATGTTGTCGGTTGATGTTCATGCCACAAGTGAAATCAATTTATATACAGCAATGAGATATTTAATCTCGAAGCCGTGTCACATTAATTTCAATTACCATACATGTAACTACATCATCTTTATTGCAACCTCTAACAACGTTCAAGTTAAGTCATTAATTGCGATAGGGAAAAGAGAAAAGAAGTTACATTTTCAACGTATTGTTAGGTCATTACGAACAAACTTAACAAATTAGAAAGGAAAATAAGAAGTCGGCCTAAAAGAAAGTAGAATAACACAAGTGCACTTATCGATATGTATATTATTTTTTCAAACTTTCCTATTTTTATGACAGTATAAAACCGTAAGGTATAATTTGTTAACGATATCTGAGTTCCATTTAATTTCGATCTTCTACCTACCAAACTTTTGACATTTGATAATTGAGCATAAACTTCTCCTCGGAGTGATTGAAAGCTAATTAAAATAATGATAGTTGCTCATTGAATCTTAAATGATCAAATAATATTTGTCATGGTTCAAACTAAGAAGAAACTACTATTCTTTTCATTTTTTGACCACGACATCCGAATCATGCCAATTAAATCTTTGAGAACATGATGGTTCTAGCCGGAGAAAGGTCTCGTAGTGACGATTGAGAAATGAAGTGTTAAACTTGGAATTTAGTGCAAAAAGGAGGGAAAATAAACCTCGAAATCGATAGAAAAAGTTATGAAACTGCTTTCGTTTCTTTTCTGCCTTGTTTCTTTTGGTTATGTACTATTCCTCCTCTACTTTGTTTCTTTGACATGGGTTTGCAAGAAAGAGAACAAATTGCCTTGTATGCTTTCACTGGAAAAATAAAATAAAATAATTTTAAGCTCGAAAAATAAATTCGCTTCGAATTTCCCACTGTAAATCTCTTATTCGTATTAATATCATTCAAACCATTTAGACGAATGGATTATTTTTGTTCAACTTAATCAATCGAGGCTTAATAAGTTAGGATATATTGAAAATGGGATTTGTTTGGACGCAGCGAGGTTAAGCCTTAGTTTTCACATGGTTGTTACCCTCCGACCATTCTTGAATCCAACACCGTTTAATAAACTTCTCGAACAAATTGTTTTGCGAAGTTCCCTTTATGAGCCAAAACATGAAAATTGCCACACTATCGAAAGACATGTGATAGACCGATCGTAGATATGTCTCAAACTTGGAAAATCAAAATGTTACATTATAAACTTCAACGGATCAAAGAAAAAGCGATTAAATACGTAATCCTCTATCCTTTAGATTCGTGTAGTATTATTGACAAAACCATTAATTCCATCAAGCGGAAGGTGCTGGCGAAACAACGATCGAAGAACAATCATCCCAAACTTGTGCGATCGTTGACAGTATCGTTGGCTCCTTTCCCTTATACTTGGGGTTTTCCAGTTCTCGTTTCGCGAGTGCTTCATGACAAACTTTGCCTTGTGCCACCAGCTCACGACAACATTTAGAGCTGATGCTACCCGCGTCGAAGATACCAGACTTGATCTCTGCCACGCAACTCAGGTCTAACTTGTACTTAAGGCAATGGTATCTTTCTACGATGTTTTCCTGTGCAAAGCCTTGTGGAACCAAGATCGCCATTCCTGCCAAAACCAATAAGACCATAGTTGAGTAAATGCCGAAATTCGACATGATTAGCGAGGTGAGAAATTTTTGTTGTTCCAAATGGGTGAGATGTTGTCGGTTGATGTTCATGCCACAAGTGAAATCAATTTATATACAGCAATGAGATATTTAATCTCGAAGCCGTGTCACATTAATTTCAATTACCATACATGTAACTACATCATCTTTATTGCAACCTCTAACAACGTTCAAGTTAAGTCATTAATTGCGATAGGGAAAAGAGAAATGAAGTTACATTTTCAACGTATTGTTAGGTCATTACGAACAAACTTAACAAATTAGAAAGGAAAATAA
>JAJFZO010000064.1:0-192889 GCA_021397835.1 Moringa oleifera
ACAAAACCATTAATTCCATCAAGCGGAAGGTGCTGGCGAAACAACGATCGAAGAACAATCATCCCAAACTTGTGCGATCGTTGACAGTATCGTTGACAGTATCGTTGACTCTTTTCCCTTATACTTGGGGTTTTCCAGTTCTCGTTTCGCGAGTGCTTCATGACAAACTTTGCCTTGTGCCACCAGCTCACGACAACATTTAGAGCTGATGCTACCCGCGTCGAAGATACCAGACTTGATCTCTGCGACGCAACTCAGGTCTAACTTGTACTTAAGGCAATGGTATCTTTCTACGATGTTTTCCTGTGCAAAGCCTTGTGGAACCAAGATCGCCATTCCTGCCAAAACCAATAAGACCATAGTTGAATAAATGCCGAAATTCGACATGATTAGCGAGGTGAGAAATTTTTGTTGTTCCAAATGGGTGAGATGTTGTCGGTTGATGTTCATGCCACAAGTGAAATCAATTTATATACAGCAATGAGATATTTAATCTCGAAGCCGTGTCACATTAATTTCAATTACCATACATGTAACTACATCATCTTTATTGCAACCTCTAACAACGTTCAAGTTAAGTCATTAATTGCGATAGGGAAAAGAGAAAAGAAGTTACATTTTCAACGTATTGTTAGGTCATTACGAACAAACTTAACAAATTAGAAAGGAAAATAAGAAGTCGGCCTAAAAGAAAGTAGAATAACATAAGTGCACTTATCGATATGTATATTATTTTTTCAAACTTTCCTATTTTTATGACAGTATAAAACCGTAAGGTATAATTTGTTAACGATATCTGAGTTCCATTTAATTTCGATCTTCTACCTACCAAACTTTTGACATTTGATAATTGAGCATAAACTTCTCCTCGGAGTGATTGAAAGCTAATTAAAATAATGATAGTTTCTCATTGAATCTTAAATGATCAAATAATATTTGTCATGGCTCAAACTAAGAAGAAACTACTATTCTTTTCATTTTTTGACCATGACATCCGAATCATGCCAATTAAATCTTTGAGAACATGATGGTTCTAGCCGGAGAAAGGTCTCGTAGTGACGATTGAGAAATGAAGTGTTAAACTTGGAATTTAGTGCAAAAAGGAGGGAAAATAAACCTCGAAATCGATAGAAAGAGTTATGAAACTGCTTTCGTTTCTTTTCTGCCTTGTTTCTTTTGGTTATGTACTATTCCTCCTCTACTTTTTTTCTTTGACATGGGTTTGCAAGAAAGAGAACGAATTGCCTTGTATGCTTTCACTGGAAAAATAAAATAAAATAATTTTAAGCTCGAAAAATAAATTCGCTTCGAATTTCCCACTGTAAATCTCTTATTCGTATTAATATCATTCAAACCATTTAGACGAATGGATTATTTTAGTTCAACTTAATCAATCGAGGCTTAATAAGTTAGGATATATTGAAAATGGGATTTGTTTGGACGCAGCGAGGTTAAACCTTAGTTTTCACATGGTTGTTACCCTCCGACCATTCTTGAATCCAACACCGTTTAATAAACTTCTCGAACAAATTGTTTTGCGAAGTTCTCTTTATGAGCCAAAACATGAAAATTGCCACACTATCGAAAGACATGTGATAGACAATTCTGTCGTACGTTTCACTTCGATAAAGAAATATTTAATATTCTAACTTTAACGAATCAATAAAGCGCTTAAATTTATAATCCTATTTCCTTTAGATTTCCTAAGTATTATTGACAAAATCGTTAATTTCATGAAGCGGAAGGTGCTGGGGAAATAACAATCGAAGAACAATCATCCCAAACTTTAGTGATCTTTGATAGTATCGTTGACTCTTTTCCCTTATACTTGGGGTTTTCCAGTTCTCGTATCGCGAGTGCTTCATGACAAACTTTGCCTTGTGCCACTAATTCACGACAACATTTAGAGCTGATGGTACCCGCGTCGAAGATACCAGACTTGATCTCTGCCACACAACTTAAATCTAACTTGTACTTAAGACAATGGTATCTTTCCACGATGTTTTCCTGTGCAAAGCCTTGTGGAGCTAAGTTCGCCATTCCTACTAAAACCAATAAGACCATAGTTGAATAAATGCTGAAATTTGACATGATTAGTGAGGTAAGAAATTTTTGTTGTTTCAAATGGGGTGAGATGTTGTTGGTTGATGTTCATGCCATAAGTGAAATCAATTTATATGCAGCAATGAGATATTTAATCTCGAAGACGTGTCACATTAATATCAATTACCATACATGTAACAACATCATCTTTATTGCAACCTCCAACAACGTCCAAGTTAAGTCATTAATTGTGAGAAGAAAAAGTGAAAAGAAGTTACGTTTTCAATATGTTGTTAGGTAATCACGAACAAACTTAAGAAATTAGAATGGAAAATAAGAACTCTTCCTAAAGAAAAGTAAAATAAGACAAGTGCATTTTTCTATATCTATCTTGTTTTTTCAAGCTTTCCGATCTTTATGATAATGTAAAGCTATAAGGTATAATTTGTTGACAATGTCTGAGTTCCATTTAATTTCAGTCTTTAACCTGCCAAACTTTTAACATTTGATAATTCAGCATAAACATCCCCTCGTAGAAATTTAAAGCTAAAAGATCACTTGTTGCTTATTGAATCTTAAATGATCAAATACTATTTTCCATGGTTCAAAGAAAAAGAAACTATCATTCCTTTTATTTTTAACGATGACGTCCAAATGATGCTGATTAAATCTTTGACACGAGGATGCATCCGGAGGGAGAAAGATCCTGCAATGATGATTAAGAAATGAAATGTTGAACTTGGAATTGAGTGCAAAACGGAGGAAAGTGAAACGTTGGAATTCACCGAAAAAGTTATGAAATTGCTTTCACTTCTTTTCAGCCCTATTATTATTTTTTTTTTCATTTTTTCCCATTACTCCTTTATATTGTTTCTTTAACATGGGTTTGCGAGAAAGAGAAAAAAAGAGAAGAAATTGGCTTGCGTGCTTTCACTTAACAAAAGACGATTTTAGCTCAAGAAAAAAAATATTCAATTCGAATTTTGCCCATGTAACTCCTTAATTCATATTAATAACGTTCAAACCGTTTAAAGGAATAGATTTTTTTAGTTCAACTTAATCAATCGAGATTTAATAAGTTGGGATAAACTGAAAGTGGGATTTATTTAGAGGGAGCAAGGTTATGCCTTAGTTTTTACATGGTTGTTACCCACCAATCATTCTTGAACACGACAAAATTTAATAAACTACTCAGAAAAAAATGTTTCACAAAGTTATCTCTAAGAGCCAAAACATCAAAATTGCAACACTATCGAAAGACATGTGATAGACAATTTGTCAATACGTTTCAAACTTCGATAAGAAAAATTTAATATTCTAAATTTTAACGAATCAATGAAAGGCGATTAAATTTATAATCCTTTATCCTTTAGATTCATATAGTATTATTGACAAAATCGTTAATTTCATCAAGCGGAAGGTGCTGGTGAAATAACAATCGAAGAACAATCATCCCAAACTTTAGTGATCTTTGATAGTATCGTTGACTCTTTTCCCTTATACTTGGGGTTTTCCAGTTCTCGTATCGCGAGTGCTTGATGACAAACTTTGCCTTGTGCCACCAATTCACGACAACATTTAGAGCTGATGGTACCCGCGTCGAAGATACCAGACTTGATCTCCGCCACACAACTTAAATCTAACTTGTACTTAAGACAATGGTATCTTTCCACGATGTTTTCCTGTGCAAAGCCTTGCGGAGCTAAGTTCGCCATTCCTACTAAAACCAATAAGATCATAGTTGAATAAATGCTGAAATTTGACATGATTAGTGAGGTAAGAAATTTTTGTTGTTTCAAATGGGGTGAGATGTTGTTGGTTGATGTTCATGCCATAAGTGAAATCAATTTATATGCAGCAATGAGATATTTAATCTCGAAGACGTGTCACATTAATATCAATTACCATACATGTAACAACATCATCTTTATTGCAACCTCCAACAACGTCCAAGTTAAGTCATTAATTGTGAGAAGAAAAAGTGAAAAGAAGTTACGTTTTCAATATGTTGTTAGGTAATCACGAACAAACTTAAGAAATTAGAATGGAAAATAAGAACTCTTCCTAAAGAAAAGTAAAATAAGACAAGTGCATTTTTCTATATCTATCTTGTTTTTTCAAGCTTTCCTATCTTTATGATAATGTAAAGCTATAAGGTATAATTTGTTGACAATGTCTGAGTTCCATTTAATTTCAGTCTTTAACCTGCCAAACTTTTAACATTTGATAATTCAGCATAAACATCCCCTCGTAGAAATTTAAAGCTAAAAGATCACTTGTTGCTTATTGAATCTTAAATGATCAAATACTATTTTCCATGGTTCAAAGAAAAAGAAACTATCATTCCTTTTATTTTTAACGATGACGTCCAAATGATGCTGATTAAATCTTTGACACGAGGATGCTTCCGGAGGGAGAAAGATCCTGCAATGATGATTAAGAAATGAAATGTTGAACTTGGAATTGAGTGCAAAACGGAGGAAAGCGAAACGTTGGAATTCACCGAAAAAGTTATGAAATTGCTTTCACTTCTTTTCAGCCCTATTATTATTATTTTTTTTCATTTTTTCCCATTACTCCTTTACATTGTTTCTTTAACATGGGTTTGCGAGAAAGAGAAAAAAAGAGAAGAAATTGGCTTGCGTGCTTTCACTTAACAAAAGACGTTTTAGCTCAAGAAAAAAAATATTCAATTCGAATTTTCCCCATGTAACTCCTTAATTCATATTAATAACGTTCAAACCGTTTAAAGGAATAGATTTTTTTAGTTCAACTTAATCAATCGAGATTTAATAAGTTGGGATAAACTGAAAGTGGGATTTATTTAGAGGGAGCAAGGTTAAGCCTTAGTTTTTACATGGTTGTTACCCACCAATCATTCTTGAACACGACAAAATTTAATAAACTACTCAGAAAAAAATGTTTCGCAAAGTTATCTCTAAGAGCCAAAACATCAAAATTGCAACACTATCGAAAGACATGTGATAGACAATTTGTCGATACGTTTCAAACTTCGATAAGAAAAATTTAATATTCTAAACTTTAACGAATCAATGAAAGGCGATTAAATTTATAATCCTTTATCCTTTAGATTCATATAGTATTATTGACAAAATCGTTAATTTCATCAAGCGGAAGGTGCTGGTGAAATAACAATCGAAGAACAATCATCCCAAACTTTAGTGATCTTTGATAGTATCGTTGACTCTTTTCCCTTATACTTGGGGTTTTCCAGTTCTCGTATCGCGAGTGCTTGATGACAAACTTTGCCTTGTGCCACCAATTCACGACAACATTTAGAGCTGATGGTACCCGCGTCGAAGATACCAGACTTGATCTCCGCCACACAACTTAAATCTAACTTGTACTTAAGACAATGGTATCTTTCCACGATGTTTTCCTGTGCAAAGCCTTGTGGAGCTAAGTTCGCCATTCCTACTAAAACCAATAAGACCATAGTTGAATAAATGCTGAAATTTGACATGATTAGTGAGGTAAGAAATTTTTGTTGTTTCAAATGGGGTGAGATGTTGTTGGTTGATGTTCATGCCATAAGTGAAATCAATTTATATGCAGCAATGAGATATTTAATCTCGAAGACGTGTCACATTAATATCAATTACCATACATGTAACAACATCATCTTTATTGCAACCTCCAACAACGTCCAAGTTAAGTCATTAATTGTGAGAAGAAAAAGTGAAAAGAAGTTACGTTTTCAATATGTTGTTAGGTAATCACGAACAAACTTAAGAAATTAGAATGGAAAATAAGAACTCTTCCTAAAGAAAAGTAAAATAAGACAAGTGCATTTATCTATATCTATCTTATTTTTTCAAGCTTTCCTATCTTTATGATAATGTAAAGCTATAAGGTATAATTTGTTGACAATGTCTGAGTTCCATTTAATTTCAGTCTTTAACCTGCCAAACTTTTAACATTTGATAATTCAGCATAAACATCCCCTCGTAGAAATTTAAAGCTAAAAGATCACTTGTTGCTTATTGAATCTTAAATGATCAAATACTATTTTCCATGGTTCAAAGAAAAAGAAACTATCATTCCTTTTATTTTTAACGATGACGTCCAAATGATGCTGATTAAATCTTTGACACGAGGATGCTTCCGGAGGGAGAAAGATCCTGCAATGATGATTAAGAAATGAAATGTTGAACTTGGAATTGAGTGCAAAACGGAGGAAAGCGAAACGTTGGAATTCACCGAAAATGTTATGAAATTGCTTTCACTTCTTTTCAGCCCTATTATTATTATTTTTTTTTCATTTTTTCCCATTACTCCTTTACATTGTTTCTTTAACATGGGTTTGCGAGAAAGAGAAAAAAAGAGAAGAAATTGGCTTGCGTGCTTTCACTTAACAAAAGACGTTTTTAGCTCAAGAAAAAAAATATTCAATTCGAATTTTCCCCATGTAACTCCTTAATTCATATTAATAACGTTCAAACCGTTTAAAGGAATAGATTTTTTTAGTTCAACTTAATCAATCGAGATTTAATAAGTTGGGATAAACTGAAAGTGGGATTTATTTAGAGGGAGCAAGGTTAAGCCTTAGTTTTTACATGGTTGTTACCCACCAATCATTCTTGAACACAACAAAATTCAATAAACTACTCAGAAAAAAATGTTTCGCAAAGTTATCTATAAGAGCCAAAACATCAAAATTGCAACACTATCGAAAGACATGTGATAGACAATTTGTCGATACGTTTCAAACTTCGATAAGAAAAATTTAATATTCTAAACTTTAACGAATCAATGAAAGGCGATTAAATTTATAATCCTTTATCCTTTAGATTCATATAGTATTATTGACAAAATCATTAATTTCATCAAGCGGAAGGTGCTGGGGAAATAACAATCGAAGAACAATCATCCCAAACTTTAGTGATCTTTGATAGTATCGTTGACTCTTTTCCCTTATACTTGGGGTTTTCCAGTTCTCGTATCGCGAGTGCTTGATGACAAACTTTGCCTTGTGCCACCAATTCACGACAACATTTAGAGCTGATGGTACCCGCGTCGAAGATACCAGACTTGATCTCCGCCACACAACTTAAATCTAACTTGTACTTAAGACAATGGTATCTTTCCACGATGTTTTCCTGTGCAAAGCCTTGTGGAGCTAAGTTCGCCATTCCTACTAAAACCAATAAGACCATAGTTGAATAAATGCTGAAATTTGACATGATTAGTGAGGTAAGAAATTTTTGTTGTTTCAAATGGGGTGAGATGTTGTTGGTTGATGTTCATGCCATAAGTGAAATCAATTTATATGCAGCAATGAGATATTTAATCTCGAAGACGTGTCACATTAATATCAATTACCATACATGTAACAACATCATCTTTATTGCAACCTCCAACAACGTCCAAGTTAAGTCATTAATTGTGAGAAGAAAAAGTGAAAAGAAGTTACGTTTTCAATATGTTGTTAGGTAATCACGAACAAACTTAAGAAATTAGAATGGAAAATAAGAACTCTTCCTAAAGAAAAGTAAAATAAGACAAGTGCATTTATCTATATCTATCTTATTTTTTCAAGCTTTCCTATCTTTATGATAATGTAAAGCTATAAGGTATAATTTGTTGACAATGTCTGAGTTCCATTTAATTTCAGTCTTTAACCTGCCAAACTTTTAACATTTGATAATTCAGCATAAACATCCCCTCGTAGAAATTTAAAGCTAAAAGATCACTTGTTGCTTATTGAATCTTAAATGATCAAATACTATTTTCCATGGTTCAAAGAAAAAGAAACTATCATTCCTTTTATTTTTAACGATGACGTCCAAATGATGCTGATTAAATCTTTGACACGAGGATGCTTCCGGAGGGAGAAAGATCCTGCAATGATGATTAAGAAATGAAATGTTGAACTTGGAATTGAGTGCAAAACGGAGGAAAGCGAAACGTTGGAATTCACCGAAAAAGTTATGAAATTGCTTTCACTTCTTTTCAGCCCTATTATTATTATTATTTTTTTCATTTTTTCCCATTACTCCTTTACATTGTTTCTTTAACATGGGTTTGCGAGAAAGAGAAAAAAAGAGAAGAAATTGGCTTGCGTGCTTTCACTTAACAAAAGACGTTTTTAGCTCAAGAAAAAAAATATTCAATTCGAATTTTCCCCATGTAACTCCTTAATTCATATTAATAACGTTCAAACCGTTTAAAGGAATAGATTTTTTTAGTTCAACTTAATCAATCGAGATTTAATAAGTTGGGATAAACTGAAAGTGGGATTTATTTAGAGGGAGCAAGGTTAAGCCTTAGTTTTTACATGGTTGTTACCCACCAATCATTCTTGAACACGACAAAATTCAATAAACTACTCAGAAAAAAATGTTTCGCAAAGTTATCTATAAGAGCCAAAACATCAAAATTGCAACACTATCGAAAGACATGTGATAGACAATTTGTCGATACGTTTCAAACTTCGATAAGAAAAATTTAATATTCTAAACTTTAACGAATCAATGAAAGGCGATTAAATTTATAATCCTTTATCCTTTAGATTCATATAGTATTATTGACAAAATCGTTAATTTCATCAAGCGGAAGGTGCTGGGGAAATAACAATCGAAGAACAATCATCCCAAACTTTAGTGATCTTTGATAGTATCGTTGACTCTTTTCCCTTATACTTGGGGTTTTCCAGTTCTCGTATCGCGAGTGCTTGATGACAAACTTTGCCTTGTGCCACCAATTCACGACAACATTTAGAGCTGATGGTACCCGCGTCGAAGATACCAGACTTGATCTCCGCCACACAACTTAAATCTAACTTGTACTTAAGACAATGGTATCTTTCCACGATGTTTTCCTGTGCAAAGCCTTGCGGAGCTAAGTTCGCCATTCCTACTAAAACCAATAAGACCATAGTTGAATAAATGCTGAAATTTGACATGATTAGTGAGGTAAGAAATTTTTGTTGTTTCAAATGGGGTGAGATGTTGTTGGTTGATGTTCATGCCATAAGTGAAATCAATTTATATGCAGCAATGAGATATTTAATCTCGAAGACGTGTCACATTAATATCAATTACCATACATGTAACAACATCATCTTTATTGCAACCTCCAACAACGTCCAAGTTAAGTCATTAATTGTGAGAAGAAAAAGTGAAAAGAAGTTACGTTTTCAATATGTTGTTAGGTAATCACGAACAAACTTAAGAAATTAGAATGGAAAATAAGAACTCTTCCTAAAGAAAAGTAAAATAAGACAAGTGCATTTTTCTATATCTATCTTGTTTTTTCAAGCTTTCCTATCTTTATGATAATGTAAAGCTATAAGGTATAATTTGTTGACAATGTCTGAGTTCCATTTAATTTCAGTCTTTAACCTGCCAAACTTTTAACATTTGATAATTCAGCATAAACATCCCCTCCTAGAAATTTAAAGCTAAAAGATCACTTGTTGCTTATTGAATCTTAAATGATCAAATACTATTTTCCATGGTTCAAAGAAAAAGAAACTATCATTCCTTTTATTTTTAACGATGACGTCCAAATGATGCTGATTAAATCTTTGACACGAGGATGCTTCCGGAGGGAGAAAGATCCTGCAATGATGATTAAGAAATGAAATGTTGAACTTGGAATTGAGTGCAAAACGGAGGAAAGCGAAACGTTGGAATTCACCGAAAAAGTTATGAAATTGCTTTCACTTCTTTTCAGCCCTATTATTATTATTATTATTTTTCATTTTTTCCCATTACTCCTTTACATTGTTTCTTTAACATGGGTTTGCGAGAAAGAGAAAAAAAGAGAAGAAATTGGCTTGCGTGCTTTCACTTAACAAAAGACGTTTTTAGCTCAAGAAAAAAAATATTCAATTCGAATTTTCCCCATGTAACTCCTTAATTCATATTAATAACGTTCAAACCGTTTAAAGGAATAGATTTTTTTAGTTCAACTTAATCAATCGAGATTTAATAAGTTGGGATAAACTGAAAGTGGGATTTATTTAGAGGGAGCAAGGTTAAGCCTTAGTTTTTACATGGTTGTTACCCACCAATCATTCTTGAACACACAAAATTCAATAAACTACTCAGAAAAAAATGTTTCGCAAAGTTATCTATAAGAGCCAAAACATCAAAATTGCAACACTATCGAAAGACATGTGATAGACAATTTGTCGATACGTTTCAAACTTCGATAAGAAAAATTTAATATTCTAAACTTTAACGAATCAATGAAAGGCGATTAAATTTATAATCCTTTATCCTTTAGATTCATATAGTATTATTGACAAAATCATTAATTTCATCAAGCGGAAGGTGCTGGGGAAATAACAATCGAAGAACAATCATCCCAAACTTTAGTGATCTTTGATAGTATCGTTGACTCTTTTCCCTTATACTTGGGGTTTTCCAGTTCTCGTATCGCGAGTGCTTGATGACAAACTTTGCCTTGTGCCACCAATTCACGACAACATTTAGAGCTGATGGTACCCGCGTCGAAGATACCAGACTTGATCTCCGCCACACAACTTAAATCTAACTTGTACTTAAGACAATGGTATCTTTCCACGATGTTTTCCTGTGCAAAGCCTTGTGGAGCTAAGTTCGCCATTCCTACTAAAACCAATAAGACCATAGTTGAATAAATGCTGAAATTTGACATGATTAGTGAGGTAAGAAATTTTTGTTGTTTCAAATGGGGTGAGATGTTGTTGGTTGATGTTCATGCCATAAGTGAAATCAATTTATATGCAGCAATGAGATATTTAATCTCGAAGACGTGTCACATTAATATCAATTACCATACATGTAACAACATCATCTTTATTGCAACCTCCAACAACGTCCAAGTTAAGTCATTAATTGTGAGAAGAAAAAGTGAAAAGAAGTTACGTTTTCAATATGTTGTTAGGTAATCACGAACAAACTTAAGAAATTAGAATGGAAAATAAGAACTCTTCCTAAAGAAAAGTAAAATAAGACAAGTGCATTTTTCTATATCTATCTTGTTTTTTCAAGCTTTCCTATCTTTATGATAATGTAAAGCTATAAGGTATAATTTGTTGACAATGTCTGAGTTCCATTTAATTTCAGTCTTTAACCTGCCAAACTTTTAACATTTGATAATTCAGCATAAACATCCCCTCCTAGAAATTTAAAGCTAAAAGATCACTTGTTGCTTATTGAATCTTAAATGATCAAATACTATTTTCCATGGTTCAAAGAAAAAGAAACTATCATTCCTTTTATTTTTAACGATGACGTCCAAATGATGCTGATTAAATCTTTGACACGAGGATGCTTCCGGAGGGAGAAAGATCCTGCAATGATGATTAAGAAATGAAATGTTGAACTTGGAATTGAGTGCAAAACGGAGGAAAGCGAAACGTTGGAATTCACCGAAAAAGTTATGAAATTGCTTTCACTTCTTTTCAGCCCTATTATTATTATTTTTTTTTTCATTTTTTCCCATTACTCCTTTACATTGTTTCTTTAACATGGGTTTGCGAGAAAGAGAAAAAAAGAGAAGAAATTGGCTTGCGTGCTTTCACTTAAGAAAAGACGTTCTTAGCTCAAGAAAAAAAATATTCAATTCGAATTTTCCCCATGTAACTCCTTAATTCATATTAATAACGTTCAAACCATTTAAAGGAATAGATTTTTTTAGTTCAACTTAATCAATCGAGATTTAATAAGTTGGGATAAACTGAAAGTGGGATTTATTTAGAGGGAGCAAGGTTAAGCCTTAGTTTTTACATGGTTGTTACCCACCAATCATTCTTGAACACAACAAAATTCAATAAACTACTCAGAAAAAAATGTTTCGCAAAGTTATCTATAAGAGCCAAAACATCAAAATTGCAACACTATCGAAAGACATGTGATAGACAATTTGTCGATACGTTTCAAACTTCGATAAGAAAAATTTAATATTCTAAACTTTAACGAATCAATGAAAGGCGATTAAATTTATAATCCTTTATCCTTTAGATTCATATAGTATTATTGACAAAATCATTAATTTCATCAAGCGGAAGGTGCTGGGGAAATAACAATCGAAGAACAATCATCCCAAACTTTAGTGATCTTTGATAGTATCGTTGACTCTTTTCCCTTATACTTGGGGTTTTCTAGTTCTCGTATCGCGAGTGCTTCATGACAAACTTTGCCTTGTACCACCAATTCACGACAACATTTAGAGCTGATGGTACCCGCGTCTAGGGGTGAGCAAATTTCGGCTAAAACCGAAAAAACCGAAAAACCGAATTAATTTCGGTTAATTCAATTCGGTTTTTTCGGTTTTCGGTTATAAAATCATTTAAAAATCGATTTTTTTATTTTTTCGGTTAATTTCGGTTAAATTTTTTAAAAATCAAATTAACCGAAAAACCAATTTTTAATTTTAATAATTAATTAATTTTATTAATTAAATAAATAATTAATATTTATTTTTTTCAATTACTTTTCAAAAAGGTAAATGGGGATTGGGTAATCGGGAATGCTACTGTTTTTCTTCCTTCTCTTTCAATTTCACTTTTGACAAACCCTAACCTAACTCGTCACCGACTCCATGTCCATCTATCTTTTGAAGTTTTGAGAATCAAAATTTCCGCAGCCATTGACACCACGCACGTATTCGGTATCGGTAATCAATTAAACCGCTCAATTGATTTTCTTTCTCTTCAATTTTGAATCCTCCCGAGAGCAATATCGCAGCCACACCGCAGCCACACCGCAGCCACACCGTAACCACACTCACACCACGCACGTATTCAACAATCGATCAAACCACTCAATTGCTTAGATCTGATTTTCTTTCTCTCTAATTGGAATTTTTCCAATAGACTGTCGGGACAGCCACACCGCAGCCACACTCACACCCCTAGAAGCCGTAACCGTAATTTAATCCGTGAACCGTGTGGTTTTGTTCATTTATCTTGGAGAATCAGTAGCATCACAGCCACACCCACGCCACTCACATTCGGTATTCCCTTATTCCAAATCTTCTCTTTTCAATTTTAATTATTCCAATAGTAGTATGCATTATCTTGCTCTTTAATCTTTCAATTTTTCAAATCCTAATTTGTAACAATTACACTTAAAATTAGAAATTAGATCATTTTTATGGATTCTCTTTTTGTATTTAGGTAAGTATTATAAATTGTTCTATGTATTAACATTTTTTCTTTATATATGTGGTATGTATTAGTTATGACATGTAAGGCAAAATAATCCCAATATTGAAAATTAAAGAGTTAATTTTTTAATTCATTTTATTTTTGCTTTATATTTTCTCTTTAAATCTTTTTTGATATAATTTAAAGTTGTTAATTATGTTTTTTTGTAGTAATTCATAATCATATTTTGAAAGGTAGTGGTATTAACTATTACTATTGAAATGAATTTTTGTGTAATGTAGTATTACTATTAAATATTTTAAAATTTTATATAACTATTGAAAAGTATTATTACTAACTATTTTTAATTGTTTTTTATTTCAGAAATTAAAAGATGTCAACTAAGAGTAATGAAGTAGATCCTGTGCCTAACACCACATAACCAGATTCAATCCATCCATCATCTGCAAGTTCTAAATTGAAGAGGAAAGCGTTTAAGCCCAGATCAGAAGTTTGGGAACACTTCATCAAATTTTTAGATGAACAAGGTGAGCATAAAGCTAGATGTAATTATTGTGATAGGGAATTTTTTGCTGACCCTAGAAGAAATGGAACAACTGCATTGAAAGCTCATATGGGTACTTGTAAGAAGAGAATAAATGTTAGTGTTGATTCTAGTCAAACTGAATTGGTTTTTGGATCTGGGAGAGATGGATCTTTAGGTAGTTGGAAGTTCAATCAAGATGCCATTAGAAAGGGTATAGCTGAGATGATCATTATGGATGAATTGCCTTTCAAATTTGTGGATGGTAAAGGTTTTCGGCGTTGCATGTCACTTGCATGTCCTAAGTTTCATATGCCTTCACGATGGACTATAGCTAGAGATTGTTATCAGCTTTATAATGATGAAAAAGTTAAACTGAAACAGTTTTTAAGGTCATCCAGTGTAAGAGTATCTCTCACCACAGACACATGAACTTCAGTGCAAAGAATTAATTATTTGTGTCTTACGGCTCATTTTATTGATAAAGATTGGAAATTGAACAAAAGAATATTAAACTTTTGTCCTATTTCTAGTCATAGAGGTGAAGCCATCAGAAAAGTCATTGAGAAATGTTTGCATGATTGGGGGATTGATCAGATTTTTACTATTACAGTTGATAATGCTAGTTCTAATGATGTTGCAATCTCATACTTGAAGAAAAGATTGAATAATTTAGGAACTTGCATTCAAGAAGGAAAATATCTTCATTTAAGATGCATTGCGCACATTCTTAATCTTATTGTTACAGATGGATTGAAAGAAATGAATGAGTCAATTGCACGAGTTAGAAGGGGCTGTTAAATATGTGAAACATTCACCTGCAAGGTTGGCCAAATTTAAAGAATGTGCTTTAGTTGAAAAAATTGAAAGCAAAAGTTTGTTGTGTTTGGATGTTAGCACTAGGTGGAACTCCACTTACTTGATGTTGGATGCAGCTCAAAAATTTGAGAAGGCTTTTGAGGTTTTTGATGATATTGATCCGCATTATAGAAATGAGTTGATAATGGGAGATGGGTTGCCTGAAAAAAAAGATTGGGAAACTATTATGAGGTTTTGTCTTTTCTTGCAACAATTTTATGAACTAACAATCAAAGTTTCAGGTTCTTCGTATGTCACCTCCAATAGTTTTCTTGATGATATTTGTAATGTTTATGCTACTTTGCGCAATTGGGAAACACATTCTGATATTGAGTTAAATGCAATGGCAAAGAAAATGAAAGATAAGTTTGATAAGTATTGGGGAAACGTGGAGAAGATGAATGTACTACTTTATGTTGCTTCTATTCTTGATCCTAGAAAAAAGCTTGAGTTTGTCAACTTTTGCTTTTTGGAAATGTATGATATGGAACAAGCTTCAATGATGACTAGTAATGTGAAAAAAGCAGTTGAAGAGTTGTTTGATGAGTACAAAAGAAGTTTGCAACCTCAACATGAACAAGTTGGTGAAAGCAGTCAAGTAAGTCAAATTGTAGAGGGAAATGAATTAGGATTAGAAAAGGAGAGACAAGTTCTTTTATCTAAGTTCAAGAGATATAAGAAAGAGATCGAAAAAGAAGAAAATAAATCAGAATTGGATAGATTTTTAAGTGAAGAGGATGCAAAAGATGATGATAACTTTGATATTCTTGATTGGTGGAAACTTAATAGTCATAGGTTTCCTATTCTTTCCCATATGGCTCGTGATGTATTGGCAGCTCCTATATCTACGGTTGCTTCTGAATCTGCTTTTAGCACCGGCGGACGTGTACTTGATACATATAGGAGTTCATTAACTCCTAAACTTGTACAAGCCCTTATTTGTGCTCAAGATTGGTTACGTGGATCTCCATGTTTTGATGCCATTGAAGAGGACTTGGTAGAGCTTGAAAAACTTGATATGGGTAATTATTTTGTTTATTTGATTATTTTATATTTTTTAATTACTAATCTTTATTGGATAAGCTTAATACCACTTTTTTTAATTTCAAATTTGATTATGTGTTTATAGATTTGTCAAAAATTGCATTGGATGCTACAATTGATTAGTGTGGAAGTGTATTGCTGTTTCAAGGTAATTTACAGTGCAATTACATTGGATGCAACTGGTTAGAGTACAAGATTTACAGAATGCTCAGTGTTGGGATGCTTCTTAGATGGATCCTGTGCACGCCAGTGCAGTTCTTTGTTGGCAGAAGGTAATGAATCAGTACCCCTCTTTTGTATTGTTGTTGCTATTTTGCCACAATATCAGTGTCTCTGATTCTGTCATTTCTGTGAAGTAATGATGCGTTTTTTTTTTTTTTGTATCCCAATAATTACTTATCCTAGGATGTCTTTATTAGGTTTTATGTTGGATCATACCATGCTTTGAGAAGAAAATCTGCTAATATGGATGTACTAGTTGCACTGGGTACCAATGCTGCTTATTTTTATTCTGCATATGTAGCAATCAAAGCTATGACTTCAGATACATTTAAAGGACAAGATTTTTTTGAGACTAGTGCAATGTTGATATTCTTTATTCTCTTGGGCAAATACTTGGAGGTATTGGCTAAAGGCAAAACATCAAATGCTTATAAATTATTATTAAGGTTTAAAACAATTTAAAAGTAAAAAATATAAAATTTAAACTTAAATAAATTTTCGGTTTATTCGGTAACCGATTAAACCGATTGAAAATAATTCGGTTCGGTTAATTCGATTATCTTTTAAATTCGGTCAGTTTCGGTTAATTCGGTTTTAAAAATTTTCAAACCGAATAAATCGAAATAACCGAATGCTCACCCCTACCCGCGTCGAAGATACTAGACTTGATCTCCGCCACACAACTTAAATCTAACTTGTACTTAAGACAATGGTATCTTTCCACGATGTTTTCCTGTGCAAAGCCTTGTGGAGCTAAGTTCACCATTCCTACTAAAACCAATAAGACCATAGTTGAATACATGCTGAAATTTGACATGATTAGTGAGGTAAGAAATTTTTGTTGTTTCAAATGGGGTGAGATGTTGTTGGTTGATGTTCATGCCATAAGTGAAATCAATTTATATGCAGCAATGAGATATTTAATCTCCAAGACGTGTCACATTAATATCAATTACCATACATGTAACAACATTATCTTTATTGCAACCTCCAACAACGTCCAAGTTAAGTCATTAATTGTGAGAAGAAAAAGTGAAAAGAAGTTACGTTTTCAATATGTTGTTAGGTAATCACGAACAAACTTAAGAAATTAGAATGGAAAATAAGAACTCTTCCTAAAGAAAAGTAAAATAAGACAAGTGCATTTATCTATATCTATCTTATTTTTTCAAGCTTTCCTATCTTTATGATAATGTAAAGCTATAAGGTATAATTTGTTGACAATGTCTGAGTTCCATTTAATTTCAGTCTTTAACCTGCCAAACTTTTAACATTTGATAATTCAGCATAAACATCCCCTCCTAGAAATTTAAAGCTAAAAGATCACTTGTTGCTTATTGAATCTTAAATGATCAAACACCATTTTTCATGGTTCAACGAAGATGGAACTATCATTCTTTTTATTTTTAACGATGACGTCCAAATGATGCTGATTGTATCATTGAGAAGAGGACGCTTCTAGTTGAAGAAAGATCGTGCAATGCAGATTGAGAAATGAAATGTTGAACTTGGAATTGAGTGCAAAACGGAGGAAAGCGAAATGTTGGAATTCACTGAAAAAGTTATGAAATTGCTTTCACTTCTTTTTAGTCATGTTTTTTTTTTCTTTTTTTCCCATTACTCCTTTACATTGTTGCTTTAACATTGGTTTGCAAAAAAGAGAAAGAAAGAGAAGAAATTGCCTTGTGTGTTTTCATTAGAAAAAAGGTTTTAAACTCGAAAAAAAATTTTGATTTGAATTTTCCTCGTGTGAATCTCTAATTCATATTAATGTCATTCAAACCATTCAAATGAATGGATTATTTTAGTTCAACTTAATCAATTGAGATTTAATAAGTTCAGATATATTAAAAGTGGGATTTATTTTGATGGAGCAAGGTTAAGCCTTAGTTTTTACATGGTTGTTACCCTCCAATCATTCTTGAATCCAACTCCATTTCATGAACTTCTAAAAAAAAAAAAAAATTGTTTTGCAAATTTCTCTGCAGGAGCCAAAACATCAAAATTGCAACATTATTGAAAAACATGTGGAAGACGAATTATCGATACGTTTCAAACTTCAAAAATAAAAATTTTATATTTTTAGCTTTAACAAATCAATGAAAGGTAATTAAATTAATTATAATCCTTTATCCTTTAGATTCATATAGCATTATTGACAAAACCATTAATTCCATCAAGTGGAAGGTGCTGGTGAAATAACAATCGAAGAATAATCATCCCAAACTTAAGTGATCTTTGATAGTATCCTTGACTCTTTTCCTTTATACTTGGGGTTTTCTAGTTCTCGTATCGCGAGTGCTTCATGACAAACTTTGCCTTGTGCCACCAACTCTCGACAACATTTAGAGCTGATGGTACTCGCATCGAAGATACCAAACTTGATCTCTACCACGCAACTCAAATCTAACTTGTACTTAAGACAATGGTATCTTTCCATGATGTTTTCCTGTGCAAAGACTTGTGGAACTAAGATTGCCATTCCTACCAAAACCAATAAGACCATAGTTGAATAAATGATGAAATTTGACATGATTAGTGAGGCGAGAAATTTTTGTTGCTTCAAATGGGGTGAGATGTTGTTGGTTAATGTTCATGCCATAAGTGAAATCAATTTGTATACAGCAATGAGATATTTAATCTCGAAGACGTGTGACATTAATTTCAATTGCCATACATGTAACTTCATCATCTTTATTACAACCTCCAACAATGTTCAAGTTAAGTCATTAATTGTGATAAGAAAAAAGAGAAAAAAAAAGTTACGTTTTCTATATACTATTAGGTAGTTGCAAACTAACCCAAGAAATTAGAATGGAAAATAAGAAGTCAGCCTAAAGAAAAGTAAAATAAGACAAGTGTACTCATCTATATTTATCTTATTTTTTCAAGCATTTCTATCTTTATGACAATGTAAAACTATAAGGTATAATTTGTTAACAATGTCTGTGTTCCATTTAATTTCAGTCTTTATCATGCTAAACTTTTAACATTTGATAATTAAGGATAAAATGTCTCCTCTGAGTGATTGAAAGCTAAATGATAACTAGTTGCTTATTGAATCTTAAATGATCAAATACTATTTTTCATGGTTCAATGAAGAAGGAACCATCATTCTTTTTATTTTTAGTGATGACGTCCAAATGATACTGATTATATCATTAAGAAGAGGATGCTTCTAGCTAAAGAAAGATCCTGCAATGCTAATTGAGAAATGAAATGTTAAACTTGGAATTGAGTGCAAAAAGGAGGAAAAAGAAACATTTGAATTCATTGAAAAAGTTATGAAATTGCTTTCATTTCTTTTTAGCCATTTTTTTTTTCATTTTGTACCATTGCTCCTTTACTTTGTTCCGTTAACATAGGTTTGCGAAAAAGAGAAAGAAAGAGAAGAAATTGCCATGTATGCTTTCATTGAAAAAAAAGTTTTAAACTAGAAAAAAAATTTGATTCGAATTTTCCTCGTATGAATCTCTAATTCATATTAATGTCATTCAAACCATTCAGATGAATGGATTATTTTAGTTCAATTTAATCAAATGAGATTTAATAAGTTTGGATATATTAAAAGTGGGGTTTATTTTGATCGAGCAAGGTTAAGCCTTAGTTTTTACGTGGTTGTTACCCTCCAATTATTCTTGAATCCAACTCCATTTAATGAACTTCTCAAAAAAAAAAATTGTTTTGCAAAGTTCTCTGCAGGAGCCAAAACATCAAAATTGCAACATTATTGAAAGACATGTGATTGACGAATTATTGATACGTTTCAAACTTTGAAAATAAAAATTTTATGCTATAAAATTTAACAAATCAATGAAAGGAGATTAAATTAATTATAACCATTTATCCTTTAGATTCATATAGTATTATTGATAAAACCATTAATTCCATCAAGCAGAAGGTGCTAGTAAAATAAGAATCGAAGAACAATCATCCCAAACTTATGTGATCTTTAATAGTATCGTTGACTCTTTTCTGTTGTACTTGGGGTTTCCCAGTTCTCATTTCGTAAGGGCTTCATGACAAACTTTGCCTTGTGCCACCAGCTTATGACAACATTTAGAGTTGATGCTACCAGCGTCGAAGATACCAGACTTGATATCTGCCATAAAACTTGAGTTTAACTTATGCTTAAGACAATGGTATCTTTCTATGATGTTTTCTTGAGCCAAGCCTTGTGGAACCAAGATCCTCATTCCTACCAAAACCAATAAGACCATGGTTGAATAAATGCTGAAATTCGACATGATTAATGACGTGAGAAATTTTTATTGTTCCAAATGGGTAAGATGTTATTGGTTGATGTTAATGCCATAGGTGAAATCAATTTGTATACAGTAATGAGATATTTAATCTCAAAGCTGTGTCACATTACTTTCAATTACCATACATATAACTACATCATCATTATTGTAACCTCTAATAACGTTTAAGTTAATTCATTAATTGCGATGAGGAAAAAAGAAAAGAAGTTATGTTTTCTATATATTGTTAGGTAATTACAAACAAACTTAACCAAATAGAAAGGAAAATAAAAAGATAGCCTAAGGAAAAGTAAAATAACACAAGTATACTTATCTATATGTATGTTAATTTTTCAAACTTTCTTATTTTTTTGAGTGTTTAAAATTGTAAGGTATAATTTGTTGATAATGTTTGAGTTCCTTTTTAGTTTCGGTTTGTTGCCTGCCAAACTTTTGACATTTGATAATTTAGCATAAATTTCAATTCAGAGTGATTAAAAGCTAATTTAAATAAAGATAGTTGCTTATTGAATCTTAAGTTATCAAATAATGTTTTTCATTGTTCAATTAAGAAGAAACTATTATTATTTTTATTTTTAACCATGATATGCAAGTAATGCTAATTAAATCTTTGAGAATAGGATGTTTATAGCTGCAGAATGATCCTGCACTGATGATTGAGAAACGAAGTGTTGAACTTGGAATTAAGTGCAAAAAAGAGGAAAGAGAAACCTTGGAAGGCACAGGAAAAGTTATGAAATTACTTTCATTTCTTTTTAGCCTTGTTTTTTTTTTTTTTTTGTACTATTTCTCCTTTACTTTCTTTCTTTAACTTGGGTTTGCATGAAAGAGAAAGAAAGGGAAAAAGGAGAAATTGTCTTGTATGCTTTCATTCAAAAAAAAATTGTTTTAAGTTCAAAAAACTGTTTTAAGCTCGAAAGAAAAGACATTTTGCTTTGATTTTTTCCTATGTAAATCTCTAATTCATATTAATGTCATTCAAATCATGCAGATGAATGGATTATATTAGTTTTACTTAATCGATTGGGGTTCAATTATTTAGGATATATTAAAAATAGGATTTGTTTGGACAGAGTGAGGTTAAGCCTTAGTTTTTACGTGGTTGTTGCCCTCCAATCTTTCTTGAATCTAACACCATTTAATAAGGTTCTCAGACACAAATTATTTTGCGAAGTTCTCTTTATGATAAAAAAAACATGCAAATTGCAATACTATCAAAAGACATGTGATAGACCAATTGTAAATACATTTCAAACTTGGAAAATCAAAAATTATATTATGAACTTCAACAAATCAATGAAAAAGCAATTAAATATACAATCCTTTATCCTTTAGATTCATATAGTATCATTGACAAAACCATTACTTCCATCAAGCTAAAGATGCTGGTGAAATGACAATTGAAGAACAGTCATCCCAAACTTGTATAATCTTTGATAGTATCGTTGACTCTTTTTCGTTATACCTAAGGTTTTCTAGTTCTTGTTTCGCAAGAGCTTCATGACAAACTTTGCCTTGTGCCACCAGTTCATGACAACATTTAGAGCTGACACTACTCGCATTGAAGATATAAGACTTGATCTCTACCATACAACTCAAGTCTAACTTGTACTTAAGACAATGGTATCTTTCTACGATGTTTTCTTATGCAAAGCCTTATGGAACCAAGATCACCATTCCTACCAAAAGCAATAAGACCATAATTGAATAAATGCTGAAATTCAACATAATTAGTGAAGTGAGAAATTTTTGTTGCTCCAAATGGGTAAGATGTTATTGGTCGATGTTTATGGCATAAGTGAAATTAATTTATATAAAGCAATGAGATATTTAATCTCGTTGTCATGTCACATTAATTTCAATTACCATACATGTAACTACATCATCTTTATTGCAATTTCTAACAAGAGTTAAGTCATTAATTACGATAAGAAAAAGAGAAAAGAAGTTACATTTTCTATATATTGTTAGGTAATTATGAATAAACTTAACAAATTAGAAAGAAAAAAAAAGAAGTTAGCCTAAAGAAAAGTAAATAACACTCGTATACTTATTTGCATGTATCTTATTTTTTCAAACTTATATATTTTTATGAGTGTTTAAAACTATAAGGTATAATTTGTTAATGATGTTTGAGTTTCATTTAATTTCGATTTGTTACCTGCCAAACTTTTAACATTTGATAATTGGGCATAAACTTTTATTCAGAATGATTGAAAGCTAATTAAATTAAAGATAGTTGCTTATTTGAATCTTAAATAATCACATAATATTTTTCTTGTCAACTAAGAAGAAACTAGTATTCTTTTTATTTTTAACCATGACATGCGAATGATACTAATTAAACTTTAAAAAGAGGATATTTCTAGCTGGAGAAAGATCTTATAATGATGACTAAGAAACGTAAGTGTTGAACTTGAAATTGATTGCAAAAAAGAGGAAAGAGAAACCTTAGAATGCATAGAAAAAGTTATGAAATTGCTTTCAATTTTTTTTTTAGCCTTGGCTTTTTTGGTTTTGTATTATTGCTCCTTTACTTTATTTCTTTAACATGGGTTTTGTCAGAAAGACAAAAACAAAGAAGAAATCATCTTGTATGCTTTCATGTGAAAAAAAAACATTTTAAGCTCGAAAAAAATTCACTTTGATTCTTCCTCATGTAAATCTCCAATTCATGCTAATGTCATTTAAATTATTCAGACAAATATATTATTTTAGTTCAACTTAATCGATCAAGATTTATTTATTTAGGATATATTGAAGGTGGGATTTGTTTCGAGGTAGCAAGGTTAAGCCTGAATTTTTACGTGGTTGTTACCTTCCAATCTTTCTTGAATCTAACACCATTTAATAAACTACTTAGACACAAATTAGTCTGTGAAGTTCTCTTTATGAGCCAAAACATGAAAATTGCAATACCATCGGAAGACGTGATAGGCCAATTATAGATATGTTTCAAACTTGAAAAATCAAAATATTACATTATAAACATCAATGGATCAATGAAAAAATGATTACATATATAATCCTTTAACCTTTAGATTCATAGAGGATTTCATGACAAAACCATTAATTCCATCAAGCGAAAGGTGCTGGTGAAATAATAATCCAAGAACAATCATTCTAAACTTGTGTGATCTTTGATAATGTCATTAACTCTTTTCCCTTATACTTGGGGTTTTCCAGTTCTTGTTTTACGAGTGCTTCATGACAAACTTTGCCTTATGCAACCAGCTCATGACAAAATTTAAAGCTTATGCTACCTGCATTATAGATACCAAACTTGATCTCTACCACACAACTTAAGTCTAAGTTGTTCTTAAGACATTGTTATCTTTCTACAATGTTTTCCTATGCAAAGCCTTATGGAACTAAGGTCGTTATTATGACCAAAAGCATTAAGATCATAGTTGAGTAAATGTTGAAATTTGACATGATTAGTAAGGTGAGAAATTATTATTGTTCCAAATGGGTGAGATGCTGTTGGCTGATGCTCATGTTATAAGTGAAATTAATTTAGATACAGCAATGAGATATTTAATCTCGAAGCCGTGTCACATTAATTTCAATTACTAAACATGTAATTGCATCATCTTTATTATAAGTTCCAACAACGTTCAAGTTAAGTCATTAATCATGATAAGTACAAAACAAAAAGAGAAAAGAAGTCACATTTTCTATATATTGTTATGTAATTATGAGCAAACCTAACAAATTAGAAAGGAAAATAAAAATTAGCCTAAAGAAAAGCAAAATCACACAAGTATACTTCTCTATATATATCTTATTTTTTCAAGCTTTTCAATTTTAATGAATGTTTAAAACTATAAGGTATAATTTTTTAATGATGTTTGAGTTCCATTTAATTTTTATTGCAACTTCCAACAACATCCAAGTTATGTCATTAATTGCTATAAGTACATAACAAAAAGAGAAAGGAAGATATATTTTCTAGGTATTGTTATGTAATTATGAACAAACTTAAAAACTTAAAAAGGAAAAAAACAAGTTAGCCTAAAGAAAAGTAAAATAACACAAGTATACTTATCTACACGCATCTTATTTTTTCAAACTTTTCAATTTTGAGGGTTTTTTAAAAATGTAAAGTATAATTTGTTAACGATGTTTGAGTTTAATTTTGGTGTGTTACCTATTAAACTTCTAACATTTGATAATTGAGTACAAACTTCTATTTAGAGTGAGTGAAAGCCAATTAAAATAAAGATAGTTGATTATTAAATCTTAAACAATTAAATGATATTTTTTGTGGTTCAACTAAGAAGAAACTATTATTTTATTAATTTTTGATCATAACATGCAAAATACTAATTAAATCTTTGAGATGAGGATGTTTATGGTTGGAGAAAGATCTTGCAATGATGATCGAGAAACAAAGTGTTAAAGTTGGGATTGAGTGCGAAAAAGAGGAAAAAGAAACCTTCGAATGCATAGAAAAAGTTATGAAATTGCTTGATTTTCTTTTTAATCTTGTTTATTTGGGTTTTATAGTGTTGCGATCTTTTACTTTATTTCTTTAACATGGGTTTGTGAGAAAAAGAAATTGCATTGTACGCTTTCATATTAATGTCATTCAAATCATTCGGATGAATGGGTTATTTTTGTTCAACTTTGTCAATCTATATTTAATTATTTGGGACCTATTGAAAGTGGGATTTGTTCAGAGGGAGTGAGATTAAGCCTTAGGTGTTTACATGGTTGTTATCCTCCAATCTTCCTTGAATCCAATCCAACAAAAATTGTTTTGCAAAGTTATCTTCATGAGCTAAGACATGAAAATTGCAATACAATTAAAAGACATGTAATAAATCAATTGAGGATATGTTTCAAACTTGAAAAATAAAACATTATAAACTTCAATGAATCAATGAAAAGGTATCAATTGAATGTACATTAATTCCAACAAACAAAAAGTGCTGGTGAAATAACCATCAAAAAAACAATCATGTCAAACTTGTGTAATCTTTGATAATATCCTTGATTCTTTTCTATTAAACTTGAGATTTTTCAAATGAGAATAATTTACTGTGTTAATTTTATGATCAATTTTTATCATAAAACCCACAAGAACTCCTTAGACTCTGCACACTAGCTTTCTTTACAATCGATCGATAGCATGACACAACAAAATCAACCAAGGCCTGGGTTTTAGCTATTCGAGGCTAGTACTCTATGTCGAACTTACTCAATTCCATCTATCCTCCACTTAACCATTCTCCCCAACATGTCAGGCTTCTGTAAGATTTGTCTCAAAGATTGCTTAATAAAAATTACTATAGTGTAGGTGTGAAAGTATGGTCTGAGCTTTCTTGCTGCTGTCACTAACATGAAGGCCACCTTTTTGATCATTGGACACTGCATCTCAGCACCATGAAGAATGTTGCTTACATATAAATGGATCTCAAGATTCTTTGATCGATTTGGTCAATACTACTGCTACTGCCTCATTGAAAATTAACAAATAGATGCATAATTTCTCGATAGAATTGGGCTTTGCTCATAGTGGAGGTGATGCCAAATATGTCTTTAACTTGTCGAAAGTTCTTCAGCATGGTTCCATCTAGTGAAATTCTTTCATCCATCATAAAGCCTTGAAGAAATGTAGGCATTTACTAGTTATACAGACAACAAATCTACTCAAAGCTACCATCTTTCCATTTAGCCTCTACATATCCTTGACTAACCTAAGGTCTAGCATTTTCATAATAGCCATTTTTTTTCTCTTTTTTTTTTTTTTTGTTAAGATTTGACTTAATTCCATGAAGTAGAGGAACTTCCCTAAAGCTAGCCTAAACACATATTTGTTAGGATTTAGCCTTATGTTGTACCCTTTTTATCACTGTGAATATTTATTCCAAGACTTTTGAGTAGCCTTCCTCTTCCTAGCTCTTGACTATCATGCGGTTTATGTAAGTTTCAACATTTTCACCAATTTGATCTTGAAAAATATGTGTCACTAGCATCTGATAAGTTTCCCTAACATTCTTCAAACTAAACTACATGACCATAAAGCAAAAATTGCCAACATTTGTTATGAACGTCGTGTGCTCCTCATCCTCTAGGTCCATTTTGATCTGATTATATAGGAACAAATTAAATATGTCCATAAAACTGAATATCTTCAATCCAGTAGTGTTATCCACTAACTGATCATTTCGAGGGAATGAAAAACTGTCCTTTAGACATGCCTTGGCTAGATTTATGAAGGTAACACACATGCATCATTTCCCGTTTGCCTTCTTGACTAAGACAATGTTAAAGAGCCATTCAGAATATACGACAGTCAAAATAACTTGGCCTTCTAACAATTTACACACTTTAGTCTTTATAGCATCTTGTCGCTCCAAAGCAAAACCTCTTCTTTTGTTAAACTGATTGGCTTATTGGGTCTACATTAAGCAAGTGGGCCATGACTTCTAAGCCGACACCTAACATATGAGCTACTATCTGGGTAGACTCATCAGAGCTAGAACATAAAGTCCACTAACCTTGTTCTAATATCTATAAGAACCCTAGTCTGGACCTATTCTGACATGCTTTCTTGGGAGAACCTCAAACGTGTCTAACTCCTTAACTAAATGTCCCAAACAGACCCCTCTTTCCTCCTTAGCTTTACTTCATCGATTGAATACAATTACTTTTTCTGTAATCTCTGCTGATCAAGTCAATGTGGTCACGAAACACTACTAGGCCACTTACTGTCGACCTCTGACTTCACCAACACCATGGAGGTCAAGAACTTCATGAGCAGGTTGGGAGCTCAATGTCACCACCTATAAGGCATTAAACAAGGTTGGCCTAAGATCTCATTATATGCTAAAGGTGCTTCGACTACCAGAAACTCAGTCATGACACTTCCCTATTTAGAAGGCAATCCTATTATTAAAGGAAATGCAATGATGCCTTCCACAGACACCGTTTCTCCTCCAAACCCGATCAGACCAACATTTTGTGGCTCCACTTTTGCTTTTAACAACCTCATTTGAATGAAAGTTGGCTCGTACAAGACATTAGTAAGCTCTCATTGTCTACTAACCCTCTACAAATTTCAAAGTTGGTTATGACCACAATGATTACTAAGACATCGTCATAGGAGAGGTGCACTCTTTGTAGGTCTTACTCAAAAAAGGTGATTGACTACCCTTTTGGAAAGTTTTTACCTAACTCCAAGCTTCTCTAGCACATGTTTTTCTCATTATGCTCTTGGATTACTTAGTAGTAGATTCATCCATGATGAACCACCACTAGGCCATCTAGGATTAGGGCTTCAACTAGGGTTCTTTGACTAAGTGCATCTACTCAAGGGCGCATTCATACATCGGATGAAGAGTTGCTAACATGAACGGCTAGGGAGGAGGAGGTGAAAACTATTCTTTTCCTTACACCTTGGCTCAAATGTCCTTTCTAAACTAAACATTCAATTTCTTCTTACACTTGTTTGCCCATCTCGCTATGGTGTCCAAAGTTCTAATGAAAATGATAGTATTGTGAACAATCTCTTATAGTCATCGATGTGGTCATCCTCCTCGACTTCTTGAGACCCTAGTGCAAGAGATGTGAAATCCGGTTATCAATCATTAGCCTATCGGGAACAAAGGTGACCACGATTTTGTTCAAATTGGTGAATTGAATCATAACTTTTAATTTTTGAATTGAACCAGAAATGATATAAACAGTTTTAATTTTGAACCGTAACCAAAACTATTTTAAAACTAATTTGGTTATAGTTCATGTAAATTTTGAACCAGAACCGAAACTCAGCCTAAAACCGACGGTTTCGATTCATTTTTTAATTAAATTAATTTATAAAATATTAAAATTTTTAATTTTAAAAATTATTAAAAATTAATGTTAAAAATTTTAAAATTAATTTTAATTTTAAAATATATATTTTAATAAAAATATGATTATTTTTATTTTTTACTTTTATTAAAAATTTATAATTAAAATACAAACCGAATCTGAACCTAAACCATTTATGAACTGAAACTGAACTTGAACTTGAACTGCTTATAAATTGAGACCTGAACCGAAACTTGAATCGCTTTTAAATTGAAGCTTAACCGGAACCACAACTTAACAGTTCAGGTTTCGGTTCATCTTAACCATGAACCTTGAGCCGACGGTTCGGAACCGAAATCGAATCGAATTCAAATCATGGTGGTCACCCTTAAACAAGAGGCACCAACTTATCTAAGTGATTCCTTATGTTCATCCTTCTTCTTCAATCGTTCATCTCGTTTCTTCTACCAAGTGACGAACCTCTTGCCTTTCTATTTCTCTTCCTCCTATCTTCATTTTTATATGTATTTTTTAGCTTCAATAAATAGCTTTACCATATTATAGATAGCTTCATTGCACAAGAATTCAAAGAAATGAACCTGTTGTAGCTCTTCCAATGGTAGCTAGCGTTACTAAGTCCTATAATTGTTCCACCTAAAAGGCATCGCGATCAAACTAGGTAACATAGTTTCTAAGGGACTTTTTCAAGTCTTGCTCACCATTATCATTTGATCTTGACGTTTTTTACTTCATTTACTACTAAGGAAATGGGCTAGGAATAATCAAGAGTATTCTAGGAAATTGTTAATTAATGTTCTATGGATGCAACAAGGTGTACTAATCATGAGTCACGCCAACCAAGTTTGTCAAGATGACCTTGCATGAAGTTGCATCCAATGCCTTGTAAGCTAACATTATGTTATGATATCTGTCTAAATGATCCTTAGGATTCTCATTCTTGATATAGAGCTTGAGTTACAAAATCCTTAGGCATGTCGAAACTGGTTTATTTAGAATTGCTAGTGTGAACGGTGGATAAGGGATGTAGTCATCATCATCCTTTTCTTTTTACATTTTTTCAACTCTTTTGAGTTCTTCATTTAGGCGATCGACTCTATTCTAGAGTCCTTTAGTTTTCACATTTCTGGAATGGAAACACCTATAGTTGGCTCTCATTAAAAGACCCTTTCGTGATGAAGCCCCTAACTCTCTTTCTTTAGATGAATGAGAGTCTCCATCAGGTAATAAGTTATTTACTATGATATGAATTTTATGCTCTTGAATGACTTATATATAACTTTTCTTTCTTTCTTTTTTTTGGGCAAACCACATGTTCTAAGAAAGAGAAATTTTGAAAAAGTAATAGTGGCGGTTGAAAAAATACTTCTTGGCTCCTCTTTTAAGAAAGAGAAAATGGTAGCATTATTTCTTTAAAAAGCAAGATCCTAACAAAATGCTCCACTTAAGGTGGTGACTTTTGTAAACCTCTTTTCTTACTAGGAGCTTACAACTGTCACCATTTTTTTCCTAGCCTTGGACATTAAGAAAACCATCCATGAAGTAGTTTTACCAACTTTTATTTCATTTGCACTTTCAAACAGGGAAAGGATGCATTTGGAAAAGATGTCCAACATCCTTGCTGAGCTAAAACTCATCTCTTTATGCTTGGACAATACATGTTTTCCATTCTTCATTGCTTATTTGCAAATTCTTCTGGTTACAAGCTGTCCAGAACTCTGCCTTTATAGTAGAGGAATACAAGATTCAGAGTCAAGCTAAATCTGTATTCCAAGAGGCTGAGAGGGCTCTCGAGGAAGCCTAGAAGAGAAGAGCTAAATTGACAAGTAGAGTCTCCTCTATTCAAAAAATAAGCAGATTATGAAATCTTTATACTGGAAGCAGAAATGGAGAAAATGAAGGTAGACTTTAGTTTCCAGTAAGAGAAACTAAAGAAGGATTATTTAGAGCAGTTGTCTGCCAAGGAGGAGGTTATAGTAGCTTTCAAGGATAGTGAGGAGATAAACAAAATTATCTTGAAAGAGTGTGCAAAACACTTCTATGAGTGAGAAAGGACATTAAGGCCAAGATGTTGAAGGAGTATCCCTATCTCAACCTTGGTTTCATCACCACTGCCCCAAGCTGACCCTCTACTTTCAAGTTACTCCTACTATCATTAACCCTATAAAGAGTCCTATCTTCATTTCCTTAGACTCTGAATTAAATCTTAAAGAACTAAATAGTAAGACTATTGACACTGAAGACAAGACTAATTAAATATGTATTTTCCTTTCATTTTGATTTAATCACCCTTATGGGAATAAAATGGACTCCTTTTATAACTTTTATTCATTCTCTTCTCTTGAACACCATTATAAGATGAAAGAACCATTAATAATCTTAAAATCTTTAAGTTTCATCACAACAGACCCTTAAGTTTGCGATAGAATCTAAAAATAAATAAATCTAAGCAAGTAAGTAAGGTCTCCCTATAACTAATGTCAAAAACATTAACTGAGAGGGTAGAGTCTGCTTTTACCAAATATAAGACTTTGGCATCTATATTTTCATTTAGAAGGGAAGAGTATTTAAAATATATTAGGAAGGTGTTCAGATATTTTTCTTGACTTCGAATGGAGATTTTTATACCTTATCAGTCATTTCCCAACTTGCAACATGCTTTTCCTTAGTCTTCTTTATGAATTCAAAGGTCTGCCTACTTTCAAGTAAACTCTTCCCACCTTTAGGTAGACCTTCCTTATAGTGAGTCTTAAAGATTGCGAGATGAGAATCTTGACACTCTACTTTCCAAATCTAGGAGGTCACTTACCAAATTCTTCCTTTCATGTCCAATTTCTCCCTTAATCGACCCCATTTGAAGAGCATTCTTTAAGAGTGACATTGTTATTCTTTAGATTGTATGATAACAGTAGTAACTCTAGCTCTTGTGATTTCAGTGAAGGCAAAATTTGAGTATTGGTGGCTGATGTTTAATAATCATTAGTTTTTGCTAATGTTCCTCTTTATCTTTCAGCACATGGAGGCTTACCTGTAAGTTTTGCACAATAGGCATGCCACATTGTCTCGTAACCATGTACTAACATGTTATCTTAGTGAACTCGTATTCATTTGTGAGTTAGACAGCTTATGAATTAGATTTAAATATAGTGACCTGATATGTGTGATTAGTAACATATTTATTATGTGAAATGACTTATTGGTGAACTATAGTGACTTAATAGTTTCTAAGGTGCTTAGTGACTTAATATACATGATTAGTAACATATTTCTTATTCCTAATGACTTATTAGTGAACCTTAGTGACTTAATAGTTTTTAGAGTGCTTAGTGGCTTTATTCACAGTAATTTAATTTGCATACTTAGTAACGTATGTATCAACCATAATGAGTTAGCAATTGGGCAATCTGTTTTGCATAAAATGTGATGACATTTTTTATTATAATAGGCATTACCAAAAACTGCATACGAATCATTTCACCTAGCAAAAAGCTCACTTGGTCCACCTAAAAGAGTAGACCTCTCTAAATGTAATTGGATTAAAATGACAAGTTGGGTAAATGGGACTCAAATAGTTAATCAAAAGGCTTGGCATGAAGTCGACAAGGTATGCATAGCATGTAAAGTTGTGTTTCAGATTAATGTTACTTAGACACTCAGTCTAATTAGTTTACTCATTATGTAGTTGTTGATCCCATACAATGTTGGTGCTTATCTTTGGTTGTTATACATAGTTGATATAACCAAATGTCCATCATTTTTTACGATTCATATCAAAAGAATGGGACCCCATGCACCCACCAGTTAGCTTCGTTGAGCTACATCCGATGGATACTACCTAGTATAATGCAGACTGTTAGGCATTTTGATTGACAAGGTGATCCTGGCCCACTTGATGGAAACATTTCTTACGAATTCATCCCTAAGAAAAAGCATCCATAACAAAAGAATAAGCTAGATTCCCTTAAACTCTTAATGGTTCATTATGTTTCATTGTTGTGACTATGATAGTTTAACATCAATTTTTCTTTATTTTTACAATCACTATGGAATATTCTATTTAAACTTCATGCAATTGTTCATGGAAAGACTCCCACTAGATTTTGCTAAGAGAAAGACATGATATTGATCTAGAAATTAATCATAATAGCTTTATTTGCAAATTCAAAAGATATTAAGAATAGTAATAAGAATGTTGTTTAGCTGATTATGCAAAGATGTGAACAATTGATTAGTTTCACAGTTTTTTTTTTTTATTTTATAGACAACATATGTTGGTAGAACTAATTTTCAAATATTATGGACGAGTAGGGAACAAATATTACAATTAGTTTGGATGTAATTTTTTTGACTTCATAATTCAGACTTAGCTTGAATGTAACATATAGATAAATGCAGAATGTCACTTTTTTTTTATGAAATTCTTTTACAGCAATTGTTAACCAAGTAGTCACTTAATACTATACAATTGCTTAAATTTGTTAGTATTAACCATGAATAGTTCTTTGGGCTAACTCATAATGATATTAATAGCAATGAAATCACTATGGTACTATCATATATCACTATAATATGTACAAAAGTTACTTTAACGATACAATAAGTCACTATACCATTTGTTAATATTATTAATCACTAAAGTCATTACGATACTATTATATATCATTATGATACGAACTAAAGTCATTTTGACAATGCAATATGTCATTATGATACTTCTAGAATAAATCCATTAAAACATGAGAATTTTCATTACTTTCACACCATAATGCCAATCCAAAAAATAATGTTAGTTGCCAACAACTATTTTGACAAGTATACAAATAAGGTTACTTTAATCAATCCAAAAAATAAGATCAACCTGATGCATCCAAAAAAAAAAGTCACCCAATCAAAAGCCAACTATAGGCCATTCTCATCAATCAAAAAAATAATATCATAATAAAAAGGCAACCTATGGATCTTACATGGTCTGTTTTTGTATCACATGTAATGGACATGGTAAGCTTAGGCATGTCTACCGATTATGACTACTAGCACCACAATTACAACATTTCTACAATAAGAATATGGAACCAAGAAGTGGTGCAATGGTTGATGTCATGAATTCAATTAATTGTGGATCCAAACATGTCAGAGGAATGTGCCTCTATTGCCCACATCATGAACACTTTCTTTTTCATACTCTATCTCTTCACTTGATGGAATCCTTTGTTTTCTTCTTTGCTCGACAATCATCCATTGTTCAAGGGCACGATGATCTTGTTTTTGACATGGCCAAACCCAGTCATATTTTTCACCAACTAGCATTAATGGCTTTGAGTATATGGTGATGATATGACCCTCTTTGTAGTAATACGAGCACAAAGCCATAAGGTCTATGTTCTTCTTCTTGCATATTAAAAAGAATAAGTGAATATGTTAGTCATTAAAAATTAATTATGTACCATGTTAATGAAGTATGAAAAAAAAAATAAGTCACTATTATATGGAAAGTCAATCATTGCAAATTCAAATAATGACATTCATTGCGCAACTCATAACAAGTGCATGCATGGTACCAGAATAACTATAGCCTTTCAATCATGATGCTTTAGCGAAAAAATATCGAAATCAAGTAGTGTGACCATCATTTGCAGTGAAACATTTTGTCATTCTTGCAACACCTCATGTGTCCATTCTATTGGCTGAGTTTTGTTGGCCCTGGCCTTTTCCCATCAATCATGAAACTAATATGGCATCAAGTCTTTTATAAAATTAGCAAAAGTGGTCACAAGCAACTCTTAAGCAGAATTAAGGCTCTTGACTATGTTAATAGTCATGACTTGATATCTTCTTATAAGATAATGCACACAAGACCACTTATTAGGGACCTTTCTCATAATATATAAATGACCATATGGTGTAATTTTACTAACTCAGACATCAACTACCCAAACTAATCTCTTGTAACTTTATAGAAAAGTTTGCACACATCCTCCCTTTTAAACCTATTATTCACATTTTGTGTTATTTGCCACATATACAATCCATGTATAGCATTAAAAAACACTATAGCTATGATGGGTTTTTTATTAGATATAAAAACTTGTTCCTTAACTACACCAATCGTATCCCTTAGCTAATTCAAAACCACTCCTAGTAATTTACATTCTTAAAACCTCCGTGCTTGACACTAAAGGATAAATCTACTCATTACCATCTTTATAAGTAGCTAAAAACATCATACTATTAGACATCCTCCTTCAAGTGAGTATCGTCAATAGCAATGACTAGTTGAATGATACTATGAAATCCCCTAGGTGATTAACCCAACGCCATGATGAAGTTCCTAAAGTTTCCACTATCACTAGTTTTTATCAAAATAACAATCCCTGGATTATTTTGTTAAAGCATATAGCAAAAAGAAGATAGTTAATGGGATGACTCAATTGAGTACCCGTATGTCACCAAGGTATGCTCTTTTCCCTTCCATGCCTTGTTGCATAATATCTAGATTCCACACATCTCTTTCATGTTATTGACTATATCTTTTGGTTTCATGGTGCAACCATTAACATATAACCTTTAAGCAATTACTTTCCTAATAATCTTGCACTAGCTTGACTGTATCTTCTATAAACTTTCTCTAATGTGCATGTGTGCTAAAGATCACACCTTTTTATTTAAAAATACTCTCCCTACTTTGTTCTTATTGTACAAACTTTTCATTCACACAAATTCTTATGAAAAACTACAAACACTAATTTGTTGGACTTTAATACTCTATTTCAAATTTTTTTGACAATGCATACAACCTAAGAGTACTTTTCAAATCTTTTTTGCTGAGAAAGAATTTACCTTTGCTTATAGAGTGTGCACCATTAACAACTTTTATTGGACATGCCTCATTAATGTAATAATTTTCTACCCTGAAGTTAGGATTGCATATCTAAATTTCATTTGAATCACTTATAACCTTAATGTAGCCAAAAATTTTGTCTGAATAATGTAATGGTCTAGCATGATCAAACTTAGAGGCTGGAGCATAAGTCCACTCAGTTTTAATTTTTGGCATTAGTATGTCGTGATGTTTCCTCATCATGATTATTAATTTGAGTTGTCTTTGTGTCATCATAAAGTCTTTCAAATTCAATATCATGAATATTCATATCGTTCACATAGAATTCATAATGATAAGGTATGCACGCCTCATTACTCTTAGCTCTAGATATGGAATAATCAGCTTTCATCAACACTATATTGTCATATAGCTCTCATCATCACTACAGCTTCCTCATCAATGCAACCTTTATCACCATGTGTATTTTGCTCTATATTCTTCAACACAAATGTGAAAATGACCCTTGAGAGATTATGATCAAGGACTAAGAATCGAATGTCGCCATTAGTCGGCACCCTTGTCTATAACTTGTAGTCATCAAGTCTAAGCAAGATGTATAACTCAAAGTTATAATTGGAGTATTCTTCATCTAAAATTGATTCATATGCTCAATCAATTCTTGTATGTGCAACCCTTCTAAACCACCACTGTTATGTTTTGCACAGTATTATCAATATATCAACAATTCAAGTTTTTGTCAACCCTTTCTTTAGTAAAGAACAACATTAATTGAACCTCATCATCCATCTTGCATCATGACAAATATAATCATTGCTAACACAATGACAATTAGCTCTATTAAATACATAATTTTTCTAAGTAATAACTCACTATGAAAACATACATAACACTATGATACTTTGTTAAGGCACAATAGTTCATATTAAGTCATTATCCATTTTTATTTAACCCTGATAGTCTCACAATATAGTAAATCAATATTACTGAAAAATGTCAATATTTACAAGAAAATATTAACAAAAAATTATTAACCTACAATTACACAAAACGTCATTATTGTACTCAATAATTCTTTATCGATTTATAGTAACTCACTAAACTTCCATGACAACCAATGTAACATACACAAAACCAACATGTATATGCATAATGCATTTATAGACGATTGTACATCATTAAATTATACTAAAACCTCTCAAAAATCACTCATCCAACATGGATTGAATGTGAAATTTAAACATCAAACAAATTCACACTAAAAAACTTAAGAAAGATTTTCAATTCCCTATTATAGTAAAAAAATTTTGATCCATTCCTAGCAATTAACTCATATTTTTTTTACATCTATGAAACATTTCAAATTAAAATTTATAGTAAAAAATTTTTAATTTGAATATTTAAATTGTTAAAATTTTTAAAAAGTTCAATTTGATTTAAATCAATAAATAAATATTTATTTGAAGATGTTTTAAAAGTTAGAGCTTGATCAAAAAGAGAATAAAACTTAATATTTTAAATAACTTTATCCTAAAATAAAATAAGCTCTATCAAGATACTTACTATTTAATATAAATTTTATAATTTCTTCAAATATATATGACAATAAAATATAAAAATATTTAGTCACATGAAACATATAGGTAAGCTATAAAATAAAAGTAGTGACAATGTGGCATACATAATTATTAAAATATTTATGCAATATATATTGGTACCTACGGTCTCTTATATAGAATAAAAAACATATTAGTTGATTATTAATAAATTAATATGTATTAATTAAACTCGCAAAAAAAAGTTGTAAATTGTGATGTTACTCTTCAGTTGGTCGGCGAATTTTGATTCGATTAAAATTGTCATGCTCAATTAGCTTATGAAAAATTGAAATCATGCTCAAATTAATTATTTTAAAATATATGAGTACAATTCAGTTTTCATTTACATTCATTCAAAAATTTTATTTTCGCCTTTTAATAATTTTTATTTTTTAAAAAAAGTAATAAATTGATTAATCCATCATGCTGTTACATTTTATGCATAAATTTAAACTTGTGAATACCATTTTTTTGTCTAAATAATTTTGTAAATCAATTTTATTTTCTTTAAATACTAACTTCATTTTATATAATGACAGTTTTATTACATTGATCAAAAATTATTTCTTTACAATTTTTTTAAGGAATACACCATTTTTATATTTCAATTTTAATTACAAAATTTGTATTATTAATCATTTGTTACATAAGCTAAAATAATTTTTATTTTTATTTTTATTTTATATTTGATGGAATGATGGGATTAGATAAACTTATTTCATATCTATGTTTATCTTAAGGGGATAATTTATTCCCTTAAATTAGTGGAATAAAATTATCTTTTGATGTAATGGGTTAAAGTATAAGAGATAAAATTATAAATAATTATTATGCTTATTAATTAATTATAGTAAAATCTACACTTGTAATAAACATTGGATTATATTTATTTTTTAATGTTAAAATATTTTAAAATAAATTTAGATTAATTTTAATATTATATTATATTACACCAAACACATCATAATATTTATGTAATCTTAATTTAATTTAGTTCAATCTAATCTAATTATATTCTATCAAGCAATCTAATTATATCTCGCAAGTTAAATGATTATACAAAACAAGTTATTAACTTAGGTTTTTCCTAACCTTCAATACTAAATTTAACACAATTTTAATGATAAGAGAGAATTTTTTAAAAATATATTTAAACACCATTTTTTTTTAATCTCTAACTCATTTATACTAAGTTAGTGTTACAAATAATATTTTAATAATAAAATAAATTTAAAAATATTAAACCTTGAACATTTTTCAATTTAAACTTTATTCTAATTTTTTCAATTATGCCACCAAACTTTTAATTCTGATCAATTTTAACCTCGCTATCTATTTTTTTAACTTTGTTAATAAAATTGAGGATTTTTCATAGACATTTTGGGAATTAAAAAAGAAAAATCAATGGTCGAATGTTGATGCTGATAAAGACAAAAGAATCAAGCTTTTCTTCTTTGAAAATGTCACTTGTTATCAAGGATTGAATCATGCTTTAGTGCTTCCAAGTCAACATTTTCATCCTCAAACTGTTAGTTTAGGGCTTCAAATCAAAGAGAGTGATTTTTCGGTCTAAGTTTTCAAGATTGAATACTAGATTAAATACTATCACACAATGAAAAACTCGACATTTTCCCTAAAAAAAATTACACGTTAAATGAAATTAAAGGAGAAAAGATGCAAAAGACGTTGAAAAAGGCTATTGAATCTGACTTTCTATCTATTTTTACCCTCTTTTTTTAATCAAAAAAGTTTCTAATTGATTTATTTTCTTCCTTTTCCAATCCATATCGTATCCTCTCTTTTTTTAATCTAAATTAAAGTCTCTCAAGTAACTTTTATTCTTATCTCTCTCTTGAACCTTTTTCTCCCCTCAATTTCTCTCCATTACCCATAATAACACAAACACAAATCATGCATTAAGGTTTTGCTGAAAGGCTGAAAATTTTTGAATCAATAAGCTTTAAGTTATCTCAATATCCTCTCAATTATAATTATAGAGCGAATTTTGTTAATTGACATCATTTTTCGCTCGATTTAGTTGATGATTGTCAACAAGTATCTCAACCACAATGAAGAAGGTGAGTAACCAATAAAAAAAATGAGAGAAGACTTTATCCGACTATAATACTTTTGATTTGATGGAGAAAATTGATGGTGATATGGGATAGAGTTGAAATTGATCCAAATTGAAAAAGTTTGGTAACATAATTGAGAAAATTGAAAGGACAAGTTTACATTAGAAAGTACATAAAGTTCAAGTTTTTTTATACATTTACTTTTAATAATATTATAAAATAATTATTAATAAATAAATTAAATTATATATTTAATATTAATATTATTTTAAAATTCTTGATGAAATATTTTGAATAATGTATTTTTTGTAATAATATAATATACATATTGAGTTATTTATCAAAAATTCAACTCGATTGAAAGTTTAAAAAGTAAATTACATAATTAATTAAAAATAAGAAATATGTTGAATACTATTATAGTATAATACGAATATAGCGATGTATTACAACATTCAATAGATTACTACTACGAAAAATCTCGTTATACCATCTCTATAGAGATCAAAAAATTAAAAAGAAAAACCAAAAACATTTTAATAAATTAATGCTGGATTAGAGAAACACTCGTAACCTTTGCTAGAAGTCTTAAACTCACATCACAATAATATATGCATGAGAGTCTTAGCCCATGAACTAGATTTTCCTTTTTATAAACTAATTTGAATATATTTATCTAATTATTATTTTATTTTTTTAAAAGATTATTTTATCTTGTCAAATAATTGTGTAAAATACTAAGTGAATGTTAATAAAAATAGTAGTACTTTCACTTACTTGCAGATTGGTCATATCTTGATTTATAAATGATTGAAATTGTTAATAACTTACATTAATTGAAGTTTTACTTTTTTAAAAGAATATTGAAGCTCAAATTCTAAAGTAATCTTGTTTGGTCTTAAAATAATTAATAGTTATTAAAAAATTGATAAAATAAAAAATAAATTTTTTAAAAAACTTTGAAGTATAATACAACTTACAACTTACATCTTGTTTAAAAAGTGACATATGAATCTTGATCTTTTATTAATTATCCAAATAAATTCTAGAATTTGACAATGTTTGAAACAAACATTAAGTTAAGGGTAGGATTATCTTTTTAATATCTACTTCCTCTAAATGAAATAAAAAACATAATCTTTACTTTTTCGATCTTCATGTGATAGTTTTCATCTTTAAAATTATTCAAATTTTTGAATTTTTTTTCTCAACTTAACGGTAGCGGATAAGTGTATAAACTTTTCCAATAATCTATTTAATTTGGAAGGATTCGATCGATGAGGATTATAAAAATATAAATGAAATAAATATAATAGAATTTAGCCATGAAGACCCTTGAATTCTTCAAGAGAGAGATTGACTTCAAAGACGGGGACTTCATACCTTTGTCTTTCAGCATCTTCAGCATAGTTCTCCTCGAGATGTAGAATTTATGACTCTCCACGATATCCAACATTACTTCTCCATCACAGCTTCACTCTCATAACCATTTCCATCATTCTTCTCAATTTATCTTCGTCAAGTTTAAGTTCACTATTCTCAGACACTAACACTAAATATGGGTGTACCGCTAGCCACTATATTGTCTACCATATGAACTTGAATTAATGATAGATTGATAAGAGAATGCAATAAATTGTAAACAATGTGAGTTTTTCTTTATGTAAGTGCTTTTTTGTATTTTTTTTTAGTGATCAAAATATGAGCCCCATCAAAGCGAATAAAAAGTAAAACCCAAAGAAAAGCACAAATATTAACTAAGACTTTATTATTTCTGTCATATTCAAACCATTCTTGTTGTCGAGCGAAAAAAAAAAACAAACAAGGTTTGGGTTCTTGGGAATTGGTTTTCATAGTTTGAAAAAACTTTTTTAAACAAATTAAGAGAAAGCGACAAAATTAAAAGAAGTAAAGAACGAGATTGATAAATTTAACTTTTGATCTTTTCTTCAATATCCCCTTGGATCTCACTCTCACTCTCCTTTTCTCTCACTTTTTTTTATCTTCTTGCTTGTTAATGAAAGAAAAAAAAAACGGATAGAGAGAAAATAAAAAAAATATTTTGACTAAAATTGACTAAATAAATTTAAAAATTCAAAAATATCTTTCATTAAAATTCGACTTTCATTAATAAAAAAGATTTATATGAGTTAAAATTTGTTTAAATATTTTTATAAAAATTGAGATTTAATTCGACATTAAAAGTATATATTTTCAATTTTTTAAAATATTTATTTTAAAATAAAATAATACAAGATAAGATGATAAAAAAAAACACAATATATGATGGAATATGATAAAAATAAAACAAGAAGTGATGAATAAAATAAGACTCGATTTTTTTTATAAACTAATTTAAATCGGATACAAGGGTGCAGAGCTGCTAACTGTTTTATCCATCACGTTTTTCACCTGCATTAGAATCATCACCAATACAAAAGAAGACAAAAGAGTCCTTTTATTTAGTCATTCAAAACACGCCTTTGATCTTACTGCAAAAATTCAATAGGAAGAAACGATTTCTAAGCTTTAATCGGAAAGCGACACCTATGCAGCGTACAGATCATGGGTACCATAGTAATTGCAAGGCACGCCAAATTGGAAAATTGGGGTCACACCTCACGTAACTCGGACCACTGAACGTTAAACTCGCGCACTCATCACTTTGCGCACTTACCAATGTGAAATTTTGAAATGAGTATGACGTCCTAAACGTGAAATTATTAATTTTAATTAATATTAAAAATTTGCATTAAAATTTTAATAAAATATATTTTTAAACATATCAATTTTAATTATTATTATTAATAAAATTATTAATTTTTAAATAAATATTATTTTAGATGTTAAAATTTGTATTTTTAATTAAATTTTAATTTTTAAAACATTTTTAAATAAATTTTTATTTATTAATTTTATTTAAATTGAATATCGATAAAATAATTGTAAAAAAAATTAATAATACTTTTATTATTAGAATACTTAAAAAATTATTTGAATAAATTTTAAACTTTATGTTAAAATTTTAATAATATAAATTTTTAAAATATGTTTTTAATATTTAAAAAAATTTAAATTTTGTTGTGATTGTACTTAAAATATTTTTTGTCTTTAAATTTTTTAAATTAAAATTTATTTTAATTTAAATATTTTTAATTTTTATTAAAATTTAATTTAATTTTGATGAATAAAAATTTACTTGAAATCATTTAAAAAATTAAAATGTAATTAAAAAATAAAAGTTAAAATTTTAAATTATATTTATTTTAATTTTTTTAATGTATTCAAGTATTTATGATTTGGCAACTGTGGTCCGCCCTTAAAACCACTTTTGTGGAATAGGCCAGCATGCCTGTCCATTACAGTCACGTGATTCAACCAAAGTCCTTTCTCCATTCATTTCCAATCTTACATAATTGTTTATCTTATAATTTTTTATATTTTTTTAAAGGAAAACTGAAAAATAACGTTAAACCGTTTGCGTGGATCCACCGGTCCCCTTCAGATAACCCCTTCCTGTTGACTTCTTGAAGAAAAGTTAGGAGCAGGCAACCGAGGAGCTCTTCAGAATTCACAGGCACAAACACAGATTACACAGACTGGGATCACCGAGGAACAGAGAATCATTTGCTTCTCTGCTTGGAGTCCTACTGATTAATTATTTCTTTTCTCCAATGGAATCCCGGTTCTCTGTGCTTACAACAACCACAGCCACAACAAGAGCAACGGCATTGTCTCTCTTCACAGCATCCAAACCTCTGTACCTCCATTTCTCCAGAACCAAATCCCCTTCTCTGCTGACTCGCTCCTCCCTCCCGAGTTTACTTGTTAATCGCCGAGTGAGATGCATTTATACGAGCTGCCTTAGCAGACCGAGTTGTTCTCTCTATCCCTCTGCTTCTTACTCTTCCGCCAAGGGCTTGTACGCCGTGGAGTCAGCCTTACGGTGCCGTTTGCAGTGCGTCTCGAGCTCCGCGGCATCTTTTGGAACCTCTGCAGGGGGAGGCGGCGGCGGGTTTGGTGGAGAGAGCCTCGGGGGAGGTGGCGGCGGCGGCGATGGATCCGACGGTGAAGATACAATGTCAAAATTGGGCGCTGGGGCTGGTGAAGAGGTCTCTGGATTGTCACGTGACGTCATTATTCTCGATGTTGGAGTATGCACTTTCTCTCCTTCTGGCTGTACATTCTTAGATATATTCATGTTTGGGTATGTATTTTGTTAGACAACTCTTTTTTCACAAGTATATGGCCGTCTGGCCAGCACCTTATTATTCTTTTTAATGATTTATTTTTCTTTTTAACGATTTGGTTTTCTTTTTCTGAACTAGTAATTGGTTATAATTTCTATTTTATAAATTGTACATCAATGCACTTGCAAGTCTTTCATGCTCATATAAGTGAAAAAAGTTAAATAGAAACATTGTTTTTGTAATAAAAAAATTATATATATATATATAAACTATAATTGTATAAGACATCAATGTAAGTCTCTGCATAAGGTATCTGGATGTGTTCATGCTTGTATAAGTTGAACCAAATGTGTTTTTAACTGTCATTCTCTTTCCTCTTATAAATTTGCTCAGTGTTTTTGAAGTTTTATCAAATATTGAGTTTTCTATTGTTAAATTTTTGTTGGAGATAGATTCTTTTGTATAGCTTTCTCTTATTTATGGACTCATGTTCATTGCTATATATCTTGATTGGAATTTTCTCAAATGAAGGGAATGACGTGTGGGGGATGTGCAGCAAGTGTGAAGAGAATTCTTGAAAGTCAAGTGAGTACTCATTTTTCTTTTTGGGGAGATTATAATTTTTCTGAAAATTGATGATTCGATAGGTCTGACATGCATGAACAGGAAAAATGCAAAAGAGTTTTTGAATCCTTGCATTTCTTGCTGTCATTAAAGTTTGACTTCAAAAACTTCCATATGAGCAGAAAATTCTTTTCTATGCTCTCTTTCAGCTGCTATTTTATTAGGATGTTTGGAAAGTTAATTATATCTGCTGAGGTTTTGAAGTATGATTATCTAGTAGCTGCTCTACTAATTTGAACATTAATATTTTGGGTGCATTACGCCCTTGTACATTTCATGATCTGTAAAACTTTTGAAGTCATGTTTCTTTTCATATTGATAACAATTTGGTCAAATTAGGAGGAGATAACAACAATGGTGGATGATTTTGTGATAAATTTGTTGTGTGGAATTGGGTTAGGCTTGGATCAAATTAATTGACAATTAATTGCAGTGTATCATGATGCATAGCAACAACACAACAACATTGGGATGTAGTCATTTTATTCCGATTGCATGCAACCAACACAACCAAAGTGATGGATGCACTCTTTGAAATTATCTATTTTATTATGAAAGAATTTTTGCTGACTTGTGAACCAGATTCATAAAAATCATATTAATTTTATTCACAGCCACAAGTTTCATCTGCTAGTGTCAATCTCACAACAGAGACAGCAATAGTATGGCCTAAATCTGAAGCCAAAGTTGTGCCGAACTGGCAAGAACAGTTAGGGGAGGCACTTGCGAAGCACTTGACTAGTTGTGGTTTTAAGTCTAACCTTCGAGGTATGCGTTTTCTTGGCATGATCATCATTGACAGGCTTCAACTTCAATTTGCATAGTTGTATGCTTATTTTGGACTTATTACGGTTTTGTTCACTCATGCTTTACAAAAATATTATTTAAGAAGGAAAGGTTCTAATTACATGTACTTTGTTTTAATCATATTTTCTTTGACTGTTAAAATTGTTTCACGTCATTTTGCAAGAGAGCTGTGCTTTTCTGAATTTCTTTTTCTGTTATTTTAATTCAAATTCTGATATTATGGTGTGTGATTGACAACAATTGATGGTCTTGTCATTGTAACGAGTGTCAAAAATTGAGCTCCAAACAAGAGGTAAGAGTCATGAGATTCTCCGTATTTCCTACTTGTCTGCCCTTGTGATTGATGCTTAGGTGTAAGAATTGCTTTATGGGCATATGGCAGAGAACAAAGCATTGAGAGGATGGAGAGGTCCTTTACTATTTTATGATGTCCTGCATGGCCCTGGTTCTAGCTTCAAATATATATCTTTTCAACCTATTGCTACTCTCTTGGGTTCAAAACTTACTCCTTTGCTATCTCATCTTCATCTTGTGACGCTTGTGCATTGGAACTTTGGCCTAAATTTTGATTTTGCGGGACATGCTAGTGTTTAGTCTCTTCAGGTGAGAAATAGCACCCTTTAGGATATGAAAAGAATACTTAATAGGCAGTCATGTGGTTTCTCGTCATGATGCCAGGTACTTTTCAGTAAAAAATATGAGGTCAGACCATGTGTTCATTATTCTGAGAAGATATTAAATTGTAATATTATCTAGTTGTCTGTGGAGCATTTCTAACTGCAAAACAAGTGGACATCACCATATGTTAGGGTTTTTAAATGATTTTTGTAAAGGCTGGTGGGCAAATGGCAGGTCAGGGAGCTATTGAAGAAGATATTTCACCATAAAATGCAAAAGATTTCTTTGAGGAGCAACCATAATTCTTTGTGGTATGTCCTTTATTTGCTGCGCTTCCAATTTCACAGTCTGGTTTATTTGCACGGACGCTACCAGTCTAATTTGTGCTCTTTAGATGTGGAATGATAGGCTTTAGTCTCAGTATTAATGTTATAATTTCTCCCTTAATAGGTAAGTTAAAGCAGCTACTTGTGGTGGATTGGTTGGAGAAAGGAATTTCTGATGCCAAGGCCTGAGGAGCCTATTTGTTTTGGAGAATCTCTTAAAACTCAATCCGAGTGTAACAATGCTTTGGTGTTTACTTGGAAACCCAGAAGTTCCCTTTTCTTACCCGTGGATTGTATTTCATCTGTAACCTAGTTTGTATTTGAGCCTGATGACAGACTAAGGTGACATTGATGTTTGGTTCTATTTGCCAATGGTCATGAAGCAATATGCCCTAAGTTCTCTTATTTCTGTGGTCTCTTGTCCAAGCTCCATGCAGTATCTTGCAAAGAATGACTTGTATGGGATTTTGAGATTTACAGTTGGGAATAAATGTTATCTGCCTGTTAATATGCATTCTTGATTCTTCTGAGTTCCTGACAGAGTTACTGACCTTTTATTTTGTAGTTTATACAGAAAAGAAATATTAACTAATATTTTTGAATAACCACTTTTATCTTTTGGGACTAAAATGCAGCTAATATGCTCTGAGTTTTGGGGCTCTGCAAATATGATGTTTTTTTAATATTATTTACAACTATAACGCTTCGGCTCAGGTTGGATCATAGATATTAATCATGCCCTGCTTGTTACTGGTATAATCAATTCAAGCTACATTTAGGGCTTTTGTAAAGATATCCCCCAATTGTTCTTGGGTCTTCACCCTGTGGAGATCAAGCCGTCTTGTAGTTTCTCAAAGATGAATAACAGTCATTTTCAATGTGCTTAGTTCTTTCTTGAAATACATGAATTGGAGGCAATTTGAAGGGCAGCCTGATTATCACATTATAATTTTGTTTCTTACTTTTTCAAGAAACTAAATTTTTGTAAACAAAGACAAAATAATCGGTAGTAGATCTTTTGTATATCTTTGAAACTGCCCAATCTACTTATGAGAAACACTCAATATGAGGATGTCCATGATTTTCATACAAGATGCCACATCCAAATGCTCCTTCAAATAACATAGAATTCGTTCTAAAGCTGCCTAATGATTAGTTGTTGGGAATAACATAAAATAACTCATAACATTGACAGCATATGCAACATCTGGTCAAGTTACTATACGAAAATTCAATTTTCTAACCAATCTTCTATATTTCTCAGGATCCTTAGATAGTTCACCATCTTTTGTAAGTTGCATATTAGGATACATGAGAGTGCTACTTGGCTTTTTCCTTTATTTTTTTTGTCTTAGTTAAATAAATCAAGCACGTACTTCCTTTGGGATGGAAGAATACCTTATTTACTCCTCCTGACTTCAACATCTAAGAAATGCGTTAGCATCTCTAAGTTTTTTATGTGAAGCTGAGAGTGAAGAAAGGACTTAGAGATAAGATTCCCATAGCATCAGTTCCAATAATGACAATATCATCAACAAATACAACTAGAAGAATGATACCAACTTCAGATTGTTTATGAAGATAGAGTGGTCTTTTTTACTCTTTTTTCATTCCAAATTTTTCAACTGATTAAACTTTTCAAACTGAGCTTGTGGACTTTGTCTCAAATCATATAGAGATTTGTGAAGACGACAAAATTTTCCATACTCCCATTAAGCAACAAATCGAGGAGGTTGTTCCATGTACACCACTTTTTGAAGATCTCCATGAAGGTGAAGAAAAACATTTTTGATATCTAGTTGATACGGAGGTCAATTACGAGTGGCTGTCATAGAGACAAATAACTGGATTGACCTCACTCTAGCAACACGAGAAAAAGATATTAGAATAATCCACTCCATATGTCTGAGCATAACCCTAGCAAAAAGATGGAGGATTTACCTTAACTGTGAACACCTATGTGCACCCAATAGCCTTTTTTTTTTTAATGTAAATCTACCGATTCCCAAAGTACCATTGTCATTTAAAGCATTCATTTCCTTTATTATTGCTCTATGCCATTTAGGATGAGATATGGCTTTACGAATAGTTTTGATAGAGATAGAATCAAGAGATGCAATAAACGAACTAGAGGACAATGACAAATGGTTATAAGAAACAAAAGTAGAAATAGGATAAGTACATTGATTTTTATCTTTGCATAAAGTAATAGGATTGGAGACTAAATCTGATGACGAAGATGTTGGCATAGGACATGTATCAGGAAGAGCTTAGAGCTGAAAATAAACCTGAAGGATAGGAAGCTTAGTTGGTGTAGTAGGAATATGTGTTGGATGAGTAGGTATAGGAATAATAGATGTAACAGTGTAAACTAACATATCATCCTTCTCTTCTTGACTTGTAGCAATAGAACAATAGAGGATGGAGAGAAAAAAAAGTGTTTTCAAAGAAAATAACATCATCTGATACAAATATTGATCAAGATCAGAACAATAACACCGATACCCTTTTTGAAGATGAGTGCACCTAAAAAAAAAACACATTTTAGTAATTTAAGATCTAATTTTGTAATTTTAGGATATACATCACGAATAAAACAAGTACTATCAAATACTGGGGTTCAATAAGAAATAGAGTTTAGTAAGAAAGAGTATATGATAAGGAACCTCACCATTAAGAATCAGATGAAGGTATGCGATTGATCAAGAAACAAGCTGTGGAAATAACGTCTACCTAAAAAGGTTTTGGAACGTTCATATGAAATAAAAAAGCTCTTGTGTTTCAAGGAGCTATCTATTTTTCTCTTTACCACTCCATTTTGAGGTGTTGTACCAATACATGAGAATTGATGAAAAATTCTATTTTTGGTCACATAAGACCAAAACAGCTCAAAAAAAAAATTCTTTGGTATTATCATTTCGCAATGTATGCACAGAAACATGAGATTGAGTTTTGATTCAGAATAAAAAGCACTAAAGTGCAAAAGTAACTCACAACGAGATTTCATTAAATATAGTCAAGTAACACGAGAATGGTCGTCAACAAAAGTAACAAAATTTTTAAAATCCAGTTTAGACATAATAGGGCCAAGACCCTAAACTTTTGAATGAACCAACTCAAAAGAAGAAGTAGCATGTTTATTAATTTTAGGAGTAGAACTAAGACGATGGTGTTTGATGAACTGACATGACTCACAATCTACATTGCACGTCGAATGGGGATGTGACTCCAAAACATGCAATGATCTAGGTATATGAGTGTCAAGAATGTAGAGACCTCACAATTCATATCCGTCACTAATAATCTTTTTTGTCATACGATCCTGAATTAAGCAATAATCAAAAAAAAAAAAAAAGGGGGGATGCAGTAGTTAAGAATGCTAGTGAGCTGGTTCACAAAAAGGACAGTTGAGGTAAATATAGAGCATATGACAACAGAAGTTGAGGGGCTATGGTGCTTATGCCAGGTCCAAGAACACAAGATTGGGTCCCATAAGCTAAAGTAACACTAGAATCAGTTTTATATAGTTGAAGAGCAAAAAGAAGACTAGAATTACCTCTCATATGATATGTGGTACTGGAATCATTGACTCATTTGGAGAATGAGAAAATTAGGCATGCATCGGGATTTCTGAGCCTTATTCTAAAGCTTTCTACAATCACGTTTCATGTGTCTTAGCTTATAACTATAGTGACACACAATCCCCCCAGAATCAGACACTATCATTGTCTTCTCATCATCCATAATTCAAAAATTTGGTGGGTTAAACACAGTTAAAAAAAGAAACAAAATCATTGAAGCACATAGGGGACAAAACTGACCCTGACAAAATACAAAATCATGGAGATATAAATAGAAATTAACCTAAGCAGAGCACAAAGCATAGATATGTGCTATACAAACTCAGGCAAAGCAAGTGAGGTGACCAGAGTGGGTGGTTGGACTGGACGCGCCATCACACGCGAGGCTACTAGTCACTGGATTTTGGTGACATGCCGGTCGACTAGTGGCACTTCTCTCTCCGCTGGCAGTGATGATAAATGATCACTCAAAATGGGTGACCAGATTCTGCCCTATTCTGCTTGTGTTTCAGCAGAGAATTTCAAACTCTAAAACAAAATTCCTAACCTTTGCCCTAATCTGATACCATGTAATCAGAGGTGAGAAAGATAATAGTTTGTTATATTTCTGTTGAGAGATTTGTTACACATATATGTACACAACTAAGAAGTTTAGACTAGGAATGTACAAATTAGGATCCCTGTCAAATAAGCAGGAGATCCCAGTAGGATGTTTACAATTAGGAATATGATATCTTTCTATATTATTTACAACTTATAACAAAAGAAATAAAAAAAAAAAACACAATGGTTTTCTAGTGATTCCAAAGGTATTGAATTTACTTATGATAACTAAATTCTTTAGTTAACAACAATGAAAATATTAAACTTGTAACTCTTTGCACTCATCTCAGAATAGATCTTAATCGTGTACTTTTATGCACCTGATTCAAAAACAGGATTATCTAAACCCTACAAATGCTGGAGATTGACGCTTACAAATATTAAATCATATAGTTGGTTTGTTGCTCTTGCACTTTATTTAGCTAGAAATGTTTATGATCTCTTGTTGTTGAACTTAAGCTTTTATGGTCATGTTTGAGAAATATAGCTTCTGTCACTTGGTTAAGCTGTTTAGCCTAACTACATTTCTGTTTATACTTGATTTGGGCTTGATACTTGTTCTTCATGAAAATGCTAATGATTTCACTTTTTGATTTCTTCTAATACTTCAGGTTTTGTGATCTCCCTTTTCTCTGTATGTGTTGACATAATACCTTATATCACTATATATTTTCTGTCTTCTTCTTTTAGGTAAGAGCTCCACATCTTTCTGATAAATGTCATTACAATGGTCTTACTCTTACACAAATTTAAGATTCCTGTTGATGTCAATATCATCAACATTAATATGTTCTCCTTTATGTCGTGACTTCTACCTGAATTCAGAACTAATGAGGCTGGCTTGTTTTTGAATTCTGTTGCAAGTGGATTGAGAAGCAAACATGTTTTTGCTCTTATGTGCTGCTCAAGGTGATGGCTTCATTGTTGAGCTTCTTGTGCATGTGCAGATTCAGGGGGAGAGAATTTCTTCAAAGTTTTTGAAAGGAAGATGGATGAAAAGCGTATTCGCTTAAAGGAAAGCGGTAGACATCTTTCACATTCATTTAGGTTTTTGCAACCTGTTGATAATAGACTGGCAGAACAATTGGAGGCTAATTACTCACCATTTTATAGGTCGTGAGCTCGCTGTTTCCTGGGCCTTATGTGCTGTATGCCTCCTTGGCCATCTCTCTCATATTTTAGGTGCTAAGGCTTCATGGATCCATGCATTTCATTCAACAGGATTCCATGTGTCGTTGTCTTTGTTTACATTGCTGGGTCCTGGGCGTCAACTTATTGTTGATGGCATGAAAAGTCTCATCAAGGGAGCTCCAAACATGAACACGTTAGTTGGTCTTGGGGCTTTATCATCATTTAGTGTTAGTTCATTAGCTGCCTTGATACCGAAGTTGGTGAGTGATGATTCTTAACTCTAATAGCTAGAAACGTAGTTCTGTGGTTTATAACTGCCTGAGCATATAACATGTCATATTTTTAACCTTTGAATGATAATGCATGGTGACAGTTGGCAAAGCCATGCTATTTACTGCTGGAAATATTAGTTAGAATGCTGTACAACATGCTTGTTTTCTTCAAAGTGGTTGATTGAAGCGGGATTTTGTTATACTAAGTGCCTGACTGGTGTTCCTTTGTGTTTGCATAGGACATGATTAATTCTTAATATTTAATTCAAGTTCTGCTTCCCTTGACTTTGTGGATCTGTAATTCTGATGCATGATTTATGGAGTATATTCTCTATCCCAGCATCCTAGAGATATAGTACACTTGTTTTATTTAGAAAATGCAAGATTGTAGAACTAGTAGACATTCTAATCCTGTTGAATGATGTCAATGCAGGGTTGGAAAACATTCTTTGAGGAGCCAATTATGTTGATAGCATTCGTCTTATTAGGAAGGAATCTTGAACAAAGAGCTAAAATCAAAGCCACCAGTGACATGACAGGACTTTTGAGTGTTTTGCCTTCAAAAGCTCGTCTTCTGGTTAATGGTGATGCACACAAGTTGGGTTCAACCGTTGAAGTTCCTTGTAACAGTCTTGCTATTGGAGACCAAATTGTTGTGCTACCTGGAGTAAGTCATGCTGTTTTTTTAACATGTCATAACTTTTCATGTCTTAAGGTTTTTGTTTAGTAGAATATTTTGGCTTTTCAGAGATTTGGTCTTGTTAGACTTCCTTTATAACCTAGTGCTGCTCATTATGTCATGGGATGTTCCCTTCCTGGGATATGATGGAAACTAAAATGCTACTTGCTGTTAACTATTTTCAGTTAAAAAATTTTGAAGTTTTTGCATGCATTCATGACCTTCTTTTCATGTTACCTACTTCCTGAATCCTCTGAGAAGTGTTTACATCATTCTAGGACCGTGTTCCAGCAGATGGAATAGTCAGAGCTGGTAGAAGCACCATTGATGAGTCAAGTTTCACTGGGGAGCCAATGCCAGTTACCAAACTGCCTGGGGTGACTTTCTACCTACTTCTTGTTATTGCTTGTTATCAAGACAGAGATAGCACCTAACAGCAATTTTGCAGACTTCTGCAGTTATTGTTTTCAGAAGTGTGCCCATTTTGTTTGGTTTATTGTTTTATGATTAGAAAGAAAATACGGCTTTGTAAGTGATATCCTTCCATCATATCATAGTAGTGAATCTTTTTTTTTTCTCCCTAGAATCAAGTTGCAGCTGGAAGTATAAACTTGAATGGAACACTTACAGTTGAAGTGCGTAGACCCGGAGGTGAGACTGCAATGGGAGACATTGTTCGTTTGGTGGAAGAAGCGCAGAGTAGGGAGGCTCCTGTACAGCGGTTGGCTGACAAGGTTTTCTTTCTGTGTCTTTATCATGTTTAAATTTATATCTTGGTGTCATTGTGCTTCTTGATAAATTTAGGGTGTTGTATGTTATGATTTTTGATAGCAAATGTTGGCTTCGCAGTGTTGCTTTCCATATTAAATTCTTTGTATGTAATGTATGTGTGTATGAATAAATGTACGCAGAGATGAGCAAATCTATGCAAGGTTCTATCTCTTATGTCATACTTGGATGTTATGGCAATATTGGCAAAATTGAAGAAAAAGAAAAGAGGAAGATTGTAGCAAATGGTTACCAAAATTTGGACAGCTTTGAGCAATAAAATCTGCAAAAAACTTAGAAATGGATTGTATATGGCTTGACAATTTTGGAGATGATGGAGCAAGCAGAAAAAGCTAATGGCTACCAAATCTGCAGTAGCATTCTTTTTTCAAAATTTTAAGTCTTTTTCTTTTTTCCTTTATCTGTGAATTTAGTTCTTAGGGTAATTTTCCTATACTTTTGGCATGGGATAGTTGGATTGTGTATGCTAGATTGCTATTTGGGTTGTGAACAGAACCAATTGAACAAAACATTAGTATTTGTTCAATTTTGTTCGCCTGGTTGTTTTAATTGGTTTGTTTCAGCCAAGCATGTAAAAACCATAGTTCCAAGTTTATGCATGTATATTATACTTACATCTTTTTGTTAGGTACAAGTTTATGTGTTTACTGGTGGGATCACCTATGTTTGGTGAACCCCAGCCTTATCTAACTAGAAGAAAAGTATAATAAGAGCATTGAAACATAAGAAACTGGAAAGGAATATTGTCAATTTGGTTCCTGCCTTCTCATTTCTTTGGTTTGGGCTGGTCAGGTGTAGAATTAATGAATTTGGATTCAGCCTGATTTAACCTCCAAACTAATCAATCTGACCTAAATCAACCCTGACCAGTTGGCTCTAATCCTATGTTTGCAGCTAGTTAATAATACAGAGACCCCTTGTGTTTCTTATTTAAACTGGCTTTTTCTCTGTGTGTATTGAGGATTTCTGAGCACAAATTAAGCTCTTCTGGAGAATAGTGAACCATCTATCTGAAGTTCTAGCAGAAAACCCTAGCCCGCATGCTGGCCACGTTTACATCAAATGCAAAAACCTGGTTGAATACATTTTTACTATCCTTGATTGTATACAACCTTTGAGCTTGGCCAATGCATTTTGGCCACTTTGGAACCTCGAAGGCAATGTTTCTGCTTAACTTTAACATTAACTTGGAGATTCTTGAGGGGAGAAGAGGATTGGGTTTACATCTTAATCTTGACTTGTTTGACAGTGTTACATGTTGTAGAGTAAGGTTTTGGAAATTGTTTTATGCAATCATGCCTTCTAGACAAAGTTTTAGAGCTATAACTTACCAATGAAGATATGATGTATTGATTAGAATGTTATTAATAAAATTTTATTATAGCCTTGAAATCAAACGCCACACCATTCCCACTCCTTCCTCCTTTCCTGGCTGAAATACTAGAAGTAGAAACTATTACTATATTGCCATAATGACTATAATGCAAAGCTTTGCCAAGAAACTCAGTGTTGTCTGCTTGACATTGTTGTAACAATTGATTTTCGTAGGACTAGAAGAATTCTGTTGTAAGGAAGGACCCAATAAAATCAGTGTGTTTGCTATTGACTTCTTTTGCATCGAATTTTGACTTACAGCCTTTAAACATAATGTGTATTATTTGGGCTGTTGCAACAGTATTTTTCATGCTACTGTAGCTATCATTTACAAGGGTCCAAGCTGTGAGGATAGGATTAGAGTCTTTCATCCTCAACATCAATTTTTATAAAGGTGTTCAGCTTTTATCTTTTTTGATCAGAATGTTCAGCTTTTATCTTTTGCTAAATATTTACTCTAGCAGCACTGTATTTTGACTTCATGCTCTTTGTTGTTAACGAAACTCAGCCTTTGCCATTCCCTGTTCCTCTTGAGTAGGGTTTGCTTTAGCTAGAAACCAATAAGGGGTGTTAATCATTCTTTTTTAATTTATAAACTTAGGGATTGATGCCAAATTGAATTCTTGTATCAATATGTGTAAAAACCTCTTTCTATTTCTGTTTTTCAAATATCTGTCAATATGTGTGATTCTAAATATGAAGTAATGTGGCTTTCCTTTCCACATTAGATTTTAAACTTGGATATGTGGCCATATTTGCACTTGGATCTACTCTTCGGCCCCAGAAGAAGTTTCTACCTTCCAACAGGAGGTGAACTTGCTCTGATATATATATATATAGATGAGGTGCATTTGTGTTGCCTCAGAATAATCTCATTCTTTCTCTTCTTTTTCTTTTCTGTGAGACATAACAAAAAGTGTCAATATAAAATGACAGTAATTCAATTGAGATAGAAGAGGGAAATGCCACTATACATCAATGAGACAGAATTAAAAGTAAACTCTTATGTTCTAGTTGGAACTATCTTGAAATTTAACTTATCAAATCACAATAAGCTTGTGTATTTTATGCTTAGTATTCCTGCATATGTGACACCATGTACCCATTTAATTTCAGAGAAAAATATCAGTTTTTGTTTTAGGTATTTGCCTAATTCACTTTCTTCTCAAGTTTTGATTGGAAGGGAGTCGATATTTGACATCAATGGAGCATAACAAAGTCATGAAGGTTCTTATCAGGAAAAAAAGAGCAGAAAATGTGGAGGTTTACCTGCTAATTGTTGTGGAACATGCAATACATAGATCAGAATGTAAATACTGATTTCTGTCTTTAGTGCAGAAGTATCACAAGACATGCATAGTCATACGAGAGCCCAAACATCATTTTCAGGCATTGATGGAATATTCACAATAGGTTTTAATTTCCTATTTTCTTTGTTTTCCTAGGTGTCTGGGCACTTTACATATGGAGTGATGGCTCTGTCTGCTGCTACATTTATGTTCTGGAATCTGTTTGGCGAACTTATTCTTCCTGCTGCCTTGCATCATGGAAGTCCAGCTTCATTGGCCCTGCAGCTTTCATGCAGTGTTCTGGTAGATTCTTTTGAGATTTGTTTGAGTCCATCAATCACACTCATAATGTTTCATGGCTAACCTCATATGACTATCTTGACATTTTATGTCTCCATGTTGAGCCTTATCATTCACTCATTTTCATTTGATCAATGCTAAGTCACTTTCCCTCTGTTTTGCTTGCGTATTTTTATTTTTCTCTTCTTATTTTGTAGAAATTATTTATTTTCTTAAATGTCTCCTGGTTATCAAGGGCTAATAAATAGAGAGCATTTTGCAGAACGCCGAAAACAGAAGTAATTAATGGTTTCGTTAAATATGTCAATTTTTGCAAAAATATTCTCTGTACAAATGCAAGGTTTCAAAACATAGCTCCTTGGCATGGGAGTTGGGAATAGGTGACCAGGATGGATTGAATTTGCCACTAGTGTGGATGGTCACGTATAAGTGGCATGTCATGTTTCTGTAGTGTTTCTTACTTGACATGAAAGCATCAAGTTTAGTCTTTCTAGCATGTGCTTATTTCTGATGGAACTGGTGAGTATCGAGCTTGTGAGACATAGCATAAGTGAGGTCTATTAATGGAGGGAAAAAATCAATGTTTAACACATCTTTCTTATCTGTCGTCTTCTGTGAGAATATAAGGATCTTAGGAATACTGGGATCAATTCTTCTTTACTAAGTTACTCTGTATATGGAGATAGATAGATGTAAAGAACAGTCTGGTTAGGGATATTGGTGGGATGGTGAAAAGTCAGTGCAAGTTGCATCTTATTCGATATTAAACGTGTATCTAGAGGTTCATCTAGAAGACTCCTAGGGAACATTTGATTTTTACTTCTTTGGAAGGTAATGGTTATTCTGCCAAAGTCTATCCATCCACTTAATTTCATTGTTTACTTATAGAGTAGTAAAAGCACTTTGGCAAGCTTTACGAAGAATTTTCTGCTTCTTTCTTGTCCCTTAGTTTTTGTCATTTCCTATATTTGCCTTCTTTGCATGAGTGGGGTGGAAGAGTAATGAGTTAGGAATGGGCCATGGAAGACCGTCTAGGAGGGGAGCTGTTTGAGGAGATGGAGAGTTGGAGCAAATATTATTTTTTGAGTGGATAGTGCATTGGATTGGTCTAATATTCACATAAAGCCTGCATGTATGCATGATTGCAGTTGGTTGCTTGTGTATGGAGATATATATATTATGATATTGGGGGGAAAAAAAAAGAGAGAGAGAAAAGGTATGACACTGTACAAAAAGAGAAAGGTTAAACTGATTGAAGTTGTTTGTGATATTGTCTCAAATAAGACTTCTGTTTCTGTTTACCTTGTCAAATGGTGTAGATGCAGACTCCCTGGAGAGTTTGTTTAATGTTATTGGAAATAAAATTTACATTTCTCCTTTTTGGTTCATACCAATGCTTGCAACCTGTCATTTTGTATGTTTTGGTGATGCTCTCTTTCTGATGCAGGTTGTTGCTTGTCCATGTGCCCTTGGCTTAGCAACACCTACTGCTATGCTGGTAATCTCTTCATAAACATGACAACCACTTTTTGTCGGGAAAAGTGATATGATAAAGCCTATATTTCATGTTACAACGAGGACTAATTGATGTTTTCAGGTTGGAACTTCATTAGGGGCAAGAAGAGGACTCCTTTTGCGTGGTGGAAGTATTTTGGAGAAGTTTTCGGGGGTCAATACTGTTGTGTTTGACAAAACAGGAACCCTGACCGTTGGTAGGCCTGTTGTGACTAAAATCGTGACTTCTGGAGACTCAAGGTGTGGTAATGACACTTATTTATCATTATTATTTCTTTTGTTTGATAAGGGAAACATCTTTTATTATATAAAAGTATTTCTTACGTGAAGGTTGGTAACTTTAAGGTCATACTTCTGAGATTAACTGTAAAACATGCAAAAAAGTGTGCATCATATTTGTCCTTTAAGCCACATCCAAAAGTTGAGATTTTTTCTATTTTTGTTGACCATATTCTTCAGATCAATCCATCGCTGTGACCTAGTTAAATGGGCCTACTCCGAAATGCAGTTGAACAGTTTATGACTGGAAAAAGCATGAGTTTTATAGTTCTTTCTTTCTCTGTGCGATGGAACTATCTGGTGCTAAATGCTCCATGTAATTTGTATGAATGAATAAATTTTTTCTGTAGATGTTCTTTTATGCTTTCAGGAAATTATACACATTTAAGCAGTTGAGGAAAACTATTCAACTGTATCCAGTTGCTTGTTCATCGATGAAAACTCGTTCATAAGTATATGAGGATTCTCTTATTTCTAGGAGTATTATTGCTTTAAAAAAAAAAGTTTATGGTTTCATTAGAAAGAGCTAATTAGACGGGGCTATGATTTAAGATTGCTTGCAATTAAAAGGAAAATTGACTATCACATATATGGTAATGATTTTTTCTATTACAATATTAGAAGCACATAATATTTAACTTAGAGACTGTAAATCCCTGCTAATTGGTGTTGGTTCTTTAAATATATAGAATATCTATATACACACCTTTTTTTTTAAAGAAAAAAAAAGGTATGAAGTATGTGAACCTCATGCTTATATGAGTACTATTTTGTTGGATAACAATATTGATCTTATGCTCAACACATCTAATTTTTAAAAGTTGTTTGATACATCTTGCATGCTCCTCAACAGGAAAGTATCTGTTATGTATAGAACATGCCTTAACAAATTTGATATTTCCATGCTAGTATAGGTAAGGAATATGGTTATAAATCAGAAAAATGGTGCGCAAGGTATTCTTAGATTGTTGCTTAAATTAAGGGTTCTTGCATGATTAAATTTCTGTAAACTGCAGGTTCAAATATACCAATGATTGCAATGAAACATTTGTTATCTTTGAAAATGTTTGTTCACTTGCATGTTTAGGCTTGGATACTGAGAGTCATCTGAAGCTCAACTCTAAGGCATTACTTTAAATGTGTTATCACATGTATCATATGCTCTTCTCAAAAATTATGATCTTTTCACTTACGCATTTACTTTTCAAAACATACTTATTCTGGTTTGGTGTAGATATTGAAACAATACAGAGTTTAATTTTCAAGGGGGGCTTAAGGAGTTTCTAGCATTGCTAAGGTATTGTTATTCTGATGAAAATTATATGTATGCTTTGAAACAGGCAAAAATGGTCAGAAATTGAAGTTCTGAAGCTAGCAGCTGGTGTAGAATCAAATACAGTTCATCCAGTTGGCAAAGCCATTGTAGAAGCTGCGCAGGCTGCTGATTGTCAAAATATGAAGGTACATCCTTCCAAGAGTGAGAATGTGCTTCTTGTTGATATCGTTTCCAATTTATGAATTTCTAACATACTGAATTGGACTATTTAATAGGTGGTAGATGGAACATTTACAGAGGAACCAGGGTCTGGTGCAGTTGGTGTTATTGATAACAAAAAGGTTTCTGTTGGGACATTAGATTGGGTTCAGAGGTATACTCACATGCCTCATTTCATATGACATGCACGTCTCTACTTTAGGATCTGCCATAATGTTTTTAATTGCGTACAAATAGGGGAAGTACTCGTTCTGGTGTTTTTGCCTATATGCACTTGGCATCTAAGGCATTTCATACTCGGTCCAACAAAAATCTTATTGCCTTCACAACATTAATGGCTTTGGCTATTCCTTTCAAATAAGTGATATTTTACTAAAGTACACTCTAACTTTCCATTGCCAACAGAAAATGTGGATTTTCATTAAACAGCAAAGAGTTCTTGTGACTTTCTTTTTAATGTCTGATCATGCATCATTTAATTGGTTAAGCTATTTGCAGCTTCACTCATTTAGAGCTCATCTTCTCGTTCTTTCCTGGGTTTGGGGACATATTAGGTTGGATTTTGGGCAACATTGTTAATGAGCCACTTACGTTGGCGGACCCTCATGATTTTGATCCACTTGTGTAAACACAGAAATTTGGATCTGAGATGAATGCAAAACTTCCACAAGAAATATATCAACAATAGGGACATTGATATAGATATGGAATAAATTCTGCTGTATTCTCTTTTTTATTTTCACTATTTTACAATTTGCATCCTATGTAATATTCTATTTGAAAGTAAAATAAATACATTGTACGTAAGGAAAGCAGTGTGGTTGGCTTTTCAGAGCAAGTGCCAGTCAGGCATTAATGGTAATCATAGTGAGTCTGGATGTGCTGGTTACTTTCAGATTTCTTCTAAAATTTCAATCTCAAATCAACAGTGAGTCTTCTGCAGGCATGGAGTTGATGAGCATCTATTGCACGTAACGGAAGCAGAGGAACTTAAAACTCAGTCTGTTGTCTATGTTGGAGTGGATAACACACTTGCTGGTCTTATATATTTTGAGGATAAGATCAGGGAAGATGCTGGACATGTTGTTGAAACTTTGTCCAGCCAAGGAATTAGTGTATACATGCTATCTGGAGACAAAAGAAATACTGCCGAGTATGTAGCATCTGTTGTTGGAATTCCAAAAGAGAAGGTAAGGAATCCTTTCCATGACTATACAACCCTAGAGTGAGAGTTTGGTATGACACTTTTAAGTTAAAATGAGAGTTTGGCAGGAATCATTCGTTTTATAAATGTGATGAAGCCAAGCCAAGCACTACTTTGATACTCATGCAAATTTATGCATGGTTTAAAGTTTCTAAATCTCTCAGGACCCTCATATACTTATAGCAATGAAATTACACGCATGAAGCCCAAATAGAATAACTTAAAGACTGAATGGTTCTTTGTTACTTCTTGTATTCTGCTATTTGATTTCTCATGCTATTAACATTATGGCGTATTTGGAAGAATGAATAATTTATCAAACACCAGAAGATTATGTTTAAATTTGAGCAACATGCTGTCCATTGTAGGTACTATCAGAAGTTAAACCGGCTGAAAAGAAAAAGTTCATAAGCGAACTTCAGAAGAATCAGAATATCATTGCTATGGTTGGTGATGGAATCAATGATGCAGCTGCCTTGGCTTCATCAGATGTAGGAGTTGCCTTGGGTGGAGGTGTTGGAGCTGCCAGTGAGGTGTCTTCTGTTGTACTGATGGGCAACAGGCTGTCACAGGTTTATGTTAAACTTTCATCTTTTGCTGTTGCATATAGCTATTTTGACAACTTTCACTTTGCTTTACCGGTCAAATTAGCATAGTATCTAATTGCTGATAAGCATTGCTGTATCTCACATGTGCATCTATCTCCCCAGCTACTCAAATTGCAATCATGCCTTTTCTCCTCTGAAAATTTAATTTTAGTTAATCGCACTTTGCACAAGAATACAAAATATGAGGTGTATCATCAGTGCTACTGAAGGTGCACCTAGGGAAGAAAGGCTCAGAAATTGCTGCCAAGTTTACCTTGAGCTAAAAGTGAACCCTGTGATTGACTTTTGGTATTCTTTACCAATTTTTAGGACACAAAAGAATAGAAGCACACCATCGAGTTTATGCGATTATGCCCGTAATTCTCCAGTGCCATTTAAATTTTTGATCTTCCCATTCTGACTTTTCTGATGTCTGAATACTCAACATGTTTTTAATTGTAGTATCTTTGCTTTCTTTTGTTATGTCTATTCGTGAAGGATATCTCCATGTTATGCAGAACTTAGTACCCCTCAAGTCTTTCTAACAATTTTTGTATCTTTTTTCTATATCATTTTACTACTGATTCAAGCTTTCATCTGGATTGATCTCCTTTTAAGGGCTTTTTTATGCACTGATTTACTGCAGAAATGAATGAACCCTATTTCTCAGGAGAATGCAAAAACTTTTAGGAACTGGTAAAGAGCAAACCAGTGTGGATCTATGTATGAAATGAGTCAGTTTGTAAATATGTAACCACCACTGCTAATCCATCCAAATTTTCATTGCTGGGGACAAAATGAATAAGATGGCATGAACATGATTGTAAATATTGCAGTTTTATTTTTGGTTGTTGGGGGGGGGGGGGGGGGGGGGGGGGGGGGGGGGGGGGGGGGGGGGTTGTGGTGGGGGCGGGTAGTTGATGCATATATGAATAAGAAAGAAACGGCGCACGAAGAAATGTCACTAGATTATGCATTACTTAGTACCAAATGAAACCAGTAAAAGCAAAGAGGCAGGGAATCATCAATCATGAGGTAGGTATGGTTAGGAAAATACCTAACATAAGTTTGGGGATTGATATTATATATACATTACCTAGACTCCATTAAGTTATAATTTCATATACATATTTTACTTCTTTCACAGCAAGGATGGATTTGGCCAATATTTTCAGGGGTGATATTGTACTTTAGAAATTGACATAGATCACTGCGATGCAGTTGCTTGATGCATTGGAGCTCAGCAGGCAAACCATGAAGACTGTGAAGCAAAATCTCTGGTGGGCATTTGGATACAACATCGTAAGTTCTTCTCTATAAAGCACTGTAGCTGCTATTTTGCAAAATGAGCACTATGGCCCTGGAGAGGCTTAAGGATAGGTTGCAACCTTTTCTAGATATAAATCTGGGTTAAAACAGATAAGAATATAGTTATGAAATCGATAAGTTCATATGATAAAAAGGACAAAGAAAAGAACTCTGAAGACTGGAGATTGAGTTGTGTTTGGCTTTAAATTTTCTGCAAACCCTAAACAGTCGTTGTGTTCATGGAACTTCATGAGCAAAATCTCTTCTCTTCCTAACACCCCACCCCCCTTCCTATCCTTACTGAAAGAAAAAAAACATTGAAATGATTAAGGAGCTCACTTCAAAGTATCATAATAATGATAATAATAATAATAATAAAGATGAATAATATTCTAAAGTTGCCATTTATAGTAATGCATATACATGTTTCTATCAAAAAAATATTCTGAAGTCATTTTTATCATATAATAATATAAAAACTATTCTGAAGACTAGAATTCATTTTGTTTGTGACCTTTAGCATTTTTGAATTATTAGTAGATCCTAAATAACATTGGCTTGTTATTCCTAGAACTTCATGAACAAGTCTGAATAAAAGAAAGTTTCTGAAAGCATCTGTTTCAGGATCATTTAAATAATTCTTATGGTTGTTTCTGGCATGCCCCATTCAGATCATTGCCATCAATTACCATGTCATAGTCAATGTGTGATATATGCATGATAGAGTTAATCATATATGCTTCTCTTTCTTATTCCCTTGTCTTTACTTTTTCTTACCCTTTCTTGATTCCCGTTATGTTCTCTTGTAACGAACTTAAATTCAATGGAAAAACTTTGTATGTGCTTCCAATTATTGCTGTTAATCATTTACTATGGTAGAGCATGTTGTGTAAGACCAGATTGTTTTATTTGTTCCTCACTCATCAGTGATTTAGCTGACACTGGATATGTTATATTCAGGTTGGTCTTCCAGTAGCTGCAGGAATGTTACTGCCATTTTCTGGGACCATGCTGACTCCATCAATTGCTGGAGCCCTCATGGGTCTGAGTTCTATTGGGGTAATGGCAAATTCCTTACTCCTAAGATTCAGATTTTCCTCGAAACAGAAACAAATATATCAAGATTCTTCATCCAATGAAATTTCTCTTAAATCTGATGATTACTTGGACAAAAGAGGAAAAAAGGCACCCATATCCGGATGCTAGATGGAAAGAGGCACAATAACAGGGGAAAAAAAAAACTATGGAAGTTATCTTCTTTTGCCAGTAGATGGAGAGGAATGGAAAAACGAAGAAGCCTGGACCTCTTTTTTTGCGACAGTGCTTTTAGAAAAGTGAGATACCAAGATCAGGATTATCAGCCATAGACAATCTTCCATGTAGAGTTTTTAAGGAATGGGGGGGCTCGCCTCATCATTTTGTATTCTAAGATCAGGATTTGTCACATTTTGTATTCTCTAGGCATGGCGATTGTGCCTGATTATACTGCTTGTTCTTAACTGACAATCCCCTTTCGAAGAGGTCTAATTGCTGTGAGTATTTTCTGAGTGATAGTTTACTGGGTGTAACCATACTTTTCTTTCTAGAAAATTAGAATAAAAGGTACAATGTTGCATCCATTATCATCCATTACTGTTGCCCTTAATATTGTCTTGGTTCTAATCATCATATGGTGACTATGGTTTATCCAAAAAATTCATGATGTTTCTGAAATTAGCAGCAATTCCATGTGCTTTAAACTTTGGAACAACATTAGCAGATCTTGAAATTAATCTAACCATTTGAACATAAATTCATGCAATTTTTATCTTAAAATATGCGTGATGTCTAACTTTGATATTCATGTTCCTACTCATTTCAATTCTTGGTACATGTTATTTCAAAAATAATTTAAGTTTTATTGAACCATTTGAAATGCATAATTGAGTAAATCCTCCCTTATCCATTGTACCGGAAAATTGAATGCTACATTTGCTCATTGCTTGAGAACTCGTTTCAACTAACCTTCTAGAACCTGTAGTATAATTGGAACGGGCTACAGTGAATTGAAACTTTGAGAACTTGCTTGACCCAACTTGTAAATAACAAAAAGAAAAATGAATGTGAAGCCTTAAAGCTCGTTTGAAACGCAATTTGCTATAAGATGAATTCACTCTGCTCCTTGTTCTCCTACTACTTCAACATTGTAATTACAAAGGGAAAAAGAAAATCTGGCACAACATGGGAATGAATACAGGATTACAAAACTTCCTAATGAATAGATGAATCTATCATTTACAGATCCAAACGGGCAAGAGAGTCAGAGAATGATAGACCCGTGTAATACATATATATAAATCAATGGAACTTTTCATGATAAGATCTTGAAGCGCAATTGCCAGCATCAGCCGTTCAGGATAAAGTGGCAGAACTCACTCTATACTTGTTGATAGAAAATCAATCATCAAACCATGTAAGTCATTCCAACCTGCATCAGATGCGAGTGAGGCACACTCAAGTTTGCAATCCCCCTTCTACAGTTCTTTCTCAGAAAAGCATAGAAATAATTAATTACCAACTTCTTAATAAACCAAGAATCCTTCCTGGCCCTTATATCTCCGTGACCAAGAAGATAAACAACCCCTGATTCTTTAGCTTTACGTATAAACGACAGTTCTCTCTCAAGACTCTGTTCTGCATCAGATGTTGCCTCTGCAGAGGATACTAGCTTTACCTCCTCAGATGTGCTTGCTTCAGAAATTTCTTTCCTTGGTTCTCTGAACTCAGCTAGAAGAGGAACACCCAGTGAGTACACACTTCCATTTGGAGCTATGAGGACCCTTGAAGAAGAAGAATCACTGTCAGAATCTGTGTCTTCATCTCCGTCACTCTCTAATGATCGTTCCTGGGCTTCCCTACGAATAAACTTCTCAAGACTCTCAATCAGCAGTTGCTCAAACGCTTGGTGATTTTCCTTCCGGACATCCTTGTAGCCATACCTGTTGAAGTTGTTACAATGAAACTGTAAGCCTGTTCAACAGCAAGAAAAACGGGATTGGGCAGCCCAAAGCTAGAACTCAGTTGCCATAGTACCTTGTTCTCACCCCATCCTTTGATTAACACTACCCAAAATCATCCTATTAGGGATGGGGCAGTGCAGGTCCCTGATTCTTGGGGCACCCTATCATTTCTACACAAAAATCCCCTCAAAAATTAGGGGGGCTAGAACATTTTCTAATGCTAGGGAACTCCTACCAAGAATAATTCAAATACTTGGCAATTCATGCAAGACAAAACACCTATCTGGTTTATATTATGTCGCACTCCCACATCAGTTACATTATAACTCCCAGCTTGCGTAATTGAGCATTCAAGGAGAGGGGGAGAAAAAGAGAGCAAATAAGTTAAAAAAGAAAATGCATGTTACCTGGCAATGCAACGAAATATGTGGTAGCTTTTGAGGCAGACTCGCCTGAAAAGGAACCTTTCATTCTGAGGCACTACGGGAACTGGAACATACTTTATACACACAAATATGATCATGGAATGGATTGCAGGAAGAGTGGTCAGAAAATGGCCAAATATTGCTGGTACCCCCTTCACCAGCTCATTGTAAAGCAAACCAATGCCAGGAGCTCTTATTGTCCCAAGATTGCAACCCAATTCTCGCATTAAATCCATTGACAGCTTTTGCTTGACTTCAGTCTCATACTTAAGCTTGCTTCCGTAATTCCAAACAGACATTATGAAAAACATTATTGCAGCAAAAACTAATATTATCCAACTTCCGTCCCCCACAGATGATAAAACTGATGAGAAAAAAGTAAATTCCATTCCCAGGAAAATAAATGCAAAACTAAGAACAATTATGATGTTTATCTGCCATATAAGAAGCATAACCAGTGTCACTAAAACCGTCGTCATCATCATCACTCCTAGCTCTGCGATGCCTGGGGGAAAAAACAAAATCAGAAAGAGCAAAGCTCACACAAGCAACAGTAATAAAGGCATCACATCAAGTCATTGGAAGAGAAAAAACTTGACTGATTCCAATTTCATGTATATGTTACTAATGGTACATAACAAAGACTAGCCAGCTGAGCTAAGGTTAATAGCATAAAATCTATATAACATGGAAAAAACAAAAAGACACAAAGTTAGAGGTACAAAGAATCATAGAATCCTATGTTATTAGTCCATTAAGATATGTTCCTCAGTTCTGTAATCAACTTTCCCTTGTTGTCACGGAAGATAACTTTTATGCAAAGTTTAAGGTTACCGAGTAGGGAATTAGATCATCTCCAACTGCTATAAGATCCGCCTCATCCAATGACAAGATCATGGTGTGAAGACCAAATTTTCTCGACACTAGTTTTTTCCTCAATAAATCATTTCTTTTCCATAGGAATAGTTGTGACCGGAAAGGGGGAAAGAAAAGAAAGATACATATAAATAGTGATTGCAGTAAGATTTTCTTGAACAGCAAAACAGTAGCTTCTATCAAGCATGCAGTCAGGTCAGAGCGCCTCAATAAGATATTCACAGACAACTGTAACTGATTAAACTCTTAAAACTGAGTTTATTGTATCAGAACCAATAGAAAGCCATGGTGAACACAAGAAAGAAAAGAAACTTCTGCATTGTTTTTTACGAGACTCAGCTTAGTGAAGAGCAGCAAAATCAACAAGAAGAGCCAAGCACGAAGCTCGATGCACGTGTCAGCAACACAATAATTTAGGCGTTCTTCAGAGAAACTAAATAGTATAACAGGCATAACATTGATTAAAACGAAGTGAGGATAACCATGACATAAAGTGATCACAGTTTTCTACAAAGCATTTAAAATTTAAAAAAAAAAACCACAAAACAAAAGTGAGATATTTCTGGCTCCTGTATGCATATCCAGAAAAGTGAACAGGTTGATAATTTTGTAAAGAAGAGTCCCACTTTGATTTTGTACCAACTTTACTCTGGAAATTGAATTAGACCTGGATTATCATAAGAAACAAAACTGCAGAGGCCAAGTGGAAAGATTTTCTTGATGTAGGAGTTTACAACAAACTATATTGAGGCACAATGTTAAATATGAATCAACAGCAAACAGGCAAAAAGGAAGGCCTAATATATATCCATAACATGGCATATTGTTATCGAGCAATGAGTAAAGTTTGTGTCACCTAAATCCCAAACATAACACTTGCACATCATGAGAAGAGCCTCTTCATATCATACAAAAATTTAAATAACTTCAATGTAAATGGCAGATTTACAAAAAAGAAAAAAGGATGCCAAACCAGTCAGACCATGAAAACAGAAAAACTGAAGGAATATATCTTACCATATGCATTACCAATCTCATTGATGCTTGGGATAGTGCAGACAAAGATCAGACAAACCACTAGCAGAAACCAGTTAATGACAGGTATATAAATCTGACCCATGAACTTTCGGGAGGTGTGAATAATTTTTAGACGAGGGAAACAACCAAGTGCTGTTGACTGTTTTATACATGAAAACGTGGCTGTTGTCATTGCACGACTGGCAATCAGAGCAGCAATGTTAGCAATAAGAAAGACTGGCCAGAAAACAGCAGCTGCAAAAAGAGCATAATGAATCAACAATTAAGTTTTCTATAAAGAAAACTGTGATTGACATGTTTAGTTCAAGTCATAAAAAGTATTAAGGAACTGTCATAATGGGCATCCGTCAAATCAGAAGAGAGTAAACTGAAAGAATTGCATCACCTAAACCTTACTGATTAATAAAGATAGAACATAAATCTTACTTGGAACAGAAGAAAAGAAAATTTGCTCAACGTCATTATGATTATCCACAAGGTATGCAGCTTGACCCAAATAACCCAACAAAAGGCAGGGCAATACGAGAAACACAAATGTAAGCTGCAGACAACCACTACCAATTAAATCAAAATTGTAGACAATTAGAACACCATGTAATAGATGGAGAAGAGAATTAACAGGTTTGGCAATAGCTATTCCATTCCTTCTTTACCTGAACTGATCGCACAGAGAAGTAGCAAAGATCTGCAAACATTGCCTCTGAACCTGAAACACAATCCATCATCAGCTAAGACTCAGCAATAGTTCTTTTTTCCCCTCTTTTGTGTGTGCATGAGTAAACTCTTTATTATTCAGTATTTCAATCCATCTATTTTCATAGTTCTTGCAAAATATCAGTGCTCACAGTTCATTAAGCCCAATGGTCTTCCTACAGTAGATGGATTGCACAGACTTGCTTTCAAACAAACCAACATCTCAACACTGAAAAATCTACAACTAAACTAAACGTGTTAAAGCTGCAAGCACGAATTTTTTATTTGACAATTGAAGACGCTTAAGTTTGAAATAAAAAGGATGCAGTCTTGTCCCTCCATGAGATAAACTTTATGATAACACTGCATAGGCATTTATAGTTCAGCAGTTTCTAGGGAATTATGATAAAGGAAATGCAAATAAATGTTGCTGTTCTGCATGCCAAACAAGGATTTTCGAGCCCTGCATCCTTGTCTCCAACATGTCAAGCATACAAGCTCTGTTTTCTTTTTCAAAGTTCACAATATATTACCCCAGCAAATCATTCACAAAGATTCTAAAGGTAAGATGACTTGAAAGGATCTCCATTGATTTAAAGATAACAGCCACCAAAAGGAGGAAAAAAGAGAGAGAAATAGAGAAAAGAAAAGAAAAGAAAACGGAAAAAAGTTCAACTAGATAGTAGTCAGCAAAACATGAATGATACTCGTACTACAACAATAATAAATGAGATTTTCTCACACGATTTAATCGCAGAAAAGGTAATGTTGAATAATATGGGTCTCTCTAAGCATAAATAAATAAATAACACATGGAGAATCGCCAGCAAGACAGTAATGAATGGTGTTGCTAGCTTACAATGAAAATTTCATGTCCTTTCATATTCAAGTTGTAATGGAATGCAAGATCCTTGGTTTCTTATATTTTCCTCCAAGAGACTCATCTATATACACGAATAATTAGACTGATATTTTTTATTTTTTGGTTCGTTTTCATTTCTATAGGTTGCGCGTATTCCTACTTTACTCTTCAAGCATAAGAAGTATTGAAGTTCATAAACCTCAACACCCCAGGTAAGCAATTACAAGACAGAAGCCTGCAGAAGAACATCCAAACAGATGTAAAACTATTCAGCTATAATAAGTTCTGTTATCCAAAAATTGTATCTAGACACTTGAGATTAACTGCTTGCATCCACACACTAGTAAGATATTCTTAACAGAAATCACCTAAAGCTAAATAACACATACATCTTATGATAGTGCAAAGTATTTTGCCAAGAACTAACAAGTCATCAAAATTCATAAATACTTTCACCCATCAATGGCCCTAAGAGCAAACAATTAACAAAACACAGCAGCATCCACATTTCTAGATATGACCACCAGTAGACATCCAAGAACCTTAATCCATTTAAATGTCCATTGACCGGTAAGCTATTGAATCCTAGAGAAACAAAGAAAACAGATAAAGAAATTAAGGAAGAAATAAAGTGAGATCTACTACCTAAATCTCTTATAAACAAAAAAAAAAAAACAATCTAGATCAATGTATGAAATGTCCATAAAGAAAGACAAAAGATGCACTCCTCAAAGAAGATATTCCAAACTCATATATTTACCTGTTGCACATAGCAGACAACCCCCAAGGGCATACCAAGCATTCACTGAGTTCCGCTTGAAGAAAAAATAGATATGAACAGGATTGAATGCTCTCAAAACACTGCTGTCATATTTAACAAGGTTGAATATTCCAATGCCTGCAAGAGAACAGAACCACACAAATAATGCAGGTCCTACAGCAAGTCCCACTTTACTTGTCCCATACTTCTGTACGCTGAACAAAATTATGAGAAAGGCGACTGAAATCATCACCACTTGATCTGCAAATAAGAAACGGAGAAGACAATTCAGTAATATGGCTAACCTCTCTCAACTTAAGCGTTGAAAATAATATAGTAATTAATGAGGCATTCCACACCAGCATATCCACATTTCAAACATGAAATGAACAATGCATGATTTAATCCAAACTATCTGATCAAAATAAAATGTCTTAGTCCAAATAAGTTACCAAAATCTTTTTGTGGTTAAAAGAATATGATTAGTTTACTGTTAAGAATGGGGCCTTGTGTGACCAATATCTGAAAAGCCATTAGAAAGGGGTGAGAGGAGTTTCAAACATGGGTGGGTGTTAAGCTTGGTAGGGGGACTACTATCAAGTTTTGGAATGTTACATGGCATGGGAAGAGATCTCTTAAGGCATCTTATATGTCCTCATTCCGTTTTAACTTCTAATAAGGAAATGCTCAAAAGATTTGGAAAAAAAAAATTCTAATAAGGAGACTTGGGTGAGTGATTATATGATACTACTTAACAATGGGGTGTCCTAGTTAAGGGATGTCAGGAGAGAAGCAAGACTGAGAGGTGACAGTTTTGGCAATTTTACAAGCAGATTTATGCAGCTAGAGCAAAAACTAAGAGGGAGGACACATTTATCTAGTCAAGGGATCGGGACAAGAAGTTTTCTGTCAAATAGCTCTTCAAGAAGATTGATAATTTGCAACAACAAAGGGAAGCATAGTGGTTCCCGTGGAGACTAGGGGCGCCACCTAATGTCACCTTCATTGCTTGGGAAGCCATATAGGAAAAACCATTAATGATTGATAATTTACAAAAGAGGTACAAAGTTATGGAGTAGATGTTATCTATGCAAGGAGCAAGAGAGTTGATTACTCACATTCTTCTTTGTTGCAAATGGACTAGATAGGTTTAAGTAAGCATATTGACCATTTTGGGATATCAATAGGTGGTCTTAAGTTCAGTGGCTAGAATGTTGGTTACATGGGCTGATTTTAGAGGCAAAAAGCATAAGAGGAAACTTATCTATATGATTCCATTGCTAATCTTTTAGATGATATGGAGAGAGGAATTTGAGGGCTTTTGAGGGGACGGGGACCCCATCATTGGTCCGTAAAGATAGATGAATTGAAGTTCTGAAGTCATGGGTTACAAAGAAATATTTTGTAAATGAGGAGGATTATGCAGACTTTTTAGAAATTCTATCCTCTTAAAAACTAATTATACATGTAAATATGAGGCACCCACTCTGGTGCCATGTATATATAATATAAATATCTATTTCTAATAAGAAAAAAGAATATGATTAGTTCACAAAGCACGTAAAAAGGTCTTTTCAACATGTTTTGCAATCATTACATTCAATACACAATCCAAACAAGATCACATAAGAAATGCAATTAAATCGACTTTTAACATTAACATACTTGAAATTCTGACAACTGTTCTCGGAGCCAACTAAAAGTGAGGCTCATTCTAGACCAAGTTTATGGGCCAGTTTCTTTGATTAAGAAGCTTTCATGTCAAAGCTGTCCATCAGCCAAGCTTAAGCACACAGCCAGCCATGACAAAGATTTTCAAAACCAAAACAGCCACCAATTTCAGATAACCCTGCATCTATTAACAAGCTTAGACCCTAAAATATAAACACATCTTAAAGGTTTAGCCATGTATTGCAAATCTGAAATGAGTGAACTTTTCTATTATGCTGATATCAAATAAATTTTCTATATTTATTAGGTATATGAAAAAAAAATCATTAGATAGAAATATTGAACTATGCCAACATGACAGTTGTACTGTCTGCCACATAGTTACCAAGATGCATATATCCACCTTCCAACCGCAATTCAGATTCTAAATCCCAATTTGTGCTTCATTTGCACATCAAGTTCCAAAATTTGGTAATCCCAAATTGCTCGATAACACGAAGGGTTTTTGAGCTTTAAACATTTTTAAACTGACCACAATCTCTAAACGCCCAAACAGAGGAAGAGTATAGCTCATAAGTTATTTTAAAACTTAATATTGTTGAAACTACGATATCGACTTTATTGGTTGTCAAAACTCATCTATCTTATTGACTAATACTTTTTTTTTATAGAACATATGTCTTACTGACTAATACTGGACACAACCTTTTAACGAATGTGCTTACACATTAGAAACCAATTAAATTTACTCTATTATGTGGCTTACCTTGAGTGTAAATACCATGTTTGCCATCCCATAACCATGAAATCACAGCAGACTAAGTATTTTCTAGTTATGGTCTCCCATTTCATGCATGTAGCCACAGCATATTGAGTCTTTCCTAATCATGGTCTCCCATTCATGCCAGTCACAATTCAGTGTCCAAATGAACTAGAACTATAAAAATTAGAGCCACCTTCAGGAATATATGGTACGTCTAACCCTTTCAATAATCAGGTTGGTCAACCATGGCAACCTGCCATGCAATACTTATTGAGTTATGCATATAAATATCTGTTATTAATGGGCACAACATGGCTTACATCATACCTCACTATTATAGCAGACAGTTAACCCACCTTGATAAGCCTGCAGACAGTGGATTTGTTGATAATACTATTTAATTATTCTGTATTTGATTGTGATCTGATGTTAAGGGAATTTGGTTCCAACATAATATAAATGAATTTTATAGTTTACCTTGCATAAAATTAATGGAACAATAAGCAATTGCATAATCTGCTAGAATATGAACATTTTATAAGTCTACGAGGATGCATCAAAATCCTAAACCATGTATTGAAGTGATGGCCCTTAAATCCAGACACGACCACCACACAACCATTCTAACAGTACCATAAAACGTCTCTTTTCTCCCAAATGAGATTCCAATGAATACACCGTCTAAACCCCAACTCTTAAGACTATCAATATCAAAGGAGATTGTATATACAGTCAAAATTAATAACTGACAGAACAAATAAAGAATGCAGGGCCAAACAAATACAGAATGCAGGGCCAAACAATTGCAGAGACATATCCAAACAAAGAAAGAGATCAAGCAAGTCTTCTAGAACCACATCAGTTCTATGCAGCCTAAAGGCCAATCAAATCCAGATTTTATCCTCAACAACTGGTTTTCGCCAATATATCAGGGGAAAAAATGACTATTCCATTAAGTCATTTCAAAATCATCATGCTAACCTAATTAAACTGCAACCTGACATGTCCCACACTAAATGCCTTCATCAGCACAAGTTCCCAATTTCCATTAGCCACCACTTCTACCAGTAAGTGCTTTCTACACTGCAGAATATGAAGAGACGTTCCATTGCAAGCAATTATCTAACAATCTCTATAAGGTTACTACTAAGCAGACCCTGCTAGCCTCTCTATTTCATTGGATATATAAAAAATTATAACTAAAACTTCAGGCATCAGCCCAAAAAGTGAAGCATCTTCTCAGAAAATGGACTAAGAGAACTTAAGAATTTTAGTAAGAAAGCTTTCAAAAGTTACGCACATTTTGTTTCACGCCGTTGTGATCAACATATGAACAGCATAGATGCCTAGGGGAATGAATGTACTGTACTGGTTATTCAAGATTGAATGAACAGTTCGCTGCCAAGTGCCCATAATTTAATCCCACTGTTTGGTGGCAATCACTTGTCAGTTTTGTGCTTTCAGATGTATAATTATACATCAAATAACAAGGAAACTAAACATTCAAAGAGAAAAAGATCTATAAAACTATAATGTTAGAGAAGTCAATAAATATCATATTACATTACCTTGTTTAATTGCATCTACTCCAACCTTTAGACCACCAACAGCCGACATTACTGCATTAAGAGAAACAAATACATATAATAACCACACGGAAAAGGCACCAAACTTACAGATAACTAAGAAAAGTCACTCTTCACCATCAAAAAATTGTTTACATAAAATGTGGACTTAAAAGAGAATAACTTTATTTAAATCATGGTTAAGATTACTAGAAAGCAATTAAAAGCATGAAGAATATCAGCTAATGAAAACCTGACATTGCCGGCGTAACAACCCCATCAGCGATCACCATAGAAGTGCCAGCAAGCACCAGCATCAAAAGAATCTTTTTCAAGGTCAATGAAGTCTCAAGCCTCTCCTTTATTTTGAGTGATCTTTCAAGTTCAGGTGATGGCACCTTTAACCTAAAGCTCGATATGCGGGCATCTGATGGAAGTTGATTCGGGAGAAGACTAACTTTGGCATGCCGGCAAATCAACGAGTACAAGGCAAATGTACCACCTGCAATGTTCAAACGAGAAAATACATTTAGCTCCACACTAAATGTGCTCCATAGCAACACATGAACATGCATGAACATGTGTGCGCATGTAAAAGCTTATAAATTAGGATAGCAGCTAGCATACCTTCACCATCATCATTGGCCCATAAAACAACAAGTACATATTTAACAAGTGGGATCAAGATTAAGGTATATAGGACTAGTGACAACGCTCCGATAACATCTTCTCTTCCATTAATAGGTGCTTTGCTGAACATCACATTGAAGGTATATAATGGACTTGTTCCAACATCACCAAAGACAACCCCAAGTGTCTGGAAAGCAAGTATAACTCTCCTTCCGATGCTGAAATCCTGCAGTCGAATTTACACAGGTAAAACAACAATCCTGCAGTGGAATTTACAAAAATAAGACAACAGCTTCTTATCCTTCTACTAGTTGGCTATGCCAAAATTTAGAGACCATAACAAATACATTAATATTCCCTTGCTATGTACCTTGTCCAGAGGACCCATAACGAGAGAACACAGAGAAAACAAACAAGCAGAGAACGAAAAGCAAATAAAAGTTCAAAGTTTAACCAATGTATTAAATCCCTCAACAGTATTCACAGAACAATTTAAAAAGGTTCTGATCAATTGCAACGTATCAGAATAAAGACATCCCTTAACCTAATAATACAAGAAGTAACCACCAGGAGAGCTTTACATATTCCCCCTATGCATTTCCAGCATTTAAACACCACCAAAACATTATGTTTAGAAGTTATTCTGTTTTAGATACAGCGGCATCAGTCTTAACACATCAGAGCAAATGCCAGGATGGGCATAAATAGCCAATTACTTACTCCAATCTTCTCCTCCAACCACTCAAATCAAAATTATATCGAAAACCTTCCAACCAAAAAGGACAAGAAAATGGAAAAAATTCAAAATAAGAGAAATCCATAACCACTGAAATCAAGCACTTTCATTTCATCCTGAAATCCACTAGTCGACAAGATAAATTGCTAGCAAGGGCATGACTGATGCAAACTACACAGTAATAATATATCTGTGTTTATGCATATATATATATATATATATATATATAGAGAGAGAGAGAGAGAGAGAGACGTCTAGCAGTTGAAACATGTACCCAAACTCAAGACAGCTGGTTAAGTTCAAATAAAATCAAAACTTGGGTAGATCTGACACCAGCCTCCTCATTAGGTTGTAGCTAATTTAGAATGTGGGTCCAAACCTAAACGACAGCAAAACAGGGTTTGCTTGTTTTTCCACCAAGAACCTTCCTCAATTAGATGATGGCCTTCAATCACCCAACTAAACTTTTTTCAATAGTTTTCTCTAAAAGTAAACAAGTTATGAACCATACATTAGCCCATAAATGAACTACTTAATGATTAAGACTTGTCTAACTCATAATTAATTACCACTACATAAATTTTTTTAATCAGAACACCACATGAATTAACTCAATCTTCCATCAAGTGTAAAACTCTTTCTTTACCATTTTTATCCATGAAAATCCCCCTATCCCAACAGTCAAGCTCTTATGAAAAACAATTAAAAGCTACTCCAATCTTTAAAGTTTTCTCAATCAAATAAGTCCAAACTATGGTTATACTTATAGAAAGAGCATAGAGTTAATGTTATATATTTAAATGTTCATCATATAGACCTGTCGGACTCATTTCCATTGTCAAATAAAAAATCAAGAAGCCCTGCAATCTTTACCACCATCATCATAGTGAACTTAGTTTGCAGCAGAATATCAAAATAAATGCATTCCAAGGTTCCTCACTAAGCTGAAAGTGGATACTTTGCTAGCACATCTACTAAAATGCCAGCCTGAAGCTAAGCCATTTCTCCTTTTCCTAAATGCCACTCATTCAATATCCAGATAAACCTCAAAATAAAATGACATCTAAACTCCTTTCTTTTTTTACCAGTTATACCCTAAAAGGAGGAATATGACAAAAGGATCCAATTGATTAATAAATAAATCTAAACCCAGTTGCTACCGCAATCATCACTAGTAACACTAAGTGCAGTTGGAGGATTTCAATCCAATTACACCAGAATTTTTCAAGCAAGTTATCACGGAGGAAGGGACAATATCTTACAAAAGGTTTCATGGACAAACTAATACAGTCTCCTCAATCCATTTCCATTATAAATCTCCACAAATAATTCAAAATCACTTTGGATTGTCAATTTCAGCCCACGTGAGATTCAAATCAGTAATAGCAGCCACTAAATTAACTCACACACTCATCAACCAAATATATGTATATCTACATATAAATTTAAAACAAGGTGACTCTAAATGCAATGACCTCGTAGTCATTTCTCTGGGCTCCAGGGACTTCGAGAGCTTCCACATCAAACGAATCGATGCGAGGCCCAGTTCGAATCAGGCGCTGCTCCAAATTATCCTCGTCCTCGGAGTCCAATTCGGGGCGGCGAACATCTTGGTCGTCCTCATCATCACCGTCGATCTCGGAATCATCCTCGTCTGGAAAAACCCACCGGGACTCCGTCGAGTCGATGGACGACAAAACTGCGCCATTGATCTCACCCTTCTCCGATCCCCCTGCACCGCCTTCCTCCGCCATTGTCGGACGGAACAGAAGTTTTCAGATATTACCAGAAAAAAAAAGAAAAATTTAGAAGGACAAAACCACGAGAAACGGAAATGGATCAATAATTAGGGTTTTGTATATGTCGGATTCTGTTGTTGTAATGGAGGCACGGGAGGATCACGCGATGAACACGGAAAGAAAACTCCTTCACTGGCTCCAGTGTTTAACTAAAGACGAGAACACGAGATTCGTGCGAGATGTCCGATCCGCACGCGCGGACAGCCGCGGCAAGCTGCACCGTGTATAGATACACCTCAAATCATCTACTTGACACGTGTCTGCCGTATTTTTTATGGAAAGTAAAATAACCAATCATCTGTGTCATCATACCTAAGATACTTAAAAAGATGTCGAGATACAACTTTTTACAAATGGAATTTGTCTTTGAAAATTATTGTACTTTATAAATTTTAAAATATTGTTAATATACGTGTAATAAATTAATTATTTTTTAATTATTATTTTTATTTATTTATTATAATATATTTTTATATTAAAATAATAATTAATTATAACACAAGCACTAACATTTTGTATAAATTTTTTTAATTAAGATTTTTTAAAAAATGCACATACTTTGACATTTTCTTAATATGATATTTTTGTTCAAAAGATTTTCATAATTTTTTATGGACTAATTATTAAAAATAGATCAAAAATTTTTTTACAAAAATATTTCAAATTATTAACTTAATTGTTTTTAGTTAAGATGCAAGTATCATTTTTGTCTTTTCTTGTAGAAAAAATCAAATTATCATTTTTTCATTGGACAAATTAAGTGGCTTTGGTATCCAAGCCACATCTTCTCTCTCGTCCTTCACCTTTTCTTTCTCTCGATAAGTATCTAAATAGGAAAAAAAAGAGGGAGCATATTTTGTATACAACACTCACTTTATATTAAGCAAGCTTCTTTTTGAAGTCACTCATTTTATCTTATTGAAATTGCATTTTCAAATGTAGTAGATATGGAGAAAAGCAATCTGGTTAGCTTTTCTTTTTTTTTTAACATTCAAATACACTCACTCATTTTCTCATTACACATTTTTTCTTTAAACCCAAAAATGTGAGGATACTATTTGACTTTCAGATGCATCAAGATTCAAATTTTGAAGTGTATGTATATCTTTTGTATAACTTTTTTAAGATGGCTATTAATTCAATTTGAAATCATGGTCGTTGAAAGAGTAATTCATGTGGTTGTATGATATAAGAGAAATTTTCATATTTTATCATTCAATACCTAAGCTACACATTCAACAAAGGACAAGACTCTAAAACTTTCCTAAATTTTAAAATGGTTGGCTTCATACTTGAGTATTTAGTTAGAGAAGCAGTTAATATTTAAGTTTTTTTAATGACTTCAATGAGTAAAAATGTGGGTGAAAACTCACAATCATGTTAGATATTTTTTTTATTTCTTCTTTGCGTTATCTATATAATAATATGTACGAGTCATGATTTTCTCACTCACTTGAAATTTTAATACGGTACAAATTTTATTTGAACCCACTCAAGAGATATGAATTTTTGACTATAGTGTTTGCATGTTTTGTCAGTCAAAATTTAGACAAAATCTAAATAAAACTCAAAAACACAATATAAAAACAAATGAAGAGGAGACTTATTTTATCACTTTTTTTTAATGAAGTTTAGGTTCTACATTGAACTTACAAGAAATGAGTAGTTGTTATGAGGTTTTAATATTAGTCGGTGATGTTAAATTAATGACAAAAGCATTATGCAATTGCATATAGGTTCAAATATATATTACTTTAGCTACCTAATCATATAATAACTTATGAATAGTTAATTAGAGTAAATTATTATTAATAGTAGTGAATTATCATTGAGTGAATGTTAAGAAAAATTACACTTCAATATCCTTAGTTGTGTTCCAACATTTTTAATCTTAGCAAATGATTATATCATGAAATCACTAATATAACAAAATTATTTATAGTGATTTAATACAAACTGTAATGACTTAATATGTTGTGATAATTGTTGGGAATTTGACAAACAGATCCTTAGTTGATGGATCAAATATCAAATCCCTATAACCTGAAAGCAACAATAATAAAAGCAAGAAGAAAGTAAACAACCACAGGAACACAAGATTTATAGTGGTTCACCCTCAATTGAGAGTTACATCCACTTTGCAGCCACTGCAGGAAACCCTTTCACTATGAAAATAGATTACAAGAGAGATAACCGTTTTCCTAGCCCTCACTCTACTAGAATAAAACCCTAGGACTCTTACTCACTCTCTCTATTGTGATGTTTACATGGGTAGAAGCCCCCCCTTTATATAGTAGAGCCCAAGGCCCAAAAGATAGATGTGTGAGAATCTCAAGATATCCTTTTTGATGAGTATATACTCTTTGGATGAGTATATTTCTTTTCAGATAAGCATATATATCCTTTCAGATAAGTATATGTCATCTCAGATAAATATATATCTTTTCAGATAAATATAAACCCTTTTGTGGATAAGTCTCCACACATACTCAACAATAATATGTTGTTTGTTTTTACAGTGAGTTATTACTTTTAAAACAGTATGTATTTCATAAAAACTGACATTATGTGAATAACGATTTTTATTCATGATGCAAGATAATTAATGAGATTTGAGTACCGATATATTTCAATGGGATTGTTAATCATAATCAATAAACTTACCCAAACTCATTAAGCCTATCAAGAATGATGAATTATTTTATAACTAATTATTTTATTTTAAAATCATGTAACCATCAAAAGTGATGGATTGTTTTGTTTTAAGATCATATAGCTCATCAAGAAATGATGGATTGTTTTATAACTAATCATTTTGTTTTAAGATTATGTAGTTATTCTTATTGTATAGTTACATGATTTTAAATTCAACATATCCAAAATGACCACCAAATTTTTCTTTTATTAAAAACCTATTAATACTATGAAATCATTGTTAATATCAGCATATTTAAATGATTATTAAATTTTTATTTCATTAAAAATATAAATAATATAGCTTAAAATCCATATTCAATTATTTAACATGTTTATATTGTTAAACTAATTATTAATATATCATATTAGTAATATTCAATTCTCAATATATGAAATTTTATAAATCCACTTTCAAATTAACTATGAATGTATCAATATTGTCAAACTGATAAATGTGTAATTTTTTTAAAAAAAATAACTATCACACTAATTATTTACAACATATATAACATTAAGCATCATCTAAATTAACATATATTGCTATTGTAATTGATTTTCTTATTCACTTAACGTTTCACTTAACGAAATCAATTTGAAGGTATATGTTATTTTGATTACCAGTCGTACAGTGAATTATTATGTTATTAAGTGAATTATTGATAATTATATGAATTATTATTAGTGATAGTAAATTTTCATTGAATAAGTGTAAAAAAAATTATATTCTAGTATTTATAAATCTTTAATTATATGTCAGTATTTTTAATATTAGTAAATTATTATATTATAAATTTATTAATATAATAAAATTAGTGATGACAACTTAATACAAATTATATTGACTTAATATACTGTGATAATATGTTGTTTCCCCTTATAGTAAGTTACTATTTTTGAAATAATATGCATTTTTCATAGACTATCATTATGTGAATAATGATTTATGCCTTGTTTTTTATGCACAATTATTAATAAGATTCGAGTAACAATATCCTTCAATGAAATTGTTGACCAAAGTATTTTTAAACTTACAAAGCTCATTAAAAATGATGGATTGTGTTGTAATTAATTATTTTATAATAGCATTTTAGTATTAATATGAACTAAAAATAAGTAACAATAATGAAATTATTTTAATAATTTCATAATGATATATTATAGTGTTATAGTTTACTGTATATATATATATATCATAGTATATTAATCAAATAAATAGTATTTTATGATTATTGATTAATAAAATAATAAAGTATAATATTATGAAATATACTTATTATATTAATACATTATGAAATATATTTATTGTGTCGCTACATGACTTTAAATTCAATATTTTCAAAATGATCAGCAAATTCTTATTTCATTAAAATAGTTAATGATATTATAAAATCATTGTTAACATTCACATATTTAAAATAATTATCAAATCTTTACTTCATTAAAATTGAGATAGCATAACTTAAAAATTATATTCAATTATTTTAAATATCCACATTGTCAAACTAACGGTCAATATATCATATTTAGGAATATTTAATTCTCAATTCATAGGGCTTTGCAAATCTATCGTCAAATTAATTATTAACATATTCGCATTATCAAACTAACAAATAAATAAATTTTTTTCAAAAAAAATTACTGTTATACTAATTATTCATAACATGCATAATATTAAACATCAATTGAATTAACCTATATTGCTACTTTAATTGACTTTTTAAACTATTTAATATCTCATTCAATAAAATCTATTTGAGCGTACATAATATTTTGAATACCTGGTGACTTATTATATTACATAGTGAATTATTATTAAGTATAATAAATTATCATTAATAGTAATAAATTATCATTGAGTGAGTATAAAAAATTATATTTTAATATTTATAAATTTTTAATTTTTATTAATATTTTTAATATTAACAAATTACTAAATCGTAAAATGATAAACATAACAAAATTATTGAAAGTGACTTAATATAAACTATAATAATTTAACAAAAAAATGTGATAGTATGTTGTTTATTTTCATAATCAGTTATTACTTTTAAAATAATATACATTTGATATAGACTATAACTGTATAAATAATAATCTTTATCTTGTTTATGATATACGATAACTAATGAGATTCGAGTAATGGTATCTTTCAATAGTATTATTGACCACAACTAGCAGATTTATCCAAACTTACCAAATATATCAAAAATGATGAATTATTTCATAATTAATTATTTTATTTTAACTAATTATTTTATAATGGTATTATAGTGTTAACGTAAACTAAGAATATGTAACAGTAACAAAAATATTTTGGTTGCTTTATAGTGACATATTGTCATCTTATAGTGTATTATGTATATGTCATAGTACATTAAGTCGATAAATAGTATTTTGTAATTACAGATTGACAAAATAATAAAATATAATATTATAAAATATACATATATATAGCTACATGATTTTAAATTTAACATGTCTAAAATGATCACTAAATTCTTATTTCACTAAAATAATTAGTGATACTATGAAATTACTATTAACATTAATATACTTAAAATGGCTATCAAGTTTTTATTTCATTAAAATAGAATAGTATAGCTTAAAAATTATATTCAGCTGTTTAATATATCTATGTTATCAAATTAACTACTAGTTTATCATATTTAGTTATATTTTGTTCTTAATTTGTGAAGCTTTATAAATCTATTATTATATTACTATTTGCATATCTATATTGTTAAACTAAGTAATGTGTAATTTTTTTTAAAAAAATAATTGTTACACTAATTATTCATAATGTGCATAATAGTAAATATCCTATGAATCAACATATATTGTTATTGTAATTAATTTTTCAATTTACTCAACATTTCACTCAACAAAATCCATTTGAAGGTACATGTTACTTTGACTATTTAATTGTATAATGAATTATTGTGTTACATAGTGAATTATTATTAACTATGTGAATTATTACTAAGTGTGAAAAAATTATACTTTAATATTTATAAATTTTTAATTATATATCAGTATTTTTAATATTAGCAAGTTACTACATGTGAAACCATTAGTGTAATAAAATTATTGATAATAACTTAATATAAACTATAATGATTGAATATAGTGTGATAGTATATTGTTTGTTTTTATAATGAGTTATTACTTTTAAAATAGTATACATTTAATCTGTACTGTCATTATTTGAATGATGATATATATATCTTATTCATAACACAAGATGACTAATGGATTCGAGTAATGGTATCTTTAAATAAAATTATTAGTCACAATTGACAAACTTGCCTAAATTTACCAAGCTTAACAAAAATGATGAATTATTTTATAACTAATTATTTTATTTAAACTAATTATTTTACAATGGTATTATAGTATTAACTTGAACTAATAATATATAACAATACTAAAATTATCTTGATACCTTCTAAGTGACATATTGTAATCTCATAGTGTACTGTGTATATATCAATTCTAAATTTATATGTGTTAAAAGCATATTGATCGTATATATCATATCTTTTAAACTTTTGATTGATTTTTTTTTAAAGAAGATATTTAGTGACTATTTTACTGATCGGTTTCAAAAATAAATTTGATTTTTTAGTTCAAATTCATGTCAACTACGTTATTTAATAATATTACTTTTAATTTTTATAAATATATATTTTAAACAAATTATACATAATATGAAAAATGGAATAAAAAACTAACTTCTGCATTATTTGAGATTCTTACGAGCATCATTTTCTTCAAATATAAAAAAAATTGATGATATTTTAATGAAATATTAAATACTCTTGTATTATTTGGAAGTCTAATTAGATATATTTTTATAAATTCAATACATCTTAAAATATATGTAAAAACTTCCTTTTGTATCATTTGAGATTCTTACAAGCATTAGTTTTCTAAAATAATAATTAAGTTAGTTTTTCATAACATAAACATGATATGTTTAGAAAAACTAAAATATTTTTTTATTAGATATTTTTAAAAATTATTGAATATTATCACTTGAACTTATTATATTCTTGTAAGAGCTTTTAAACTTAAGTTATCAAAAACTTTCAAAAGAAAGAAAGCATTAATACAAGAAAACCCTAAAAAAATAATAATCAATCTATACCAAATCAATTAAGAATCCTCCAACACTCTAATAAGTATTTATCTTTATATTTCGACAAGAAATACTTGGTTTATGAGAAAGAGTCCTGCTTGAACTCTCATAGGTAAGTCGTGAGATCCCGAAGTGATGAGCTTGAGGTAAAAGAGTTTGAGCTGCAGATTTGTTTAATGAGTCACATTTAACGACTAGATAGAGGTTAACCTCTTGATATGAGCTCAGTCCAAGAGTGAAGTTTCGACATCCGAACTCATATTTTATATATATGTATGCAGTTTAAAAAAACTTTGAAAAATATTTTTTATATATTAAATATTTTAAAAATTATTAAATGTTATCAATTGAACTTATTGTCTTTTTGTAAGCGCTTTTAAACTTAAGTCATCAAAAACTTTCAAATGAAATGAAGCTCTAATGCAAGAAAAATCCTTAAAAAGTGATAATAAATATATATTAAGTCAATTAAAAATCCTCCAATGCTCTAATAAGTGTTTATCTCTTTTTTTTTAACAAGAAATACTTGGTTCGTGAAAAAGAGTTTTGCTTAAACTCTCGTAGATAGGTTACAAGATCCTGAGGTACTAAGCTCGAGATAAAAGGACTTAAAGTGCAAATTTGTTTAATGAGTTACGTTTAACGATTAGATAGAGGACAACCTTTTGATTTGGGCTCAATCCAAGAGTGAGGCACCTATATTCGAACTTATATTTTATGCATAATTTATAATATATATATAAATAAATTATAAGATAAAATAAAACAATGCAAAAAAATAATAGATTTGTTAATTTATTTTTAATATAATTAATTGATAAGAAGCGTTATAACAATAGAAACAGCCTCGTAAATGTAAATATATTATTAAAAAATAAGAATAGCAATAATATGTTTTTTAGAAAAATTCATTAATAATCCAAACATTAAAATCCTATTTACTTAAATATTTAAAATTAAATTTACTTGTTGAATCAAGCTTGAATGACTAGTTCCACGATATCTTTAATTCCTAAGTATAAGTTTTTTTTTTTTTTAAGAATCCAAATATAAGCATTTAAAATCTCCAGAAGTAAATCTTTATATAAGAATAAAAATTAAAAAAATAAATAAAACAAAAATAAATTTAAAATTATTAAAAAAAAACCATACAGTGTATCTTTTTTTCACACATATTTTGATTTATAAAAAATATTAAAACAAACTTTAGTAAACTAATTTAGACCAAATCGAATCTTTTCTTTGATTAAATTGAATAATGAAGAAAATATTAAAAAGAATATAAAGCAAAACTAGAAAGTTTCATCAGAAACTTTCTAATCTTAACTCCCCCATACTACTAATCTTCATTGTATATCTTATCAGTTATTAAGCTCTTGCATTTATACAATTTATATAAGTCATTGTAAAAGTCAAGTTGAGACACGAATTATTAGACTTTTCTAAGTTGAAGTAGTATCTTGAATTTTGAATTTTGCTTTTTATTTATGAATTAACAAAGATTTTAATGATGATTGAACTTTAAATATTTATTTTTTAAAAAGTTTAAGTAGTTTGTTTTCTTAAAGTAGTTTGTTTTCTTTTCATATCACATACTTACAGATATAAATGTGTTTGAAATAAAAGTGAAAAAAATAAAAATAATTAATCAAATAAGAAATAATGAACTGTAAAAAAAAAAAAAAATCTCTCAAATCAATATTTTTAACTCTTAATGTTAGAGTCATGAATGTCTATAACGTTATCTTGTAGGTTATCTCAAACTATAAAATTCAATTAAATAAAAATTATTGGATCATTTTAAGAGCAAACTCTAAAAGTTTCCAACAAGTTGAATAAAAAAATAAAATACATTAAAAATCAAATTACTAAAAGCATGAGTATGTATGAAAGCCTTAAAGATGAAACTTGTAAAATAGTGAAATGGATCTATAAGTTATATAAAGATTGAGAAAACATGATGAAGAAAAAGAGGATTAAGTTTTGTACAACCAAAAATGTTAAGAAATATTTGCAATTTGAAGTTTTTATCTTTAAAATGTTGCGTTTCTATGTTTCGAGCTATGTGCAATATGAGTATGTATTATTATTGAAAATTGAAAAAATAGAAAACAATTGATGAAAATATTCTCACGATAATATTAAGTTTTAATGTTATTTTTAGAAAGAGATTTAGACTAAATTCATAAATTAAAATTTATTATATATTTTTTAAAACCTAAAATTTATTTAAAAAGTGATATATTTAAAAATTTTAAATGATATTTAAAAAAATAATTATAATTAAGCTAGAATAAGCTTTTTTAATTAAAGAATAAGTATCAAACCATTGAAACAATGGTATTTATCTTTTATTATTTTGGTTTATGAAATAAGATTCAAAAGTAGTTTATAAATTAAAAAAATAGTTATTATTTCAAATTAGAAATTTAATCATTTGACATAATCTTGTCAATTTATTAATTTAAATTTTAAATACAATAAATTTAGAATTGAATATAATCAAAATTTATTTTTTTTAGCCATGATTTTATATATTTAAATATATAAATAAAATAAATTTTAAGTATATATTATAGAATAAAATATTTAATCTAATAGAATATAATTTTATTTGTATTTTTATGATAATGAATATATCTTGAGAATCTATAACAAAATACTATATTGATTTCCTTTTTAATTTAAGTTTTATTATATTAATTGGTTAGATTTTACATTCCAAATTTTAGATTAAATTAAATTGAATCATATTTTTTAAAAAATTAAATTATACTCAAAAAATTCAAATTTTTACAATAAAATTTAATGTAAAAACTTGAATGTAAAAATTAAGCAATCTGATAGAATAAAAATTTAAATTAAAAAATAAACTTATGGTTTGATTAGTTCACGGTAGATTACCTTTTTCACCATCACTTTCTTTTCCCATCAAGAATTTTGCTTTATAACCTAGTGGCAGAGATGGTAATTAAGAGACAGGGGAGGGTTACATGAAAACTCTCTCCATAGATAAAATCCCTAGAGCCGATTTGCAGGAAAGGCCCTTCAAGAAAGTTCTCCTCATCCACAAACCCTAACCCCTTCTCTCTGTGTCTCTCTCTCAGCCGCGAGAAAGAACATGTCTCACTTCGGCAGGTCAGGTCCCCCAGATATCACAGATACCTACTCTCTCCTTGTTCTCAACATCACCTTCCGTAAGCTCTTACTCTCTTTCTCTTTTCGTGCGCATCATTTGTTACGTCTTGGTGTGTGAATATGTACTTATGTTGTATAATTATAGTTCTGTCAATTTTGTAATTGTAATTTTTGTTTTGTGGAATCGATTTGTTTAGGTACAACTCCCGATGATCTCTTCCCGCTCTTCGATAAGTACGGCAAGGTCGTGGACATCTTCATTCCCAGGGACCGGAGGTTATTTTCTTCGTTCATCTTTAGTATCTTTTATTTTCTTTCTTCTTTGTTTGTTGGTTATTGGACTATTTGCTCTCTCTGTTGACCTCTTTGTCTAAATTGGGAGACACTGAATTATTCTTTGTTTATTTGTAAAATTTCTTATAACTTTGGCAAAAAAACCATGTTTTTATTTAATATTCTTTGTACTGAGTTTAATTGTGTGCCTTGTTTTTGGCTGCTTGGTAGTAGTGTAGTAGTAGAAAAGTGGTGATGGGGGCCTTTTAGATGTGGATTGTTAGTTTTTGCATTGAAAAACTTTCTTTTCTTTGAGAGAAATTTTATGAACTTGTGGAGGCAACATATTTTTAGATCAGACTGCATTTAATACTATGCTTGATTTTAAATCCAATGAAGGGCATGAAGCTCAAAAAGTTCCTTTCCATTTTTTTTTTGAGGGCTCTGATGGTATGAACTCAAATCAGTAGCTGTTGTAGCTTGTTTTGTGTCCCAATCTCTATGGCATCGAGGACAGTTTCTGTTGAAAAGTCTCGGTTGGGTATTGAACCCCTGGCATGATCCAGCCCCTCAGCTTTTCATTGTGGGAGGAGGTTATAATCAACCCAAAGGCCTAATGACTTGATAGGAAGTTGTGTTAATAGCTGAGTGGTTTATTGTTAACCTTATTTTCTCTTTAATGGAAAATTTAGACCATATCTCAATTTTGCATTGTTAACGTTGTACTGTGTTGTTGTTGCTTTATAGGACTGGTGATTCTCGAGGCTTTGCATTTGTTCGTTACAAGTACCAAGATGAAGCACAAAAGGCTGTGGAGAGGCTTGATGGTGTGATTCCTAAGTATCTTACTTTTTCATGCTGACTTGTGCGTTATATACTTAAAAATCTTAGCCTCATTTGGTTCCTTTTTCTTCTCTTGGCAGGAAGAGTTGTTGATGGCCGAGAAATAACAGTTCAGTTTGCAAAATATGGGCCAAATGCGGAGAGGATGTACGTTTACAATTAGTGTTGATTGCTTGCTTGCAATACATTTTCCTGATATAAAAATAATTATCAACTCATTTTTTGTAGATTAGGCTTGTACTCATGATATCTTACTTATTGGGAATATCAACATGCTGAACTGATCCTTGGGTGTAACTAGTATTTTGCATTTTCAATATGCTGTTAGTTTCTGAAGTTAATGAATTCATTGATGAAGATCCTCTTCATTGTTTGAACGTACACGTTTGTAATTGCTTTCCTTTCAAAATTTTGTTGTTTTTGAATGTGTTCTTTTGTTGATTGGTTTAGCAGGGCTTTGCCGTAGTTATTGCCATTCTAATGCATGCTATAGTATTGCGTGTTTTTTAAACCAAATTTAACTTGGTCCTTCCACATCTATGCTTTTACATCAATGCATCTTTTCTATTTCAGTCATAAAGGAAGGATTGTCGAATCATTTCCAAAATCAAGGAGATCAAGAAGTCGAAGCCCACGAAGAAGGTGAGTGCTTTATTGTAGATGATGGGGGTTGGGTAATGGATGTGATAGAGAATGTTATTCATACTGTGGTATTTACTATGTGTTCTGAATGGGGATTGCTAGTTTATCTTTTGATTTTTTGGGAGAGATTTTGTGGAGCTTGAGATTCTGAACTTTTTCCTCTCTTTTTTTCCTCTCTTGCATTATGGTATTGTACCATGGTTTCAGTAAAAAAAAAAAAATTACGTTTTCTTTTTGTCCAGGAAGAGGGTTTGGTTTTGGTGGTTCAGAAGGGTTGACACGATCCTTATGTTATTGATATGCAATTTCTTTAGTCAAAGACACTTCTGTTGAATGTAATAGTTTGTGGCTGTGTATCATTTATGAACTAGTATAAAATGGAAGTCTCATGTTCCAATTAAAGTGATGTTTATGCTAATATTATTCTGATGTTGACAATTTATAAAATGAAGCTAATATTTTTCAATTCCCAAGGAAAGCCCATGTTTCTAGTTTTCCAAATTCATATCTCTGAGTTAATCTCTGTTAAACATTTTCTTCTTAAAAGGTGATATGAACTGATGTTTAATATCTATAGGTACCGAGATGATGGCAGGGACAGGGATTATAGGAGGAGAAGCCGCAGTAGAAGTTTGGATAGGTATGACCGTGAAAGACATCGTGGTAGGGACAGAGATTATCATCGACGAAGCAGGAGCCGCAGTGCTAGTCCTGATTACTCTAGAGCTCGGGGTAGAGGCCACTATGATGATGAACGTCGGAGTAGCAGTCGTTCATTGAGGTTTCACCCTCTGCTGAGTAGTGTTTAATTCTTTCACCTTTCTCTTTTTCATTTTATTTCTCTCTGATCTGTTTTGTTTGGACTGCAGTGGCTCTCCTACTCGGCGCAGCCCTAGTCCCAGGAGAAGTCCTCCACACAGGACGCCTCCGCCTAAGGGTGAGAGCCCTGATAGGCGTAGCAATGACAGAAGGTCTCCATCTCCTCGAGGTGCTTCTCCACAGATTCGGCCTGCTGATTCTCGGAGTCCATCCCCACGAAATTCAGATGTTGATGTAAGTGGCTACACCTGATGTTTCATTTTTAGTACTATCATAACTTTGACCATCTGACAACTGATTTCATGTCTTGTAGGAATGATTTATGCGGTTTGGGGGCAAATTCATGGAGACAATAAGTGGTGTACTTCATATGCCTATGTTGCTAATATTGAGGACATTTTATCGTCTTGCAATCTCTAATTGGAACTTTTAGCATTGGTAGGACTGCATTTTATTGGTGTTTTAAACTCTTTCATGTTATGTGTAATGCATCTTTACATAGATTGGTCTTGTAGTCTCTGGATTGTTGTTGGTAGGTTTATAAAACATTGTGTTTGTAAGTTTCTTCTCCCACCTTCTCTCTCTCTCTCTCTCTCTCTCTCTCTCTTATTCTTGTTCTCTCAAACCCCCCCTCCCCCCCAAAAAAAAAAAAACCCAATTATCTGGCACTTGAGCTGCCATGTGCTTGGTATTCTTTTTTTTTTGTGGTTTTGTTTTGATTTGTTAGGAGTTGTAACTCATCCTAAACCATCTATTGGGTTTTATAGTTTGCTCGGGAAAAGAGTTACTGGCCAGATGGACTGGATGTTGATGTTGTGGGCTGTTGATGCTTTGTAAATTGTAGATGGGATGTTCGTGATTGTGATGCTGGTTATAGCAGTATGCTGATTGCAGGACTATATGTTAGCTTATTTTCACTGATTGATCTGATTTTTTTGGTAAGATTCTATGTAGCCAATTGGTTTCTAAAAAGCCTTATATCATTCGGGTTTCTTATGTTTGTCTTGATATCCTGGTGTCTTCTGATATTTATATGTTGGCCTTGAAAGAGGCTGTAGTTGCTGTGATGGTGGTGTAAGAAGTGGACACAAGGTGAACGGGTTTTTACCAGACACAAGTTGACCAGGGTTCTACCTGTGGCTGCTGCCGCATATGGTGGGCCCCTGATTCGTTGAATCTGGTGCGGACTCTAAATATGAAATGTAGTATGCTGGTCTGAACCAGTTGCAGCCACAAGAAATGGACAGGGTAACTTGTTTCTATTTGATTATTTGTTGAGGGTGTTTAATTGGACTTGGGCATCTTTAGCCATGGTCCATGTAAGTTTATGACTTATGTTGCTTAATGTAGTGAGTTGTAGCACTTGGGTCCGTGGCTGTAGCTGTGAAGTGGTAGCTGATGCATGTGCTGTTATGTTATTTGGTTCGTGGGTAACCATGAAGTTAATGAATAACCAACCTGTAGCATGCTGCTGCTGGCCTTCTTGTGGGGTCGAGTTGGTAGCACTGGCTGTCCTGGCCTGGTGATTGGTGCCTACCCTGGTGATAGGTGCCTAGCTTGTTTTGCTGGCTTGCGGTGGCAGGCTATTGCTGGCATTTTTGCTGGGGTCGAGTTGGCTGAGATAGAGCTGTCTTGCACCATGATGATTCCTGCCTAGTTTTCTTGCTGCCTTTTTCACTTGAACCAATAGATCTGCTTTGACTTGAATGCCCCTGTATTGTGCGGGTGCATCTCTCTCTCTCTCTCTCTCTCTCTCTCTCTCTCTCTCTCTCTCTCTTCCCATGAGTACATGGATATCATTGATACTGTTATAATGAATACTATTTATTGTCTTTAGTGCTTGTGCAAGATAAAGCACTAGAGATATACATATATGTGGCCCATTAACCCTTTTTTTGGTCTACAAATCTGGGAAGAATTATGTTCGAAGAAATTTTATTGGTGAATACGTAATGCAGTTGTAGGGTTGATTAGTTAACGTATTTCCATGCTGGTCTTGGTTGTTCAGATTAGTTATTGCTGCATCTTCCTGTTCTGTACTTTCCAGATTATTGAGCTTCTAACTCTTTTTTCACGAATGTGAATCTGACTTCTAATATGATCTCCCTTTGTCAAAAAAGTGTCTGTTCCTCATCGTACTTTTTCCTTGATTCCTATGGTGAATTTGTGCATCATGAACTAGGAGAAAAAAGAATAAAGCGAAATAAGTAGGAAATTATGATAGAATAAACTGTAGTCTTTGCATGGTTATTTTTCATATACTGTACTTTGGTGGCTTTTGTGAATGCTGCTTTGGTTACAACTATGTTTCCACCTTTGGGCTGGTTTTTTACTGCTGCCGTACTTTGATTTTGTACCCGGGTAGATTTTGTGAACCCACTGTTTTTAATGGTTAACATCTGGAGTGCCTATTTGGTTTTCTTTTTTCTGCAGACAATAGAGTACATGGTCTTTTTGAGTTTGAAGACTTTAGGTTTTGTATTTTGTTGTCTTGTTGTTGTGGATTGTGGGAGTTAAAGATGGTTCTGGTGTGCGATTAGGCTAGGTGTAGAAACAAGATTCAATAGTTTATGGTGGTTGGTCTTCGAAATGAGAGAACACAGGTTACATTTGGTTAGGCCATAGGTGGGTGAGACATGTTGGTGTGTTTTTAATTATAGCTTTGGTGTTATAAGAGTGGTGACTGTGGTTGCCTTTCTCATGCCAACTTGATTTGTAGGATTAGTTTAGTGTCTGTGCCTTGGCATAAGAATAAATTGCACATCAAGGTAAAATTACATTTGTGACTAGAGAAAATTTGTCTGTGGCCTTGGTGGTTATTGTTTTGGAATCATATTTCGTGATTGATCATCCTTCTTTTCTTGAGGCTTAGGTTCTACATATGGTGGAATTGGTGGGTGCAATGCGTAGGCGTCCTAAATCTGTGCTGTGGTGTTGTAGTATTTTTAAGTTAAGGCACTTGTAAGGGGAGATCTGTAACCTTATTGTTATCTTCCACTTTTAATATTTCAATTGTTGAAATTGGGGATCCAGTTTGCATGGTGGTGCTAGCCTTTATACCCTGTAGGTTTGGGCGAAGCCTCAAAAGAAGCTTGGTGGTTTGATCACTTTTGTTTACATTCAGTCATCAATATTATTCTTGAAAAAGGAGAGCCGTATAAACTTGCCTCATATTGTCATGCATAATCTTCTATCATGTTAAGTTTGCACAAAATTCAGATGCTCTAGTTGGAGTCTAGTGCTATCTTCCAAGCCAAACTTGGAGTCGAGATTTATCTTCTAAGGTGTTGAAATCAAGTGCTATTTCCAGAGGCTGTAGTTGGGAGTCAATTGCTGTCTCTTAACAGGTAGGGTAGTAGTTGTAGCTTCCAAGATGAACAGATTTTGGGTAGATGTCTTTGTACAAGTATTGTAGTGGAAACTCGTTTTACCTTTTTTTAAAAAAAAGAAGTTTATACACATCTCTCTAGTTTGTTGACATATGAATCAATTATTTGACATTAGTTTAAAAATTGACAAAAACATGTTTGAAGTAGAGTGTGGTGACAATGCATCTATTTAAAAACCTGTTTCCTTTGGCCCTCGTCAGTGTTATCTAAATGCACTGAGCTGTGTGAGAGAAATGATTTTGACATCATGAAGAAGATTGTACAATTTGCTTATTAAGGCTTGTAATTAAAAATCGGTTGGATGCCACTGAAAAAGCATTAATTGTTTTTAATTATTTAAATCCTATTACAGTAGGACTTTATACATTCTATGTGGGAAGGATATCAGGATGTGCTGAAGAGAAAGATGCATTTTTCATATCCATTGATGACAGAAGTTGTTGGTCCCTTTCAGTGTGGCCTCTCTACATGTGTAGGTGTCTCACAGCACCGCAAGTTACTTCAATTAGCCGTATCTAGGACAGGGACATTCACGTGCTCTTCCTGAAATTCTGATGGTTTAGCCTTGTTCGTATGGATCAATTGGAACAACTTTACAAAAAAAAAAAAAAAAGGGAAACACCATTAATTTAGCACTTAAGTGTTTAAATTATGCATACAACATACTAAGGACTTTGGTTGTTTTTAAATTATGCACAAGGATATCATCCACCAAAATAGTTAGATTATTAGGTGTCTAGAATATATATCATTTTATGTTTATGATTTTATTAAGTGATGTGTGATATATTTATCTTTTATGTGTGTATAATTTAAAATTATAATTCTAAAAATTATTATTATACATGTTTAGATAAAATTTTATTAATGTGCACAAATTTTTTAGTAGAAAGTGCTCCAAAATTTTCTGTCATTACTAGCCCTCGATTTTTTCAAAAAAAAAAAAATAACATCAATTTGCAGTTGAATAAAACCTTTTCATAGTGAATCTTAATTTTTCTTTTTTTTGGTTAAGCATGAGGTAATTTTCCACGAATATATGTAAGGATTCTTAATAATCAAAATCTAACTTTCTTTAAAATTTCACCTTAATAATTCGGTAAGTGTATTTGTAAAAATTTCATGATTTTCACAATGATTTCTTTTCTGGTGTCAAATGCTTATTTGAAACAATTTATTTAGCTAATAGCTTTGCGTTCTCCATTTCCTATGATTTTTTTTTTTAACTCTTCTTCATTGTAATCTTTTTATCAAATATTCTTCCTATAACTTAAATTATAGGAAATGAAAAGGATCCAAACAAATATGCAGTCGAGACAGTTACAAATCTGCAAAAAAAAAAAGAAAAAAAAAAGAGGAATGGAAGATCAAATAGAAAGGCTTTGAGACTCGGGTCAGAGAGCATTTTGCCGGCATAATGAAAATGGAGTTATTTCTAATGTGTATCTGAGTTCTTTTAAGGGAGTTCAAAGTTAGTTGTTCCAATGTCATGAGCATGTCTTTATTAATTACTTCTAAATGCACCTTATTTATTTTAATCTTTTTTTTTTTTTCGTGCCACCATGGACAAAGTGGCTCCATTGCTTCTCCTAAATTATTTTCAATTGAGTTGTTTCCCAAGAATTTGGTATCAGAAAGAGGAAGCTTCCACTAATAATCTTTTGGTAATTCATAACCCTACCTAATTTTATTGAAAAATTATCAATACATAACATAGTAAATACCATATAAAACTTGCAAACTTCAATATATTGGACTATGAAGAGTCATAAAAGTGAACATTTTCCACACCATAACCAGACATTTTCCTGTACATGCAAGGCTCCCCACTCATTTTATGTAGGGATGGCTCCTCCTTCAGATCTAATTGGAATTTGTCAAAACCCTTTTTTTAATAAAGACAAGAAGTAATTGCTGTTTTCAGTCAAACAGAATATCTTCAATATCTCTTGAGAATGCCCTGGCCACCATGGCAGCGAAGGCACTAGAAAACTTGCAAACCAAAGACTTTAATCTCCATTGACTTCCCAAGTCTTCCAACAAAAAAGCACAAACCCATCTGAAAAAGACTCTGCTGGTTCAACTTCCTTCTAGATAGAGCAATAATTTGATCTATTTTTCCTTCAATCTCACTGTTTAAAACGTATCCTATGCTTTTTGCCTCTTGTGTTTCGTTTCTCTTTAAGAAAGCCTTCCGCTTTTGTCTTTGTAAACTAGAAAAAAAAAATGCTGCTTAAGGCACTGTTTCCTTCGTTGTTCCTTCTGCTTTCCATCTTCTGTGGTGCAGTTTATGCTTCTGATCACGCAGAAGCTGAAGCACTTCTCCAGTGGAAAGCAAGCCTCTATGGCCAAGCTGAGCCTCTTCTCTCTTCCTGGTCTCTTTCTTCTACCAACACAACCACCACTCACAGCCCATGCGGCTGGCTTGGCGTCGGCTGCAACCTTCAGGGAAGCGTCACCACACTGAACCTAACCAGCCTTCAATTACAAGGTACGCTGGATCACTTCACGTTCTCCTCCTTCCCTTATCTATCTTCTCTCGACCTCCACGATAACTCTCTCTCCGGAAAGATTCCTGCCCAGATCAGTAACTTGCCCAGACTTAGTTTTCTCAATCTGTGTTTCAATCAGTTCACTGGATACATCCCTCAAGAGCTACAAAATTTGATAGAACTTCGTGTATTAAGCTTGGGAAATAACCTTTTTTTTGGTCATATTCCTTCTCTTATCGGAAACTTAACCAGTCTTTCGATATTGAACATTGGGAACAATCAACTTTCCGGTTCTATCCCACCGGAGCTTGGGAAGTTGAAAGATCTTACCGAGCTCCGGTTGAACTTAAACAACCTGACTGGTTCAATTCCAGCGTCTATAGGCAACCTGACAGGCCTTCGAGTTTTGTCACTCTACGGGAACCAGCTTTCAGGTCCATTGCCTGGAGAGATCAATCAACTCACCAACTTGACCTTGTTCTTCCTCTCCAATAATACCATTTCTGGTTTTTTGCCGGAAAATATATGCCACGGCGGAATACTGGAGGACTTCTGTGCAAGTAACAATCGCTTCACGGGTAGTGTTCCCAAAGGCCTGAAGAACTGCACCAGCTTGACTAGACTTCGTCTCGATCGGAACAACCTCGTCGGTAACATATCTGAAGACTTCGGTGTGTACCCACATCTTGATTACGTAGATCTGAGTTACAACAGCTTTCATGGCGAGGTTTCGCGGAACTGGGGCGAGTGCAAGCTGTTGACAAGTTTGAAGATATCTGATAATCAGGTCACCGGAATGATACCGCCGCAGCTTGGAGAAGCTACTCGTCTGCATTTTATAGACCTTTCGTCCAATAAACTTGTGGGTGAAATTCCAAGGAACTTGGGGACTCTGAAGTCGTTGTTCAATCTAACTCTGAGCAATAACAATCTTTCCGGCGATATTCCTCCGGAACTTGGAAATTCACCGGACTTGGCCTATCTTGATTTAGGGGCAAACAGTCTAAGTGGGCGAATACCAGAACAACTTGGCCGTTGCTCAAAAATATTATACTTGAATTTGAGTAGAAACAATCTCAGCGGGGACATTCCGGTTGAAATCGGAAACTTGGTTTCCCTGCAAGTTGCACTAGATCTCAGTAGAAATTCACTTTCAGGGAAAATTCCATCGCAGCTTGGAAAGTTAGTGAAAATGGAAGTACTAGATCTGTCTCACAATGAACTCACTGGCTCCATCCCGTCTTCTTTCAGTGAAATGCAGAGCTTGAGTTCCGTTGATCTGTCCCACAACCAGCTGGAAGGTCCGATTCCAGACAATAACGCCTTCCGAGAAGCAACACGGGAAGCATTGGCCCATAACAAAGGTCTGTGCGGCAACAATTCTGGTTTGTTTAGTTGTCCTGGTCCCCTGGAAAACAAAAGAAATCATGATCACGATACGATTTTGATAGTTATCCCCGTCGTTGGAGCCTCATTCATCTTGATCTTGGTCGCCTGTATTCTTTACGTATTCCGTAAAGAAAGGAGAAAAATGGGGAACGGACTGAGCGATTGCCGACAGGGAAATCTATTCGCTATCTGGAGCTATGATGGGAAGCTGGTTTACGAAGACATCAAGGAAGCAACTGAAGGTTTCAGTGCCAAGTACTGCATCGGCGTAGGTGGCCATGGAAGCGTCTACAAAGCTGAACTCTCAACAGGACAGGTCGTGGCCATCAAGAAGCTCCACCCATGGCAACATACAAAGTTGGACGATCGAAGAGCTTTCGAGACTGAGATTAAAGCATTAACCAAAATCCGACACAGAAACATCGTGAAGCTTTACGGATTCTGCTCCCATGCTCAGGAGTCGTTTCTGGTTTACGAGTACCTGGAGAGAGGAAGCCTGAGGAGGATTCTCGGTGATGAAGAAGAAGCAAAGGAGCTTGGCTGGACGAGAAGGATGAATTTGATCAAGGGGGTCGCTAATGCTCTTTGTTACATGCACCATGACTGCATCCCACCGATCATTCATCGAGATATATCGAGCAGCAATGTCTTGGTGGACGAGAAATATGAAGCCAGGGTTTCAGACTTTGGCACTGCTAGGCTTGTGAAGCTTGATTCGTCCAACTGGACTGTAGTTGCAGGAACTTGTGGATACATTGCTCCAGGTAAAGCAATTGCTCTTCTATGTACTCAAGATTTAACTTCATTAGTCCTGAAATTGGTAAAACAAAATGTTCATGCACTTTTCATATTGCGTGAACCAAGATTGAATATTATTTGCTCAAGGAATTAGGATTTTATCTGCCTGACTGAAACTCTTTTGAAACTTAAATCAAGAGTTAAATAAATTAAAAAAACCTAGGATTTCATAGATTACTAATTCATGATTTTATGTGTTTACTCTCCCAGAACTTGCTTACACGATGAAAGTGACAGAGAAATGTGATGTTTATAGTTTTGGGATGGTGATGCTCGAAACAATCATGGGGAGGCATCCTGGAGAACTGATATGCTCTCTTTCGATATCATCTAGACTATCATCGTCGTCATCATCTTCATCATCAACACCAGCAACGGTATCGAAGCCAGGATCCTTGACGTTGAAGGATGTGGTGGATCAGCGGCTGCCGAGTCCAGCCTGTGAAGTGGCTGAGGAAGTTGCGATGATCATCAAACTGGCATTCGCGTGCGTTAGTGCCAGTCCACAGAATCGGCCGACCATGCAGCAAGTTTCTCAAGAACTCTCTGCCAGAAAAATGAACACTGAATTATCTGAATCTTTTGATGGAATCACTTTAGGACAACTTCTGGACTTGGAAGAAGGATGATTAATGGTCCGATCAATAAGTTGGTATGAAATTTTTATATGATATCAGACTTACACTTTAACTACATAAATCTTCATATGATATGAAATTAATAGCAGTAGCTATCCAGAGAATTATTTTCTTACCTTAAAGTAGAGTAGAAGTCATCACCACACCTTGAAACAATAGGAATAAGTTTTCTTTAATGGAGAAAGACTCGTGACTAAATGGTGGTCCAGTTGGTTTGCACTCTACGACGTCAACTTAGAAAAGTAAAGGATAGCTGCTGCTGATTAATATTGGATACCAAAGTCTTCAAACTCAATCAAATTCTTTTTCCAGTCAAATTCAAACAATTCCAATTGAACTAAAATTTCTTAGTTTGGCACAGACATTCCTTGAATGCAATTCATTGATTTGATCTTAAACTGCAGTCCATCTGTTCACCAACACTGTTTAATGAAGAAAATAATAAAAATCATTCATATACTAAATTGAAAATATATTTCACAATGAATTTTGCCTTATGTAGTTAGTATTTAATTTGACAAGATGGAAGAACAATTTGTGGCCTTGAAGAAGTCAGCTTGTTGTTGTATCAATACTGATATACGGAAGAAAAAGAGTGAAATCTACAGTTAAAGCTGCAAGGGACAGAAAATAGCAAGGCAATTCAACACGGAAGAGAAGATCAATCACAGAGGTAATAAAAGGTGAGTACAGGATACCAAAGAAATCAATAACATGAAAAAGTGTCAAAATAAGGGAAAATGCAGCACTGGCTTAGGGGAATAGCAAGTATAAGAAACATCTCCACAGATTCTGGTTGATGAATCTAAAAGCAGTACTTGACATTTGGTAGTAACAGATTCACCTCTTCCAATTTTATAATTCCTCCTCATAAACATCCTGGTTCTTTTTTTTTTTTTTTTTTGAAATTTTTTTTGGGCATATACAAGGGACATAAGTACAATCTCAGATGCTCTTGTTTACCATAATTTTAGTGATAACCAAGAGGGGCTGGGGCCTCCCTCAATTCCATTCCCTGATAATGAATATCCTGCAGTGGCAAATGACAACAACATCATCAGTAAACCATAATAATCTTCATGGCCAAAAGAACAAAGGAGGGAAGATACAATCAAAGCATTCACAACCCAAAAATTGTACTACATTCACCATAGTTACTAGAAAGTAACTACCAATGTCATGTATGCATATTCATTAAATCCAGGAATCAAGCACGTATGACACCAGGTTTTCTAATAATCCATCCTCTCGGCAATCAAATAGTATATCAGGAAATCGACAAAAAGAAAGGTTATAAGGTTTGACAATGGAATTTATCAGTGAAGTAATTAAAATCAAACAAACAAAAAAAAAAATGAAATAGCTGCATGACATGGTAATGCAAGTGTACTTCCATCAGAGAAATGACCCTGGAAAGGGAACACTGAAATTCTGTTAAACAGGTTATATAAAAAGCATTACATTAAGGAACAAGCTTACTTCTCATAAACTCAGCTCTGTTAGGAGGTAGATATAAATTATACTTTATGATGTTGCAGAAATGTACCCAGATATAATCCATCATCTGAATTTTCTTTTTTCTTTTGAGCAGAATCCATCATTTGATTTTGCAAACAAAGTTAAAATAATTGGTTCTAGAATTAAAAGTACAGCAAGAAAACATATGAAGTTGGATATGCAAACAAATAAACATGCAATAGCAAGAAAAATCACAACAAAGAAAAAAACCAAATGATACTTACAGAAGCAAAATGGTTAACATCCCGATGGTGAGCTTCATCAGCACAAATAATAGTAACAACATCCTTCAAAGTAGCATCCTTAGGTAGCCTCCAGTAGTCTATGGCAATAGTTGGGGCAGACACGTTTTCTATTGCACCACTATTGATGTCCTTCAAATACTCAGTATAGGAATGAATAGCTTCCTCCTCCAGATACCCAACAATTCTATGTGCAAGTTTGGGAGAGAGCACATAAAGCACAAAGAATGCATTCAAGAAGACTCCCTGAACAGCAAGAATCAGTAGCCTCTTGTACCATTTCGGCCTCACAAGCTCCACCATAGTCATCAGATGCATCCTCTCGTTCTCTGCTTCTTCAAGCAAGGCTTTGATCCAACCACCACTTTGCTGGAACTTACGTAGAGATCTCAGGTGTAGCAACATCCCTCCCACCATTCCAGGGACTGCTGCTACTGTTTCCAGCATCATTGCACAACATCCGTACCATCTCTGCATTTTGTTTGAATCAATATAAAATTGTCTGAGAAAAATAAATCAGCAAAACATCTGCAGAAAAGGGACAACAGCTGATGGTGCCCTTTGCAATGGTGGAATCACTTGACAATATTCAGCCAACATTGTAAATATATTTAAGCATATTACCATCTATTCAATTTCTTGTCAATATATAAAGAAAGATACCAATCATGATTTGTTAACATCTAACAATCAGCATGAAAATATCAAGGAAGAAAGTAATAGGAATAAGAAGAAAGTTAACATACCTGGAAGGAAGGGTCTGTTGGAATTCGGAGGATTTCACTGTCCTGTATGCAACTTTGTCCAGAAATGTCCTTGGTACATGCTGCTTGTTCAAATCAATAGACAAGTCTGCCTGATATGTTTCCCATGGCTAATCAACAAAAAAGGAAGTAAAGAAATAAGTTTAAAAGTTCAAAGTTTAACCAATTCCAACAGAAAGAGGTTCCGTGAAGTTTTTTTTAATTTTGATCCCAATTAATCCTGAAAAATATAGAAGGAGAAAAATCGCCTGAAAAGTAAATCAACTTCAAAGTTTAACCAATTCCAACAGAATGAGGTTCCATGAAGTTTTTTTAAACAGGTTTTGGATGTAAGAAATCCTGAAAAATATGGGAGGACAAAAATCACCTGAAAAGTAAATATCAAGGGGCATTCCGAGAATTGAACTCGGGACCTCTCGCACCCTAAGCGAGAATCATACCACTAGACCAAATGCCCTTTAATGTTCATCAGTACCAGACCAAAGGAACTAAGTGCTATGATCAATGTAGTGCTATCATCATCCTAGTCGCAACCAGTAAGATTTTCAAATGCGAGGACAACAAGTATGCAACAAGCAAGTTACACCAATCTAGAAGAAGAAAAATACCATAAAACACTCATTCAAACCAGAGTACAATTAGAAGAAAAAGGAGAAGAAACACACCATAAGCCACTCACCCCATTAAAACCAGAGCACAAGTAGAAGAAGAAGAAACACATCATAACAGAACAGATCAGTAGAAGACTGCAAAAACAGTCACCCCATTAAAACCAGAGCACAAGTCTGAGAGCAGCAAAACCATATTCCCAAAATCAAACAGAATTAGCCAAATTAGCATCATAAAGCTAAAATCACAGTTCATATACCACCTCACCCCAAACTAGTTCTCCAGGCAAACAACCCATTATTATTTAGAGAAATGAAACACTTAACCTATTAAGAAACCGAAATTTGTTTTTGTTTTCTTTTTTCTTTTTCCTCTCTTGTGATTCATGTATAGATATATAGTATATATGTACTCGTATTCACACTCATGCACCGACAAGAAACATGAATGAGGCAGAAACACAAAGTTGCAGTGGCAGGAGTGATGGAATAAAGAAGAGAGCAATACCATGAAACAATTCTATGGCCACTCAGTGCCATCTTCCTTGATGATTTTGGGTCTAGAAATCCCCCAGTAACTGGAGGATCCCACTTCATTGCGCTTACTTTCCATCTTCGCCTCCTCCTCCACCACTGAACTCTCCTTAGAGCAAATCATTCTCCTCCAGCTAAACCCTCCCAAATCGCCACTGCCCCTCACTTCAGTGATCCACCACGGCTCACTATAGCAGTGCTCGTGCATACGAACCTGCTGCAGATGCAGTTTCTTCTACTACCCATCACCAGACATCGGATCACAGACCTAACCAAAAACTCATTCATCTTCGCTCCTCTTTTCAGAAAAAAAGATAATGTTTTTCCCTTTTTCTTAGAGAAGCGGATGATATAATACGAGTACAGAGGATCGTTGAAGGAATGGCCTGGTTTTCCATTATAATACATCCACGTAACAAAAAGCAGAAAGTTTGTTCTGATCTAAAAAGTAGGAGAGTCATCGGATTCTAAGGAAGCTTAATAGGAATATAGAGGAAATTTTGCTGTGAGCTGTCCCGTGTAACGAAATTAGACATGGGATTCTTTTTATTTTTATTTTTTCCTGTGTGCATAGACTAGTTATTGAATGATGTAATATATCATATTATTTTACCATATTAAATATATATTAATAAATTTATAAAAAAATATTTATAATTTTCAGATTTGCTTTTTTTATCAATCAAATATCAATTTTTAAAACCTCATGAATTATGGTTACAATTGTATTGATTTTGTATTATACTAGAACGAACAATTAATTATAGGTTAATGTTGCATACTTCTAGCATATAATGTATTAAACAAGATAATCAATTAATAAGTCTTATCATTTTAATTATATTTAAATGGTGACTGTTTTTTTTATCAATAGATAAATAAATAAATAAAATATAAGTATTTTGACTATAGTTAAAATTTTTTGAAAGATAATTATCTTGATTTCATATCAAATCTTTGAAAATACTTTTCTTCATAAAATTTTTTTTAAAAAAAACCTACTGTCTTTAGGATCTGATGCTATACGGCTGCTCAATACCTAAGGAGATCAACTCTATTACATAAGTGGATTTCTAACTTTTATCTAATATCATGACATAAATAAACAATTCTTATTGTTTCGATTCAAAACTTCGCTAATTAATCTTTATTGTGCTTCCTCTGTCAATTAGATCTTTATCTATAGAATAAAATATTTCGATATATTTATTCTTCATATTTTAACTTCTATGAAATTTATTTCTTTGCTACAGCTGATAAAAATTGTTTTTTAAAGGATACATATGTAGAAAGCTTTTTTTTTCTAGTTGCTCTTTTTTTTCCTTTTTCTATAATGAAGATAGTCGCACATAATGACAGATCACAGCTATATTCTTAAAAACTTGTGGTAAGAATAGGTTCATTTTAATGCTTGAAAATAATATTCTAAAGCTTTCATATGTTCTCCATTACTTGTGTGGATAAGACTTATGTTATGGAGCATCTATAGCTTTGATCATAAGGACCAATTTCTAGTCGCATGGTTTCATAATAATTTTATAATGTTTCTACATTATTTCTTTCGGATTGAGCCAACATCCATTATGATTATCATTTGATTTAAAAAATTCTCCATTTCAAAAACGTATATGTGATTTTTATCTCATACAGCTCCCTCTTTATGTGCATAATAAAAATAATATATGAAAGTTAATGTTATTATGAACTAAGCAGAGCTAATGTCTTTACAAGAAATCTCTAGCTAACCTCCCTGCAGAAGATCTTTTCTTAACACCAAGCGTGTTGATATTAAATAAAATTAAAAAACTAAACTCCAACAATTTCTTTGTTTTTAACGTCCCTTAATTTTCAGGAATTAGTCACTTCAACATTCTTCAATGGTTATACGAGTCTACGAACGAGATGGATGTTTGTTATCCCAACCATTTTGCATAATCTCGATCCCGATGAAGGAAAAGTTTTTATGTTGTTAATTTCTAGGCGTAGTGCTTCTTCTCCTATGCCGCCTATTAGTATTAATGTAATAAGATTGACTCGCAATACATAACTCATAAGTGTAACCTCGTGCTCAAGATTAAAATTAACAACCGAAGCATATGAGGCTTCATAAATCGTGGATACATGATAGAAGAAATTGTTTTATTTACATTAAAAACTTTCACCTTTAACAAGTGCAAATTTATTTCAATAATTTTTTTTTCTTTCTATCCCGAATCATATGTCTTTTTTTATTTTCAAAACTGAGAGTGAAAAATAAAATAATAATAATAATCAAATCGCACCTATCTCTGTAATAAGTAAATGCCTTAGTAATTCATTCCATAACTCTTTTCATTTCCTCTCATGAGAAAACGATCTCACAAATAAAAGAATTGTACAGTACAAACTAACGTAAAAGTAGGCTCATTAAAATTAAAAAAATATATATTATAAAAATTAATAATAAATAATAAATATTTGATTTGTTTAAATTTAATTCAATTTTATCAAAATTTATTAATATAAAAATGAAAGTGACTATCCTGATTTCATCCAAATTGAAAAATCACATAATACATTAGGGTAATTCAAAAAAAATTTTATTAAATTAAAGAAAAAATAATCAAAGAATAGCTTTGTGATGAAAATAGAATAACCTCCTATTTTCATTTTTTCTTTTGTTTTGTGCATAGCAGGTATATATTATACAATCAAATTGTAAATATATATATATATATAATTCTTGAAATGATTTAAGAATTTATAATAGATCCGCAAAGTATTTTTAATAGATCCACGAGGTAAGGGGGTATCGTTGAGGGGTCTAAAACCGTAAAAGAATTTTACAATTTTTACCAAAATAAAATTAGAATAAGAGTCTAAAGAGAATTTTAAGCTAAAGATATCCACATAGTCTAAAAAAAGAATAAATCCCTATTTATCCGGGTACTCAGTTATAATCATTATGTAAGAGAGATGGTCTGAGTGGTTCAAGGCGTAGCATTCAATTATCATATCTTTCATGTTTATAAATCTTGGTTGGTTATATTTTTTGTTGATTCTTGATTGATTAATTAGTTTCTTATCATTCTTAATTCTGTTTTGGATTTTTTTTTTTTTTGAGAACTCTTAATCAATTCAATATTGCGCATCCTTGGTGCTAACATCAGCATCAGCCATGACTTCTTGTCATCAATCCGGATGCAGATGTCAGCTTTTACCCTAGCAATCGCTTGGGTTGTTATAATGGCCTCCTCAACAACTCGAGTTAGTAATTCGCCTAGGTTCAGCGTTGGGTTTTAATCGGCCTGGAGTTGATTTTCTTGGGCTCTTTTTATTTGCTAAGACCTTTTGACCTAAGCTCTAATAATTTGCACCTACTGAGGTGCGGCCTACTAAAAATGCAGGTTGTATCAGCAGTGTGGCATATATATGCAAAGTACGCCCAAGTCAGGAGATCAGCATTGTACTGATTTAGAAGGGTTGGTGTATATTTGAAGAAAGCCATCCATGTTTTATTTAATCACCTTTTCAAGTGTCCAATCTCATGTACCAAGTATGTCCATTTGTTGTTAATTGTTTCGTCATCTTTACTACGTCTCTTCACATCTTCTTTACCATGTGAGAAAATTTTGTCTCATCTTTCTTTGCTGCCACGTGAGTAAATCTCGTTACATTTTCCTCTCCCATCATGCGTGCCAATTTGTCAATTTTTTTTTTTCATTGCCGTAAGAGCAAATATTCTTTTAAATCTCGTTACATTTTCCTCTCCCATCATGCGTGCCAATTTGTCAAAAATTTTTTTCATTGCCATAAGAGCAAATATTCTTTTAAAGATGCTATATTTCATCGCTTCCCCTTTTAAAAGCTTAGAAGACTAAATCCAAAGTCGGACAGTCTTCTTCAATTTCTATACTCTTTGACCATGTTTTCTCTATTTTTATTTTCTTAGTAAAACGCACTTAAACCTGATATTACCATCATTGATCCAAAAAATTACATTATACCAGAAATATCACCAACTTGGATGCCGCTATAATATATTGAGCGTCAAATTTATATCGATCTCATGTAAAAATTTAACATTTGTTCAGTATCTTTTAAATATTAAAATTTGATTCGATACTAAAAATATATTTTAAATTTTTTAAAATATTTATCTAATTAATTATATACATCAATAAAATCAATTTTAATCAATTTTAATAGTTTAAAAGATATTTTCAATAAATTTTACAATAACTACAACAATAATTGGAAGAGTAAAATTAAAAAGCATCATAATAAGTGTAAATACAGCACATGGCCAAGGGCAATAGTAAGGTAAAGTACACAAAAATGTCTTCACAGGTTCAGGTTAAATGAATCTAAAAGCAGAACTTAACACATAGAGCAATAAATGATCCACCTCTTCCAATTTTATAATTCATACTCATAAATATCATAGTTGTTTTACTTTTCACAGTACAGGGGAGATACATACACTCATTTATGATAATTTTAGTGATAGCCAAGAGGTGCTGGTGCCTCCCTCAATTCCTTTCCCTGATAATGAATATCCTGGGGCACAAAGTACAATTAAAATCATCAGTAAACCATATGTATTATACCAGATTCTCTAATCATGCATCCTCTTGGCAAACAAATGGTACGTCAGGAAATCAACAAGAAGAAAAGATTTAACAATGGAAGGGACCGTGAAGTAGTTATAATTCAACAAAAGAGAAATAATTAAATTATATATATATATATATATATATATATACATAACATAGAAGTATATCAAGAGTTTGAGTCTGCTTAAGAGTCGCTGGACGATTTTCTAATCATTAATTTCAAGATCCCGATCAGGATAGATCCCCATGTGTTAATTGAATATTCTCAACCCAGACACCTCAGTTATCAAAAAATAAAAATTGGATGACATAGTTATGCAAAGTGTTCTTCCATCAGAGAATAAATGACACTTTATGATGTTGCAGAAGTTTACCCAGACATAATCCAGTATTTGATTTTGGAAAGAATGTAAAAATAAATTAAAAATTTGCCAATAAGTAAGAAAAAGGAAAACAGCGAATGATACTTACAGAAGCGAAATGGTTGACATCCCGATGGTGAGCTTCATCGGCACGAATAACAGTAATGACATCCTTCAAAGTTGCATCCTTAGGTAGCCTCCAGTAGTCTATTGCAATTGCTGGGGCTGGCACGTTTTCTATTGCACCACTATTGATGTCCTTCAAATATTCAGTATAGGAATGAATAGCTTCCTCCTCCAGATACCCAACAATTCTATGTGCAAGTTTGGGAGAGAGCAGATAAAGCACGAAGAACGCATTGAAGAAGACTCCCTGGACAGCAAGAACCAGTAGCCTCTCGTACCATTTCGGCTTCACAAGCTCCACCATAGTCATCAGATGCATCCTCTCGTTCTCTGCTTCTTCAAGCAAGGCTTTGATCCATCCACCACTATGCTGGAACTTGCGTAGAGACCTCAGATGTAGCAGCATCCCTCCCACCATTCCGGGGACTGCTGCTACTGTTTCCAGCATCATTGCACGACATCCGTACCGTCTCTGCATTTTGTTTGAATCAATATAAAATTTTTCTGAGAAAAATAAATCAGCAAAACATCTGCCGAAAAGTGACAACAGCAGATGGTATTCCTTGCAATGCCAGAATCACTTGACAATATTCAGCCGACATTGTGAATATATTTAAGCATATTTCCATCTATTCAATTTCTTGCCAATACATAAAGAAAGATACTTGAGAATACATTAACATCTAACAATCAGCACAAAAATATCAAGGAAGAAAGTGAACATACCTGGAAGAAAAGGTCTGTTGGAATTCGGAGGATTTTCACTGTTCTGTACGCAACTTTGTCCAGAAATGTCCTTGGTACATGGTGCTTGTTCAAATCAATAGACAAGTCTGCTCGATATGTTTCCCATGGCTACATCAACAAACAAGGAAGTAAAGAAATAAGTTCAGAAGTTCAAGGTTTAAGTAATTCCAACAGAATGAGGTTCCATGAAGTTTGTTTAACCAGGCTTTTTATCCTAATAAATCCTGAAAAATATAGGAGAAAAATCACCTGAAAAGTAAATATCTCGGGGTATTCCGAGAATTGAACCCCGGACCTCTCGCACCCTAAGCGAGAATCATACCACTAGACCAAATGCCCTCTATTGTTAATTGTCAACAGAAAGTGCTACGGTCAATGCACAGTATTCCGTTTTTCCAGAATTCAGTACATTCCATTCTGATATTAGAAGTTAAGAGACTCAAGACGTCATGGTGCTAAGAGGAGGCTTACATGTTCTCAATTTCCCAAAAGCACTCAAGGACATTATTGAAACATAATAATAATAATAATAATAATAATAATAATAATAAGAAGCAGAAGAAGAAGAAGAAGAAGAAACAGACACCATCCCATTAAAACCAGAGCACAAGACAGAAAGCAACATAACCAAATGCACAAAATCAAACAGAATTGACCAAATTGGCATCGCGAAGCTAAAATCGCAATTCATATACCGCCTCACCCCGAACCGGTTCTCCAGTCAAAGAATCCATTATTATTTGGAGAAAAATGAATCACTTGACCTATTAAGAAACCAAAATTTGTAACGACGATTCATATACACATATAGCTTATCTTCTCTCTCTCTCTCTCTCTCTCGTATTCATGTATGGATACGTAGAACATACGTATGCGTATTCATACCTGTACACTGAAAACAAAATTGACCGAAATTCAAGCAAGAAAGAGACAGAAACGCAAAGTTGCGGAGCAGGAATGATGAATAAAGAAGAGATCAATACCATGAAACAATTCCATGGCCACTCGGTGCCATCCTCCTTGATGATTTTGGGCCTAGCAATCCCCCAGTAACTGGACGCCACCACTTCATTGCCTTTACTGTCCTTCTTCTTATCCTCCTCCGCCACCGAACTCTCCTTCGAGCTAATCATTCTCCTCCAGCTAAACCCTCCCAAATCGCCGCTGCTCCTCACTTCAGTCATCCCCCACGGCCTCGCCACTGCGGTGGTCGCCGTGCACACGAACCTCCTGCCGCTGGTGCTGCTGCTGCTGCAGCTTCTTCCACCACTCGTCACCAGACATCGGATCACAGACCCGGCCACGAACCGATTCATCTTCGCTCCTCTTTCAAAAAAAAAAGGATTGTGTTTTTTCCCCTTTTTATTGGAGAACTGGAGAGGTAATTAGAGACTATTAGCTCGCTTTAGAACTGACAAAGAAAGCATCTACGTGGTCATTTTATACGAGTGGCAATGGACAATTGTTGCGAGAAGTGGCGGTAAGAGAGGGCGTAGTTATTCAGCGTTTCGCGCTGTAATTTTGCTCTTACCAACTTGCGCCCATCATTGTTTTGTTATGGATTTATTTTTCAAACGGTGATCCAGATGGGACAACTGGATCTGTAGACTGATTGGTAGATGCGAGATGCAACGGATCAGATCTAATGCGAACTTACTGGAACGTGGCGGCTTCATCCATGTCCGGTGTTAATGTATGTCCCGTGCCACCCAACTCTTTTGTATGTTTCTGGGTGCAAAGAATCTTAACATCTGACTTCCCGATTCTACCCTTGGGCTGACCTAATTTACTATTTTACCCTTTTGGTTTCCCCAGATATATGGGGAAGTCAACCCACTTGTCACCAGTGGAATTGACTTTTGACTTGTCAGACAGCCTACACTTGACAGTAATTAGCATGATGACGTGGACAGTTAACAAGTAGAAGTGATCATCCTGAACTCTCCCCCATAGACAGTTTCAAATCTTTGCGTTGAATTATGAATTTTTTAATTTTTTATACATTATTTAATTATATTTAATAAAAATTATATTTTAATGTTTAAAAATAACTAATCAAATTTTAAATTATTAATTTCAATTAAATTAAATTTTAATTAAAAATTTAAATTTAAATTTTTAAATTAAGAATATTATACAATAAATTTAAATTTAAATTTAAATTTTTTTAAATATATAAAAATATTTAATCTATTACCATAATAAATTTTTAAATTTTTTTTAAAACTAAATTTTTTAAAAAAATTATAACGTTAAAATATTGAAAAAATCATAAAAAGTATTTTGCGAGTCGAAAATATTCAATTTTTTTAAAAAAATAAACTCAAAATAATATTTAAATTTATTTAAGTTATTTTTAACACTTTAATAATAAAAATATTTTTAATTTTTTAAATCAATTTAATATAAAAATCTAATTTGATCTAAACTGATAATTTTTTATTTATTATTTTTTCAACATTAAGATTCGTTTGATAATATATGATATAGTTTAGAGTTTTATATGAATTTTTGTTCATTATGTTTTGCATATTTTAAATAAATAATAAAAAATTATTTTAACAACTATATATGTAATGGTTTTGTTTTATAATTTATTCAAAATATTTTTTATAATATTATTCATTTTCATTTTAATTATTTCAACTCATGATACGTTTTATTTTGACCATTAAATTGTTTTGTTGATTTAGTCACCTCGAGGAAATATCAAAGGCATGGGCTATGCCCCATAAGCTCTTAGGCTAATTCTTTTGTATTTGATAAAATTATCTGTTAGTTGGTTTTTTAAAAAAAAATCGAACTGCCATTGTGCCTAATTCCAGGTTTAAGTATACCAATTTGAATCAATAAACAACCTCAGTGTTACATTTAATGATTGTTTTATATATAAATTTATTGTTTTATTACATCTTTATGATAATTTTTTAGTTTTAAAAATATTTATTAATATTTAAATTAAAAGTTTGAGTAAAAAAATATAAAATTTTGATATTTATCGATATTATCAATCAAATCTTAAATTTTGAAAAAATAAATTCAAATATATTATTTTAAATTAAATTAAATTTTATTAAAAAATTAAAAAAACAAAAATATTCTGATTAAAGATATAGTTATACAATGAATTTTGATTTAAAATTATTTTAAAATATAAAAAATATTTAATTTATTATAAAAATTAAATTTTTTAGTATCAATAATATTTTATAAAATTTTATAAAAAAATAATTTATAAATTAAAAATTATTCAAATTGAAAACATAAATCCAAAAAATAATGTAAAATTTATTTGAACTATTTTTAGGTATTTCGACAGTAAAAACATTTTTAATTTTTCACAATCGTTTAAGTTGAGGTACAATTCAAATTAACTTGAAATATCGAGAATACGATTTATCATATTTTTAATATTAAAATTTATTTTATAATATAAAATAAATATTATAATTTTATATATTATTGATAAATTAATTTTTAAAGTAAATATCCAAACGAAACCCTCATTTTTTAATATTTTTCTCAATTCTATATTCAATTTTTTAATTTAAATCAATTTGAATCTGATTAAAAAATTAAAAATACTTAAATTAGAGATTTTAATTGATGATTTTTTTTTTACTTGAAGTTTTATATTGATGTAAAGAGATGTTTAAGCTATCATAAAAAAATTAAAATTTATTGAGTCAAAAATTTTAAAACTTTATAAAAATAATTCTTGAATTTTATTATTCGAATTTGAGAGATAAATTTAAAATGAAGTGTAAAATTTATTTGAGATATTTTTGAAGTATTATAGTAACGATAATATCATTAATTTTACATAATTAATTAAGTTAAGGTTCAAATTAAATTAAATGAAAACTTTAAATGAACAATAAAGAGAATTGAAATTACAAAATTTAAATTGAATTTAAAATTTTTAAAATATTTTTATGTTTATTTTAATTTATAATTATATTAAAATTGTAACTTATGGGTTTCAATATTGTAATCCTTGTGGTTAGTATCAGAAGTTTAAAGTAACATCTTGATTAGGTTTAACAAATAATTACAACGATAAAACTAATACCTTTTAGAACTATTTACAAAACGATAAAACCGTGCTCTTGTGAATTTTCATAAATCTAATGTGTGACGTGTTGCCCCGACTTTATGCATTTAGTTTCAAGATTTATCTTAAAAGCTAGATATTCATTATTTTCCAAGTTTTTATAACAAGACAAGAGACGTTTTTGAAAATTAGAAATTTAATTTTAACACGATAATGAAATTATGGAAGGTGCATGAACCATTAATTGAGGGTCAACTAAGTGTGGTTTTGACCTCTTGATGATTGGTGAGATAAGGACATAATTAGGTGCAAATGGTTTGATCTTATTGAAAAACATGTGCATTAAAAGAGTGATTAATTGGATCCGGTGATTTTAAAAGGATTTGTTCAAGCTAACTTGTCTTGACCAAATTGGAACGCCTAATTTCATGATTTATTTTAAAGATTTATTTATTTTATATTTTTAGTCACGTGTGCAACTTTTGATTTATTTACAAACAAAAAATGAAAATGTAGCGAGCAATCCGATAAATGAGTTAGAAATATCTTATCGTATTTGTAGTTATATTCCGGACATATGATTCCGTCACATGCTCCTTAATAGGATTGCCCTTTTTTCCCTTTATAATATGGTTTATCAAATATTATTTTTTGTATGCATAGTTTCAACTTTTTAAATATATTTTTCTTATTTTGTTATTTTTATTAACTTTTTTCTCTTAATGATTTTCTTTAAATATTTAATGAGATGATTAATGCCAAATTTGGTATCAATCTATATTATATTTATTAATGGATATTATATTAGCTTGATTTGATATTTATTTCAAGATCTAGATTTTTATAGATTTATTGTTTTATTTATTTATTTTAATTGTCAAAAGTCTTGAAATTTAATATTAAGATGCTAAACTCATATATTATCATCATGAGTGTTAATTAGATCAAATTCACTTGAAGTTTGATTATTCTACTCGATTTTTTTTTAATTTAGCTTTGATCATGGATTTTAAGCTCGTTTTCTTGTGTATGAATGAAAATTAATTTATTTATTGAATATGTACAAAATAAAAACTAAATTTTGATTTCATATTTTACGGGCATATTAAATTCATAATTATATAAAATTAGTTTACTTTTACATGTTAGAATTATATATTGATTTGTTATCCAAAGTTCTTGTTTTTTTAAATTATTATCTTTCGTCATAAGCATTCAATTTAATTCATTTTTTTATACTTTTTGTTGTGTAAGATTTACCTTCTTTAATTAATATTGAAATAATTGCTTAATTGTATTTTAGTTAATTCAATTAGCTTTGAAATAAAATTAATTAAGTTCAAAATAAATTCAAAGTTTAGATCAAATCGACCTTATTAATCTCAAATCCAAATGATTTCATAATCAAGTTTTCTTGACGATACCATAATTATATCATATCACATAAAATTTAATAAAATTAACATAAAACTTATTATTTTAAATTAAAAAATATCTATATATATCATAATTATAATTTTTTAAAGAAAATAACTGAAATATTTGAAACAATTTTAATTAACAGATAAAAAATTTATATTTTAAAACATCTTAAATTTATCGATAATTTTTTTTGATGACTATTAGAAAATTTGAATTACGAACCTAACCCAGAAATCGACATTGATAAACAGATTGAATCCGTAACATTGATATTCATATATGACATTAAAGCAAAGAAGGTCCCAATACACATTAAAATTATCTAGTGTGATGTGGACCCATACTTTGCTAATGAAATTAATACACACTAAATGAGACTCGTCATTAAATAAAAAATATATGTTTTCCAACTTATCAACTTTTACTAATTAAGGAAGTGAAGTAATTATTATCATTTTATATTAAATCAATAAAAGATAAAAAAATTATTCTATAAATTTGTAATTATATGATATATTTGTTTATAAATTTATATTTAAAATAATTAAAAAGTCAAAATTAAATATGAAAATATAAAACATGTAAGAAATGAACCTAGGTTGTCCTGAGTAGACTTTTGGACCAATGAGCAGCAATTGGCGTTTTATCTAGCAGTCCTTTCGCCTGTCCTTCTCCTGCTGACGAAACGACACCGCTGTTCCTAGGCATTTTTCACTTTTTCAGCTCGCGGAGACACGCGGTGGAAGCTGATTGGTCCAACTAAGTCCTAGCTGTGTTCAAAACTGGGCACTTTCCTTCCAGTTTCTACTGGGTCGAAGAATCCTAAATCGTTCCCCTTTCACATCTCAGCCTCTCTCATTCAAAAAGCTTGACTCCAACAACGATAACAAGAGGTCCCTTCAGTTCGTGTATCTGACCCTCTCAGCTTTCTGTGTTTCTTCACATATAAGCTCATAAGAGGTCTCCCTGTGGATTCAGTCCTCGCTCTCATGGCAGATCGTGCCTCGTATGGCTTGGGCCATCGATTAGGTTAGTGTTCCGTGTCTCTTTCATATACTCTTCTTCCCTATTTAATTTATAATTGAACTTCCGTGATTAACAATTTTTTAGATCTGGAACGCGTTATCAACGCGAAATTTCCTGTTGATCTTTCCATTGTTTGGTTCCTATTTAGTGTTATTAGTTTCCTTGGAAAATAAAATCAGTTTAGGCAATTCTGAAACGGAGGCAAGTAACATCATCAACAAATTCTCGTGTAAATGAAGGATGTTTAATATCTATTTTGTTTCTTGACATGCAGGGCTTTTCTACTTTAATTTTAGCAATTTCACTTTGGCATGTGACCGATAACAATAGGCTTGACGATCTTTTTCTTGTATTCAAAAATTATTGTGGTTGATCAAATTGAAAGGTGCTGAATCCTTTCAGAGTAAATTGGAAAAAAGAAAAACCCTTATTTAGTTGGATCAACCCTGCTGAAGACTCAATAGTGGAACCCATCTAATTAATCCAGGAGATGTCTAAAATGTCGCAGGATGATTTTTTTTTTTTTTTGTCTTCTAAGTTATCTGTGGTTCTTCAACTCTGAAAGATGTTCATCACCTGCCATTGGATTCCTATTCAAATCAGTGATCTTTCTAGTTTGCTCCTCATAATTCTATGAAGCCAAGGGAGCTAACCATGCTCCCGGGTCATCAAAGGTGTTCCCTCCTCTCCTAATTTATGTTATACTGGTTGCCCTTAATAAAAAGATTAAATTGCACTTAATTCTCTTTTGATGTCTTCCAATTATCCTAGTTGAAGTCAATCTCATTTGGAAATTGCTTGGCCGGATCTTATCTATCTCTCTCTCAGTCTCTCAAAATATAGTTTTTGCTATTCTAGAAATGGCTCTGGTGATATATAAGGTCATTTGAGAAGTTCATCCACATTATGACACGATGTGCTCCTTTATGACATTATTTTGATGATGCCCTTTTGATTCTCAACTTTGAGTTGCCAAGTTATTGTCTCCTCTTGACCTATTACAATTTACAAGTATGTGAGTGAAACTTCATTGAAGATTACAAAGTCAAATATGCTTTTGGTAGAGTCTTTCCCTTTCTCTGAGTGTGTGTGTGAACAGACGCATATGATTTCTGAACTTCTCGATTTTATCAATCTTGTGGTAATGGGTTTACAGATGTTGTAACAAATTTGTTCCTTATAATGTTATGTTTTCTATGATGCAGATATTGACCAATTACTATTAGAAGCCCAGCATAGGTGGCTGAGGCCTGCTGAAATTTGTGAAATTCTTCGCAATTATCAGAAGTTTCAGATTACATCAGAGCCCCCAAGCAGACCACCAAGTATGATCATTGCATGTGCCACATGAGTATTACATTTCACTCATTACTATGCTCATACTACACTGTCAGATAACAAGTAAAGTCCAGTATGTCACAGTTAAAGTGAATTTATAAGAGGCATGCTGGAATAATGAAACTGGCACATTTTTTGTCATTGTTTTCAGTTATCTTGTATTCTGGTATATCAAGCGACTGAGTTTGAATTTTTCTTAATGGCAGTTATCTTTTTCTCGTCTTTATTTACTTTATTTATGTTCCTGTGAACTGTATGCTGTGTTGATCTGGAGACTGAAACATGCATGCACTGTCTTTGAAGTGCATTAAACTTGATTTAGATGTTTGATTATGAAAATTATTTTGTTAGACTTTTTATTAGCACTGAAATTTATTGACTGCCGATTCAATTTTATATGTTTACCTTCCAAACAACATTGTAGTTTGACATGAATTCCACCATTTTAGGTGGTTCGCTCTTTCTTTTTGATCGAAAGGTATTGAGATACTTTAGGAAGGATGGCCATAGTTGGAGGAAGAAAAAAGATGGGAAGACTGTGAAAGAAGCTCATGAGAAGTTGAAGGTAAGCATAGCAAACGCATAAGCTTGCTTGTATCTTGAGTTTTGTGCATCTGTGACATTTTTGCTTATTCTAATGTGCAGTTATATGAAACATTATTTTACAACTTGAGATTTGTTTATGAAAGAAACAACTATTGATAGTGTTCTAAAACATATTTTTGAAGGTTTGGAACTAATGTATCCTTTGAGCATTTTTAGGTTGGAAGTGTCGACGTGTTACATTGCTACTATGCACATGGAGAAGAAAATGAAAACTTTCAAAGGCGCAGCTACTGGATGCTTGAACCGTAAGTATGAGTTTATGTATCGATTACTGTTTATTTATTATTGGCCTTTTTTCTTTTGGTGACTAATATAATTTAGATAGTTAATGCTTCAGAACTTGGACAGCTGTTAAGACTGTGGAAATGTTCTTTAATGCCATCGTATGTAGTCAAACTTGTGAAAAGTTTTTTTTATTGTCTTAGAAATATATCATATTTTTGGCCTTCCTAGAGTCATTTGTTGTTTTATGACCTCCCATAGAAACCTGAGCTGGGGTGCCTCTTAAGGCAATGTTTGTCACTCTCCCAAATTTGGGATATTAGATTTATTGGGCTTGGGCTTCTCAACATACCATCAGGTCTTGTGTCCTGTTGATTAGATGCAGCATTTGAAGTGGCCTTTGGTGATTTTTAAGTCGGGCAGAAAGTTAGTGGTGAAATTTCTACACCTGTGTGTCAAATTTCTATTTAACATCTCTTATGGTGCTCACTGGCTCTGGCCCATTTTTTAAAAAAGTAGAATTTCATCTTCAATCTGATTGTCTGAAAGGCTTAGTTACCACATGAAGAAAGCTGTTGCTCATGCTACATGAGTCTATTGGGAGCTAAAATCATCCTGAAAACTTTAGAAGGATTTCATCTATTGTTTCTAGGCATATATCAATTGTGTACTTTGTTGATGTTACATCATTTAGTCATATAGGTTGAGAATAAAAGGGAAATAATCTATGTCATGAAAATATCATCATCTCATTTTTGAATGCCATTTACATGGGTGGAATCTCCGTATACCATAATTATATGTACACGGTGCTCGGTTATTTGAATTGATTATCTAATTTCGGTTACAAAAAATTATTAGGCCAATAGGCGACTGCCAGAGCTGAAAACTTGTAAAGTTGAGGATTTTCATTTTAGAAAAGGTAATGTGTAGCTTTTCATATAGTGAATTAAAACTGCATTTGAGAAGGTTCTTTGGCACAAATGCTCACGTTGCCGTTTAAGAGGGCATGCGGATGTGCATTCTCTTACTTTCTTCATGGGAAGTTGATGTCGTGATGAGAAATAAATGGAAGTTAAGTTGATGAGCAAATAAAAGCCACTATGAAGAATAGGAACTTAGGACTGAGTCTGGTGAAAGTGGGGAATTCCTTGTCATTATCAACCAAGTGCCTGCTATGAGTATTATATATAGTGGTCGCTCTGGGACTTTTCTTCTAGCAGCAAGATTTGGGCAGTAGTTGTTTTTAATGATGTAGAAGTCCTTTTTCACTGGATCGGCATACACGAATATATTTGTTTAAGCATTTACATTATCACATTTTAATTGCATGGAAATTAGGAAATGGATGTTGTTAATAGACATTAACTAAGTAGGTTGGCATTTGCGGTGCCTTAAGAATTTGTGCTTCTTATCTTTCTAAAGGAAGGAAAAATAACTCATAAAGAGCATTAGAATGGGTACAAATGCAGTTGATTAAATGCAGAGAAATGAAAAAACTATTGGAAGACATCAATGCTCCTAAGGAAGTGGTTGTGAAGTTTATGGAGGGAAAAATAGGTGCTGGAGGTGATTTTAAGTGTTTTTGGACCATAGTGGATCAACTTCGAAGTTGGGGAAGCTCCTTATATAATATGGGTGCTTAGGAATGGATAAGAAAGGTTGGAATGACTTCTTTACTCACTTATGTTTTAGCATGGTGTGAAGCTTTTTATTTTTGGTTTGGTCTTTGGTTTTGGGATGATTCCTTGACAGTTCAAATCCCGAATCTTTTTGATATAGCGAGGAACAAGGATTCTCTACGAAGCGCTTGCATTAAATTTGAACAATGAGGTGTTGGGTCAATATGTTCCCTCTTTTTGTCACATGCAAGATTTGGAGAGTAATGGAGTTCTGGTTTTGAGAAGTTGTACGATGGGAGAGGCAGAGATAAAGTGTAATATAGGCTAAGGGGGATGCTTCTTTTGAAGTTCCCTACTATAGGGCTGTCAAGAAGAAAGTGCTGTGGAGGGTAGATTAGATGTTCCTTCCACGATGGTTCTTTTTGCTTGGAAGCTACATGGCAAAGAATGTTGAGTTTAGATTCTTTAAGGGAGGGGCTTGAATTGATGTCTTATACACAAGGAGGTCGAGAGAATTGAACATATTCTTCTTTGATTCCTTTGGATGAGGCTACTTTTGCACATAGCTCTCTCAGATATGGGAGTCTCTTGGATTGGTTTGGGATACATACCTCTAAAGAGCTTTTCTTCTTATTGTTTTTCAATTCTTCTAAGCCATGTGTCTAAAGATTTGCAACGAGGTTATTAGTATAGTTTCTTTATCTATGTTTTGAATTTTCTTCAACAAAAGGAAAAGAAGCACTCTTGAGGGTGGGAAGGATTCTTTTGTTGTGGTCAAGGACGGTTGGCTGAATCTATATTTCTGGTTCAATAATTATTGTCTTTTGAAGATTGTGAGGAGCTTATAGGCTTCTTGAGCTTTTAATGGTGGGGAGAGTTTTTTTGTTGTGGTCAACGAGGTGGCTGAATCTCTTAAATTTCTGGTTGAATAATTATATTCTTTTGCATACCATGAGGAACTTATGGGCTCCCTGGAACTTTTGTCTTGTACATGGCTATACCTTTGTAGTTCTTGTGGGATTCCCTTGTTGCTCTTTTGAAATCTGTTATTGTCAAAAATTGATTCCCGAATGAAAATATGAAACTATGGAATTACCATGACATGTTTTAGTCTATGGACGTATTCTGTTTTTGGGGTTGATAAATTTGTCAAATGTTGCAGGGATTTGATGCACATTGTTTTTGTTCACTACTTGGAAGTTAAGGTATTCTTCTTCTTCTTCTTCTTATGATTCTCAATTTCTGAGGATGGCTTAATGGTGTTTTCTGTACCAAATATTTTATTGTTGATATGCTTACCTCCTTTTAAGTTTGGCATGTAAGAAAGGAAAAACATGTGTAACAATTATACTAGAAATTAATTTTCTTGCAGGCATTTGATTTACAGCAAAAGTGCATGTGGGAATGATTTAGTTTACTCATGATGCATTTTCTTATTAAGGATGCAGGATGGGATTGAGGAAACTATTTTTTGATCAGTGAAAGTTTTATTTACAAAAGCTCCAGTGATGTGCCACCCTAGGACAAGTATAGCAAGTTACAAGAGAAGAATTCCAGAAAATCTACAAATTCCTCTTCATTTAGGAAACAGCTTTCCCTTACAGAGCAAGGGGAAGAACAAAGCTGTGATTCTGTTACATTAATTACTGAACAGTGACCTTTTGGGGAGAATCGTTACTGTCATTCCTTTGCATTTAAACCTTGGCCCTAATTACTGTTCTATCATTCTATCTGTTTACTCTGTTGTCAAATAAGTTGTTCTTCATGAAGAATGCACTATTGTTTTGTTTGATGCCACTATCCCTGGTGCTCATGTTAGGTTCATTTACCCTATTTTCTGGATAATTTTATTAATAAGCTCTGAAGTTATATTAAATTTTATGATCATTTGGTAGTTGTATATTTAGTTGTGAATAGTGCATCAAAATATATATTAGTATGATATGAGAATGTGGAGTCATATCTTCACAAACATGGGGGCATCTTGATCATAAGTTTTTAGAATAAAATATCACTTCTGCTACTCTTCTTACCTGGATCTGTGACACCTACTTCCATGACATCAAAACCATGGTCAAGGTGACAACAGAAATAAATTTTCAAGAAACTTTAGTCTCAACACCACTTTATTGAGTTTATTGACGCGGATATTTCATGTAGCATAAGAATCAGACAGGTTAATTTGTTTCTTGTTCAGAGGTGTTATTTTATTCCTCCCTTCTGTTCAAGGGATAGCTTTCATAACATTACAAGGTTATATATTCACAGGAATTTCTGAATTACTCTCTCTCTCTCTGTAATAAATTTTATGAGATCCATGTCTTTTCAAAGTCTTGTATCATAAGATTACATGTATCTTAGTTCATTTAGTAAATGTTTGTATCTTATGTATGCTGTTTGTTGTTTGTTTTTCAATGTGCTAATATGTGGTATTTGGCATCGGCAGGGTAATAGAACAAATATTGGAGGCATCAAAGAACCTAATATAGTTTTAGCTAATTTTCAAGAGGGCAGCCCTTCGAGAAATACTGATTCAACAAGCCCAACTAGCACTTTAACATCATTATGTGAAGATGCTGATTCTGGTAATTTTTCCTTCTGATTTTTGTTCATGTCAGCAATCTTTTGGTTGGGCACTTATTTTGACTGAAATAGTAAATTCCCTATGGGTTCAATGATTTTAGGGTGAATTATAAAGCTTCTTGCAAGTTGAGGCGAAAATTATAGTTGTTTTGTTTTGTTTTTTTTTTTTAAAGAACTGTGCTTGCATCCCTGAAGTATGATGAAAGTTGTATGTTGTCTCAGAAAATCAAATGATGCTAGTGTAGTTACATAGACAAATAGTTTTAAATTTGCATGGATGTTTTCATCACGATCTCTTGTAGGTGGACAAAACTGATATAATAACAGACCAAACCATATATATCTTCTGTTTAAACCAGTTTTACCACGGTGTTTGGGTTTTGGATGATAGATTAATTTCCATTATATTTCAGGGATGCAAGCGTAAGCTCTAAAAATCGAGGAACTTAACTTTAATTTTCACATAATTTAAGGGAGTTTTGTGATTTTGTACTGATTTATTGAGGTGTGGCTATGAATGCAAGATATGGCTTTGATAAACTTCAGCAACTCTTTTTATATGAATATCATTTCCCACCTCAACTTATATGAGATTTGATGCAGAAGATAGTCACCAAGCAAGTTCTGGTTTGCATGCTTTTCCTGAATCACCACAAGTAGGAAATGCTCAGATTATGGACAAGAGGGATTTTGGCCTCTTGAATTCCTATTTTATGCATTCCTCCCCTGGTAACCCTCCTTTCTATCATTGCCTTTTTGATGTACTTTTTTAATTACTTCGTACCCTTCTTGTGTTAATGTCATTTTGATGACTTCTGTATGATCTTGCGTAAAATCTGACTGTATCATTGACATGTTTCCTAGGAACTTCTGAAGGTTGGACATCTGGTCCTAGTATAGATCATGTCTCCAATGTTCATGGGATTATTCCTAGAGAAAATGGGCCCCAAGGAGCAGTTGATTTGGCAACCTGGGAAGGTTTCTTTGGACATTCTATGGCTGGGAATCATAATGTACCTTCTCATGCCCTGATAAATTCCTCACAGGCTGCTACTGGTGGAATTATGCTTGAGCAAGACAATACAATTAAAGGCAAGGCATTAGCTGATCAAAGCACTCTCAAAGATGAGTTTGGGAATCCTTTGCAAATCCAAGCAAATTGGCAGGTATGCATGATGGTTTTCTTTTTCTATTGTTTGCATAGCATTAATTGGCTGGAATTTCTTTTCAGAATTGGCTAGGTCTAGCCATCAGCACTGACAAAAGCATTACTGTTTTCTGTTTAGTCTGCTTCTTTTCATGGATTATAGGATCTGCTGATTTGAAGTCTATTAAGCTTTACCATAATAACACCAAGTGATGTATCTATGATAGAGTTATTTTCTGACTAGTCAAAGCAGTTTTTTGAACTTCACTAGTATTTAAATCTATTTTTTTGAAACTGGACTGGACCAGCTGATCTGTTAACCAAATCCTCAATCGGTCCGGTCCGAGCTAAATGTCTTGATTTCGGTCAAGAATCAATCAAAAGATGGATTGAACTGGTGAACTTGTGAACCGGCAAGCTGCTTCAATTAAAATCAAACTGAACCTGTTTGAATTTCTTTAAAAATGCCTTTTCTTTTTCTCCTAAAAACAATGTAGTTTTGACAAAACAAAACTGTTGTCTAAAGAAAGCTCAAACATTTTCTGTCAAAATGATGTCGTTTTGAAGAAAAGTTTGAAGAAAAAAAACCTTTCGATCTAAACTATGTCGATTGAGACAGAAAAATTCAAAAAAAAAAAAAAAAGAAAAAGAAAAAGAGAAAGAGCTTCCTCTAATCTCTTGATATTTTTAAATTAATTTTTATCTTCATTTTTATGTTATTTATCATTGTACTGCATATTAAAACATTATATATTATGGTAATTGTCGGTAACTACTGTGCAATATATTTAGTTTTGAAAAATAAAGTATTTGGAAAAATTTATCAAAATCTATTTGATTTATCACTTTGCTTGTTATATAAAATATATTTTTTGTTGAATTGACATTGAGATTAGTGAAATATTAGTTCATTTTTCATGTTTATGAATTTCTATTTAATAGTTTCATAAATTTTATATTATTAAATTTTTATTTTTATTTTCAAATATTTATGTATTTAAAAAATACAATTGATGATTTATTATGTCAGCATTGTTTGACCAACCCGGTCCAATCTCTGACCCTTAAATCTCTCTTTTAGTCAGTTCATTTTTTGGTTCAGTTTTCAAAACATTGATTTGAACATTTTTCAAATCATTGTAACTGATTTCTAGTTGTCTATACGTTAAGCCAGGTAATAAGGGATAAAAACCTGTAAATGTGACCTATTGTGTACACAATAAAATTAAAATTCTATTGGATGTTTGAAGATCCAAACTTGATATTTTTATTTACTTTGGAGTTATAAAAATATGCATTTGGGCCATTTCCATAGTTGGATAATGTTACAGCTTTGAGTTCATAGTATCAACCAGTGTAGTCAAAGGTACAAAACATAGTCAACACAGAAGGTTCCTGCATTGCCTGAAGGTGTGAAGTGCAGGAAGGCTGTTTCCCAAGCAAAGCTGGGCAACAATTTGAAACTTGTATTGAAGATATATATGATTGGCATTACAATAAACCTGCGAATTGACCTCAAATAGATAGGAACTTTTACTTCTAATGGATGAGGTAAATGAATAAACTAGAACCTCCAAAATGAGGTGATGGAGTTCTGTTCTGGTATATAAGGTAGCTTTTTCAAATAAATTAAAGCTTATCGGCTAAGAAAAAGAATGATGAAAGGAGTGAAATGGTGTAGAGGAAAGTAGAAATGTGCCAGCTCTTTCTTCGAGTGCATTTTAATCAAAGAAAAGAAAGTAGAAAGTAGAGAGGGCAGCAGGAACAATAAATGATGGAGGGGGATTACAAACATACCAGAATGTTATGAGAATGTGTTACTGGAAGTAATAATTGATAACTTACATAATTTAGATTTGTATGTTTCCAGAACAATAGAGCAAGATATCACGCTTAATCATGTACTTTATGAGGTAGTTTGAATCTTGATAAAACTAAGATATTAGAAATGAAGAAAACTAAAGTTGAAAAAGATAGACCGCAGTTCCTGATAAAACAAAAAGATAAGCGACAAAAAAATAGAAAGTAGCATTCATAACATTCACTTGTTCATGTTCTAATGTACTTTATGAAGTAGTACAGTTATTGAGAAAAATAAGATGTTAGAAATGAAGACAACAAAAGTGAAAAAAGACAAAGAGGCGGTTCCTAAATAAAGAAAGATAAAGACATGGATAAATAGAAATCAGCATGCACAACATTAACAGACTCCTTGTTTATGTTCTAATGTGAGATCACTTTTTATTTTTGATTTTTTTTCCTTTATTAAATTCAGATTCCTTTAGGAGAGTTTTCTTCATTGGCCAAATGGCCCATGGATCTGATGTCAAATTCTGACATGGTACATGATCCTGATATGAGGTTATTTGAACAAAGAACACATGAAAAGTGTCTGCAAAATGATCTGGAGCGATTATGTACTCATCTTGACCAGCAAAGTGAGCCACCTGCTGAGGGTAACCTTCACGAACATCTTAGAAGTGCAGAATATGAAAGTGTGACAAAATCAAACCCTGCAAATGATATATATATGGAAGGAAATATGAACTATACTTTACCTGTGAAAAAATCATTATTAGACGTGGAGGAAAGCTTGAAGAAAGTTGACAGTTTCTCGCGGTGGATCAGTAAGGAACTTGGGGAGGTAGATGATCTGCAAATGCAGTCGTCACCTGGTATCTCATGGAGTAATGTTGATTGTGGAACTGTTGTCGATGATCCCTCACTGAGCCCCTCTCTCTCACAAGATCAACTTTTCAGTATAATTGATTTTTCGCCGAAATGGGCTTATGCAGATGCAGAAATTGAGGTATTGAACATTATCTTACTTGTAGAAGTGAGTTTTTCTAGAAATTACTAAGTGAAGCTATAATGGTAATTATGTACTCTGCCCCTATGACGGTCTCCATGTTTGACTTCCATGTGTATTGAAAGTGCATCTGATTGATATCAACTATTTGACCTTTTCAAACTGACCTTTTTTGTTCTAATAGTGTATTCATTTAATGGTATGAAACAAAAATTAAAAGGAAAATTTGGAAACCAGTAAGTAATATAACTTCGAATTTCTAAAAATGGATATGTATTTTGAAAGTTGAAATTGTTTTGGGACATCCGAATAAGCAAGGGTGATTGTCACCATTGAGATTGAGACACTTTTTTGCTTGGAGATATAATATGTGTTATGTTTCAGTAAACATGCATTGTCTAGTCAGTAAATGTTTTTATTATGCTGTAATGGTGCCACACACACAAACTGAATTTTAGATCCCAAAATGTCCATTTATGGGTAAGATATTATTTCATAGTGAGGGTAAACTTCTTCTGTTTCTTTTGACAATAATTGGGAATTATTTTATACTGTAAAAGTATGGATTTCACCCTTGGAAAGGTGATATATAGTTTTGCTTATACCACTGCTGTATATTTTTTGGAGACCTGTGTAATGAAAAAAGTATTTCCACTTCATTTCTTACTTGCTCACATTCTGTTAAACAGGTTCTGATTCTTGGAACATTTCTGAAGAGTCAACAAGAGGTAACCAAATATAATTGGTCATGTATGTTTGGGGAAGTGGAGGTTCCAGCCAACATCCTAGTAGATGGGGTTCTTTGTTGTCATGCTCCTTCACACACTATTGGCCAGGTCCCTTTCTATGTAACTTGTTCCAACCGGTTAGCATGTAGTGAAGTACGAGAATTTGACTACCGAGTTGGCTCTGCTAAAGATGTAAATATTGCCGATATTTATGGTGGTTCTACAAATGAAATGCTTCTTCATTTGCGGCTTGAGAAGCTAATATCTCAGAAGTCCTTTGGTCTTGAAAACCTTATTTTTGAAGATGTTAGAGAGAAACAAAATTCGATCAGTAAAATAATTTTACTAAAGGATGAAGAAGATGCTTACCAGTTGCCAGATCCAATTTCTGAGACAGAGGTGTACCAACGGAAAGCAAAAGAACAGCTCCTTCACAACAAGATCAAGGAGAAACTGTTTTCATGGCTCATTCATAAAGTGGCAGAATCTGGTAAAGGGCCAAGTACATTAGATGAGGAGGGGCAGGGTGTTCTGCATTTGGCTGCTGCTCTTGGCTATGATTGGGCCATAAACCCAGTTTTAGCTTCTGGAGTTAGCATCAATTTCCGTGATGGTAATGGATGGACTGCTCTTCACTGGGCCGCATTCTGTGGCAGGTATATTCCTCTAAATCATTTTAATGTAGATTTATTTTTTCATTGGATGTAGAAAGCAGCTTATGGTATTTTTCATTAGAGCCTTAAATCCAATTCGAATGATATGTGTGGCAAGAAAATTAGGCGAAGTCCATTTAAGATTTTCACTTTCACTTTCTCTTTCTCTTTCTCACACTGACACAAGATATGTACAGTCTACAGCAACAAAGGAGCTAAAGTAGATAACGGTTTAGCTGAAACTGCATGTTGCTTTCTGTTACATATAGCAAATACAGTACTTATAAAATTTTGCCTAGGTAGCTTGAAATGTCGCAAGTTTTAACCAAATTGGCATTTTAGATTTGTTGGTAAATTGTAATTTTTCTCAGGTTCTATCTAATGGGCATTGTGTTTGACATAGCTAATATCTTCTTGTCATACAGCTCTTTCTAACTTGAATTCTTTTGGATATTAGGGAGCAGACAGTTGCTGTCCTTGTCTCTCTGGGTGCTGCTCCTGGAGCAGTGACAGATCCCTCTCCAGAATTTCCTTTGGGTAGAACAGCTGCAGATTTGGCTTCTGGAAATGGACACAAAGGAATCTCTGGTTTTCTTGCCGAGTCAACTCTCACCAGTTACCTTGAATCGCTTACAATGAATGATCCAACAGAAAATGGTGCTCCAGAAGCTTCTGGAGCCAAAGCTGTGCAAACTGTTTTGGAGCGAACAGCAACTCCCACAAATGATGGTGATGTGCCTGATGTACTGTCACTGAAGGATTCGCTTACTGCTGTCTGTAATGCTACACAAGCTGCTGATCGAATACATCAAGTGCTTAGGATGCAGTCATTTCAGCGAAAGAAGTTGACTGAATTTGACGATGATAAATTTGGTATGTCAGATGAGCGTGCTATATCGATTATAGCTGGCAAGACACGCAGACCTGGACAAAATGATTGGCTAGCCCATGCTGCTGCAGTACAGATCCAGAAAAAGTTTCGTGGTTGGAAGAAAAGAAAAGAGTTCCTTCTAATCCGACAAAGAATCGTTAAAATCCAGGTAGTACTGCTTTTCCTTGCCTAAGAAATTCTTTCTTTCTTTTTATTTCCATTGCTCTTCCCTTGAAAATGTATCTTAGTTTCAAGAAGTTCTCCATCAAAAACCTTCCCTATGTCATAAAGTTTTTTTAGTGCGGTTAAGTGATTTTTATGTTGTGGTAAATTAGTATAATTGGTTGCTATTGTAAAGAAGACAAAAGGAAGAGAGCTGCTCATGGAATTACCTGTGTCTCATCAGATTTTTGTTGTTAGGTTGATTGAGTAGTTAGTATGTAATTGGTCTGTTACTAGTTATTTTTGTTTTGACATGATGCTAAAATTTGAAGTTCTACATTCGCTTATGAGAGACAATCAAAATTTAAATTTATTCTATTTTCAAGAATAATTGGAAAGCATGTCTTACCATGTACTAGAAAGGCATCTGTCTTCCCCAACACCACCCCCCACACCACTGACCCCCCGCCGGGGGCACCCAACCTTCTTTTTTCTTTCCTGGTGCTAACTTTTGTGTTCATTGTCTAAAGGCTCATGTAAGAGGACACCAGGTAAGGAAACAATATAGAGCAATTATCTGGTCAGTAGGGATTCTGGAGAAGGTTATTCTGCGGTGGAGACGTAAAGGGAGTGGTTTGCGGGGATTTCGGCGAGATGCACTTACTAAGAATCCAGATCCTGAATGCATGCCCTCAAAAGAGGATGATTATGATTTTCTTAGAGAAGGACGGAAACAAACTGAGGAGAGGTTGCAAAAAGCCCTTACTAGAGTGAAGTCCATGGTTCAGTATCCGGAAGGACGGGCACAATACCGTAGGTTGCTTACTGTTGTTGAAGGGTTTCGTGAAACTAAGGTACACATTCTTCTTTCTTCATGCCTTTTCTTTGATGTTAACTGACTTTCGTAATAATATTTAATTGCAGCATTTAGTCTTCTCTGTTCAATAGCAGACTGGCACTACGAAGGCACATTTACTAATCATACTTTCTTATCTTCTTCCTTAACTCCAATTCTCTTTACCTTTGCCCTTGGGCTTGCATTTCTTGATTACTTTGTGCTTGCTACTTATGTGATACAATTATGAGTTAACATAATATTTCATGAATGGTTGAGTTGTTCAGTTTTAATTAGAAGAATTATGTAGTAATGAGACCAGCCATCTAAATTTCTATGTGAACCCACATGTCCACACCATAAAATACAGATTACTTAACTAAATTAGCAAGTTCCTTTAATTTTCCATATGTCTGATGATCTGATCTGTTGGGAAGGTCTCCTACATATTGTACATATGAATTCTTTTGTAAAGCAGCCAATTATTGTTTTTTTCATTGCTATTGCTAAATAAGATGTTTTGCCATGATGATCTTTCTGCAGTCATGTGACATGGCTTTGAGCAGGACAGAAGAAACTGTTGAATGTGAAGATCTTTTTGATTCGCTCTTGGATGATGACACTTTCATGTCTATTGCTTTTGAATGAGACCGAGCAGACAGTTGTCCTCCTGTATATAGACTGGTCATAATCATTGTCAGGTTATGAAGAATCTAACTTCATGTTGTCTGTACATGTATTACCTAACTAGCATAGAAAAGAATCCATAATACCGCAGGTTTGCTCCTACATCATGCAAGCCATATCTGTCCTAGTTATTTTTATGTGTTTCGTTCTTCAGTTTCGAAAGGGGCTTAGGGTGGTAATTTATTTCAGTCTATGAAACATATATTATTTTGTTGTGTAGGAAGGAGAATTGTGACTGTTGCTTATTAAAGACAGATATTGTGATTCAAAAAGTTGGCTGCATTTTGTGCACATTCTTGGAAGCCTTGCATTTTGGGCATATTCATTTGTTTTCAATATAGATATCTTTTTGGGGATAAAGTCAATTTATTCATTCAGAAACTAGAAACAGGAGTTCTGGTGCAAAGAGGGAGCTCTGGTTCTGTATCATAGTGAATCCCCACTGATGTTCAATGCTTATGATCATGTCTTCATATCAAAAACTGTTGGCTGATGAAAGTCTTTCATGTGCTTCAAAGGTTTTGCTGTGTTGTTTGCTTTTGAGGCTTCTTCCAGGTCCATGAGTCTTTGGTAGAAGACACAGAAGCACAAGCATAATTCCTGCAATCTGACCAATTGTAAGGAACTAGTACTTGTTTATTGGTTTACCAGTTAAGCCATGTTTTGATTAGTTTTTATAAGTTGTGTGTAGTGAATGGGGCTAATCAATGAATGGGTAAGCCATTAACCCAGCTGGGATTGGTTCTTGAAAGCGTAGTTTTGATAAATATGAAACAAGATAAGTGGATCTTCTTCTTTTACTTTGTATTTATCTACCCAATTAAGCAAAAAATTGGGTGTGACATAGCTCGTAAGCATGGAGTTTTCTTTTCTTTTTTCTTTTTAAGGCTGGGCGGTTGTTTATCTTTTTTAAATAAAAGTGAAATTTTATGTAATTTATTATATTTATGTAATAAAAAAAATTATTTATTAAAGAATTTTAACTGAAAATTATAATTCAATAAAAATTTAACCCAATCAAACTAAATACAAGAATTCCTAATTATTTGACGCTAAAACATGGCACAAAGAGGAGAAATGCTGAAATGACAAGTTTCACAACTTGTTCACATGTTCAATTACTATTGTTCTACGCTTGTAATCACACTTTGAAGTACCATCTTCACAATTTTTCGTGTTTTAGGGAAAAGGAATACATTTTGATTTGGATTGATTAATTAAACAAAAGTAAATCAAGTGTGATCTAAAATCATTCAATTGAAGAGCAAACATTAAAATCATGTAGAGCTTTATTTGATTTCAGAAGTGCCTTCACAATTTACCCATTTAAAGGAAGAGGCACATCCGAAGAATTACTAAGAAGTGATGTTGAAATTTGAGAATTTTATTTTAGAAACATTTGAAACTATCAAAATTATTTACTGATTTAAATTATATCTAGTTTTTCAAAAATTTAATATTATTATAAATTATTTAATAAAATTAACAATTGAAATTTATTTATTTTTTTTATATTAACATTATAAATTATAAAAATATTTTTATTTTTTAAAAAAACTCTTATTTCTTCCACCTCCCAAACATTGTCATTGTATGTATGTATGTATTTTACCAGTGAACTTTAGCTTAATCATCCAACAATCGTCATGATTTTTTGCATCTATTTTATTGAGATCTTTTGAATTTACAATGATAAACTTTTAAGTTCTATAAAACATTGGTCGTGGCATTTCACTTGAAAAATTAGGGTAGGGTTTGATTTTTTGATTTTTAATTTAAAAAATAAAAAATAAATATTATTTAAAATTATGAATTTTATTTTTACTTTTCAATGAAATCTTAATTTTTAAAAAATATCTAAACAAACTCTTATCTATTGATTTTGTTCAAATTAAATCTTGATTTAAAATAATTATAAAAAATTAATATTTTTTATTATTGAAATGATTAAAATTTACTTAAATAGATTTTACATTTTATTTTGATTTTATCTCTCAAAATTAGAAAAATTTTGACTAACTAGCTTTTTTTAATAAATTTTTAAAATTTTTGGTAGTATATTTTTTGAAAAAAATATTTTCAGCTCAAAAAAATTTTAAACTTTTTTATGATGATAGATTAAATATTTTTTTACATATGTGAAAAATTAAAGTCAAAATTTATTATAAAATATTTTTAATTTAAATATTTTAATGTTTAAATTTTTTAATAAGATTTAATTTGAACAAAATTAAAATATTAAAATTTATTTAGATATATTTTAAAAGTAAATATATGATTGAAAAGTTTAAAGTTTAAAATGATATTTATCTAAAAATTTATTTGATAAATCATTTCAAAAAATAGTTTTTATTTATTAATTTTTAAAATAAAATAAAAAACAAATTGTTTTTATTTTGTTTTTAATTTTTAGTTTTTAAAACAATTAAAAACAAAAAAATTATTAATAACGTTATTATAATTATTTGTCACTTTTAAAAAATTTTAACACATTATTTTTAAAATAATTTTATCAAATAATTTTTTCATTTTCAAAAACAATTTTAAAAAATTATTTTTAAAAAACAATTTCCAAAAAAAAAAAAAAAACTGAGTCAGAGACAAACACACCCTTAGATTTCCAGACTTCCAATTCCCTTCAGATTCCTGACAAGTTTGCAGCCAATCCCATCTCAATAGCTATAAACAATCAAGTTGTCTTAACTTCAAGCCTTACAGCTGCAAGTATTTGCAATGAAATAGCTTATTTTCATTTTCAATTTAAGAGTACAAACTCACAAAATAAACTGAGCTTCTGTGAATTACTTATCTCTAACATGAATACAAAATCTATTCTCTAGTTCATTCCTTCAGAGATAATTGCAGCAGAATCCGTCTCACAGAGTTAGCCCAGCAACAATGTCACAATGCCAATTTGCATTAACAAATTTAATGAATATACACAACCAGGCAGGGAAAGTAAAAAAGAGGGAGACAGAAAGAGAGATCAAGTTATGGATATTCAGTGCGATCTGGAAAACCAGGCAATTGCTCAAACAAGCTTGCATAATCTTCAACGAGCTTTGAATCCCAATATTGCCTCTCAAAGGATATGAACTCCATGAATCATTTGATGGGGTGATACTGATCAGAAACTCGCTTGGGGGGCAGCTTTCGCAGGATGAAGAGCACCAAAGCAGATGGAATAATCTCTACCAGCTGGTCAAGAAATAAAATACAAACAGCCATTAATATTGAAAATAAGTAAGCTTACAGGAAGTAGCATTGACCCAGAAGTCCATTCAAGCTTTAAAACAGAAGCAGACTATTCAGCAAAGCAGGTACTTGCCATGTAATAGATAAAATTTAACACTGGATGATCCATCACATCAAGATCAGCATCCTTGTCGAAGGCAGAGAGGGTAACCTAAAACAGGAACTCAGTAGAATATTCGTTACATTTGGTGGCACTAGGATCATCGGTACTTATTTCTGAAGAAATGACACTCACCACAAAGCATCTTATTAAGAAACAAGCACAGCAGATTCCCGTTACACAGCCAACCTGCAAGGCAGATACAGTAGGCATGAAAATCTTTAATCAAACATTTTCATCCCATGAAACTCTAGTCCAAATCCCAAAAAAAGCATAATTCTTCATTACTCATATTTTTAGCGTCCCATGACTAGGTTCCATTATGACGCAAAGGGATAAAACTTGCCGGTCCTTGGCTGGACATGAACTTCAGAACACAATACAAATTTGCTCTTCTGAACTTCACAGGAAGGAGATGAAAATAATCATAGGTTTGTGCATAAAATAGCCAGGAATTGCCCAATCAATTCCCGCGGGATTGAAAAATATTTTAGAAGAAAAATTACAAAAACGGAAATTAAAAAAAAAATCCAAGGCAAGCTTGAGACACACCCCGCATTCCCCTTTCAACTAAGTTCTTCTGTATAATTAAAATATTGATGGAAATTATGAGAACATATCATCAATTATAGCGGAAAATGTGATAACATAACTCTATTTTATTTCAGGCAATAGCACAAGCAAAACAGGCATCTCAGATACAAACCTCATATAACTTCTTCTGACGACCTCTAGATTCAATGGGGAAGCGCCTCAGCATGATAAACAATCTAAGTAGGCATAAGAAAAAATTAAAAATATATTTAATATCATAGAACTTGAGTAGTGTCTACATGATGATATTAGCTGTTACCTCCCACCATATATCAAGAATCCAAAGGCAGCACATATTGAAATGGCTGTAGAAATGAAATCAAAAATAAAATTTTATCAATACAACAGCTCATCCATATAAAACAGCACTTCCTATCAAATCCATCAACTTCATGCAGTACCAGGAAAGCTAAACAGTTGAGATTCAAAAATCTGTACAATTATTTCAGTCTGAAAAAGTTGTTCAAAGAAGAGCAGACAACAAAACAAGTCAACAGACTAACAAAAGGATATAAAATTAAAAAGAGAAGAAAAATGGTGTTGCCATCATTTACCTGAAAGGAAGAGTTTAGCAACTTCCACTGCAACAGAGCTGCTGCTTAATCTTACAGATATCCAGATACAGATCTAGTATCACGCGACAATGACCAAGCAAGTAAGATATAAATAACAAAAATGCCTAGAATGTTGGCCATTTGATTCAGGCCCAAGTTATTACCAAGATGGATTGATAGACCTTTTTTCTCTCACCTGTACAAAGTAGACAAGCCCATTGACCACATAATATGTGGGCCTAAGTTTATTAATCGGAAGGCTTCTTGCCTAAGACGATCATGGTTAGAATCCATTAGCCTCCAGTTTAGCACAAGTGAACACAATAAATAGTAAATTGCTGTACCTGGTGATATATTTCAGCCCAGAACAATACAAGTAATGTATATGTCGAGAAAAATAGAAGGCTAGGAAGATCCAGAAGCATCATCTCAAGCGCCTGTACCAGGATGATATTATGATATTATAAGGAAGTGCTACTGACAAAAGTAGGATGATACTTATACAAGTCAGAAGAATTCCTGATAGAACAAGGAGTATTACCGCCAACTGTTTTCAATTTTTCACAGTGATACAGGTGCACTTCAACATACAAAAATAAAATAGAATAAATAAATTGTTAACCAGCTGTCTGTTGCACTCCTTCAATTAATATCAGTAGCAGCTATTTACTGCCTCAATCACATGCATATTAATATTTGATCATCCCATTGGGCCCCTGGCAAGAATTTATACAAACTTTCAGGGCACAAGAAGAACAAATATCTGAAGACTCAGAAATCTTAGCCACCTTGCCTTCATGATACAGAGGAAAACATCCCCTCCAACATCATGAGTTTTCACATGAATAATTTGAAAATTTACCAACTAGTAAAGATTAATTCATTTTGGGATGTGTTCTATCATTATCATTTCCTACACATGCATATTCTAACTATATTATCTTCACTAGCAGCTCCTTCTAGGTCAGGACTAATAAGTTTCACCACAAAAGAAACACTATTTCCAGCAATCTCCAGATAACCAAAAATGAATTAATATTCTACACAAATTGCATGCTTCTACTGTTATACCAGTCAAGCGTAAGCACATTCCTATTTACATCCATCCCAAACAAGATCCGGTTCATCCATTTATTCATGAATATGCTATCTTTATAAGAAATTTAATCCTGAGAGTTCCAGATATCAAGAGAAATAACAAAATGCTAGAAGCCAGTCATCAAGTTCTTCTTCCCTGAAAGTATTACACAAATTGAAGGTCAAGTTACTATAATCGTGAATAAGAATCATAACCTTTGGCCTAAGAAGAAACAAGCTCTTGTAGAAGCCAAAGAGAACAGCCCTCACTGCAAAAATGCAACAAAGTTTTTCACCAGGCTTATAGTACAGATACAGGCAGATCTATAACAAATTATACACAACCCTTACATCCATTCACAACAAAATTCATCAAGTGGAAAACCTTTTGTGTTGTCCAACCGTATTCTGGCACTCTCATCTGAATACGGAAGAGTTGTACCTAATAATCAAAAGCACTGTTGCCATTAGAAAATGATTGTGTGAATCACAGAAGACTTGAATAAAGGAAGCAAAGAAGGAAAATGAAGTTTGTTTTTAGATGTTTTTGAAGGAACGTCTTTGGCAGATAAGTTTCTTTCATATCATCACTTCAATATACAACCTAAGGACAGAAAAGACAATCCAAAATCTTATTTCCTACATGACATTGTATATCCATCCTGGCTCTACAATTCTTGTATGAGCCCGAAGCTCCACAAGCAAAGCAATAAATAGTAGCTTTGAGAATACAGAAATGCCATTCATTATCATACAGGAACAATGCTAAGATATTGCTGGATATGCAGATGACACTAGCTTTCTTGGCTTTTAGATATCTATCAATTAAACCAAGTGGCCTGCTATAGCTTTGGTAGGTGTGTAATTGAAAAGAAAAGATCAGTGCTATGTAAGAGCATCTTTACTCTCTATAAGCATCAGCACCAACAAAACATCATATCCTTATTACCAATCCTGAATTTTTCATCCTAGGAAAGAGTTTGTAATTCATTTCTGATAGTTGCTTAATCAAGTTAAGAGATACATAATGAAGAAACAAGAGAATCAGATGTGCAAGCTAAAAGGATAAGTGATGCAGAGCCACATAGTTTTTTGGTCCCCAGAAGACAGCAAAGATCATAGACATGATAATATATTAAGAGAATATGACAGATGACAAAAAAGGTTCAGAGAATATGGCTCAAATGAAATAAAAATGTTTCATTGCTCTGCCAAGGCTAACTTCTGTGGACCAAAATAGCTCTTGCAGGGAAGAAGGGGGTAATCTTCTTGATAAACAAACTATAGAAGAAACTTAGCTCCATACTACAGTTCAATGAGAACACTCAGAGTTTGCAACTTCAGTCCCGCTATGAGCTTTAATGTTGTTCGATAAACCCCATACTACATTGAGCAACAAATTTGTGATTCTCCATCAACTGAAAATATGATCCAGAAAAGAAAATATCTTCATATTCTGACAGGGCTTCATTTATACTAGAATGGCGTGAATGCATACACAAATTACAATGATGCTCCAAGATTATTGAATGAAAATCTTAAAATTAAAAGAAAAAATGAAATTACTTCAAGTGGAAGCTAAACCAGACACTCATAGATAAATATTAATAGGCTCATAAGCTTTACAAGCAAGATTGGCTATTGAACATCAATCGTGACAGAGCCAAGGGAATGTTTCAAGAGCTTTCCAATCCAACTAGAATACTCACCTAAAACCAAATGACATTGTAATTGCAGAAGAAATGCATCACTTTACGTTTTAAGGAAACCCAATTCCGGCACTGCCACTGTCTGTAATGCAGATGGCTCTTTAACTTTCCCGCTAATTCATTCCACTTACACCAGCAAAATGCCTGGTCATCCCTCTTTCGGGTTCACCAGTTTAGCTAAATACTATTATTTAGTTCTTGCCCGTAAAAGACTTCATTGCAATAGACACAATTCAGCACACTAGCCAGCTGAATTTAAACTCAGAAAAGGTTCTGGCCATCTCCAAAAACCCAAAAAGTAAGTCTCACCATTTTCAGTTTTCTTTTATATATTGCAGATTGGTTTTTTTAGGAAAAGAAAAAAGAAAAAGAAAAAGAAAAGACTGACACCAGACCAGTTCAGGAGAAATGCGAAGGAACAGCTGAACCTAACGTAGGGAAGATTTCATGTGCAAAAACAAAAATCCACGTTAAAGCTTTCAAAATTCCTGACCTAACAATTTGCTAATATTTACTTTGGAAGATAATCTAAGAATCATGTCAAGTTCAAATCATATTCCCTCTAATCCCCGACATAACTATATCTAACATTCTCATGGTCCGTGATTGAAATGGTAACTACGGAACTAATTACAAAGAAAGTAAAACTGTGGTGGGCCAAGAAAAAACATACCAAGGCAACAAAAGAGACGAGTGCATAGGATGCACACAAGGTATAGAAAATGCCTTGCTGCCATTCCTCTGATTCATCAATATCTTCCCACCAAGCAAACGCGTTCAAACTGTAACTCTCTGCCTGCCCAGACTCGAAACTCTTCGTTCTCGCCATGGGATAAATCAAACAACCGCGCACCCCGATGAACAAGAAGATGAAACAGAACAGAGGAAGAGAGAGAGAGAAAGAGCAGGGTCTGTTTTACTTGCAGAGAAGAGGGAGAACATCAAGGGGCACACGTGGGTAATGCAGCGCGAGGACACTTTGATGGGCATCCGCCACGTGTGGCTCTGCAACCGCAATGATGGACATCGTGGCATATTCGTTGATTGCCCGACCGAAATGCTTTGCTTTTTCTTATCACGTAGATTGCTACGATGCCAACCCAAAGTAGTTTGTTACCTTCTAGAGCAGCCAAGAGCTTGGCTTCATCCAGTGAGTGAATTCCAACACATTTGCTCGAAGGTTTTCTTTTACTCCTTTTATATCCATGATCACATTGATTGCATTTAAATTTTCTTTAGAAAAATCTTCATTTTATGGACTCATACTAATTGAATTTTGTTGCATAAACTTGTTGCTTCTAATATTAGGATGAAACAAATGAATCTTCTAAGACCCGTTTACACTGATTTCTAATTTTGATTACCCAAATATCACATTGCTAGAAGTTTATATTAATTTTAATCATAGATATTATTTGTTCAAACAAATTTTAATTTTTCTCCATTTATATATTAAAATTAATTTTCATGACGTATTTATAAAATTTAAAAATTAAAATGTTATATATATATAGATATAACATATCTTCTTTAACAACGTATCAAGCTTAGTGTTATTAAACTATAAATAATTTTTTTAAATATAACTATTTCATGATAATTAATATTACAATAAAATTTAATCACATTTTACTCAAAATACTATGTTGAAGAAGAGTTAAATTTCTCAATAAACTGTTAATATCATTTGTATGTAAAAGTATGCCAAATTAATTTTATAGCCAACGGGTTTGTCAGCTAAATGGCAATCCAGTATACAACAAAACCATGTTGCTTCTCCAGAATTTTCAGATTATATATATATATATAATGTATATCATGAGTGATAAATAAATAAATAAATAGAGTAATTTTTTTCTATTAAAATTTTTTAATTTGCATGGTTTAACTTTGACCCTTGATCCCGAAAAATTTTTAAGATAAAATTATGTAATCAAATGGTTAGTATAATTCTCTATCCATAATGCTAGTTTTTATGGTTTATTAAAATTATATATATATATATAGAGAGAGAGAGAGAGAGAGAGAGAGAAAGAGAAGGAATCTTCCTTGAATGAAAGAGATTAAAATAAATATGACCCTAAATGCTTTGTTATGTACAAAGTAAGAGATGTATGAAATAAAAACATGAATTTGGAAAAGGATTACTAAGAGATTAAGAAATTTTTTTAAAGATAATATCTTTAAAAAACATATGTAGAGAAAATATTAAAAAATTATTGTGAAATTAACATTATAATGTTAATTTAAAACAAAAAATTTAAATTTGAAAAGATGAAAATTGTTAAGTGATTCTTGCAACAAATATAAGCAATAGAGGCATGTGTATGTTATGAGGTATATTGTGTATAATTATCGCATATGAGTTTATTGGTAATGACAATTAAACAAACTTAGGTTAAAAAAGTTAAAGAGTAGTTCTCGGCCAATGCATAGCGCTGTTAAACAATGGACATGTGAAAGCTTGTTTATTGTATTTTTTTTAATTAAAATATAAAGTTTTTTATTATTTTTAAAATAGTTTTGAGAATTTTAAATTACTTAATAATATTAAAATTAACTAATAAAAAATTAATATATATATATATAATTAAAATTACTTATGAAGAGTTTAAGTACGCTTGTTTGAAATTCATGACATTCATTTTTACTTATATCACTTTGTTAAAGATTTTTCATCTAATTTGAACATCAAAATAGACCTCCAAGATCAGTTAATATTTTCCTTTACAGGTTAGATTGACTTATGAATCATCAAGATTACTGTTAAGATTTATCAAAATCCATAAAATTAAAATTAATTACCTATAAAAAATTTAAGTACACTTATTTGAAATTCAAGATTTTTATTTTTACTGATATCACTTTTTTGAAGATTTTTTTACTTTACTTAAGCATCAAAAGAAACGTATAAGGTCAATCAATATTTTTCTCTCTTCATTACAAGTTAGAGTAGCCCATGAATCATCAAGATTACTCTCAAGATTCATCAAAATCCATAAAAACTTCACCAAAAACATTCAAGATCTTTAAAAATCATCCAACTCAAGCAAAGTCACATGATTATTGTTCCTAAGCCTAATGAGTGACGTGAACTATTTTTAAATGCAATCTACTTTATTTATAATTAATCAAATCAATTCCGAATTTGAAATTATTTCAAGTCTTTCCTTAATATTTTAATTTATTAGAATACTAACTCTCCTTTTCAATTTGATGTAATATGACTTTTTTTTAAAAAAATAATTTTAAAATAAACATTAAAAAACTTATGTTATTGGCAGTTTGAAATTAGAACTCTGTAGATTTTTTCATCAATTTTATATATAAACTTTTAATTTAATCTAAGCTGAATTTTGTCTTTAATTTTTTTAAAAAATAATTATTAAAATTAAAAATCTTGTATAAAAAATTTAAGTTGAGATTTTTACAAATGCAAACAAATATTCGACTTATCATGATAATTTTTTTTTTGTGTAAAACTATAAATATTTTTATAAAATTTTGATATAAGTCAATTTACATAGATTTAAATATAAATTTTACTTTTACATCTAAATATTTTTAAAATATGAAATAATTTAGCAATATCATCTACTTGAAAATTTTAAAAAATTAGATAAAAGCTCAGTATTAAAATTTTAAAAAATAGACAAATAATACAAATGAATTTAAATTCAAATTTATGCTCATAGATGTTATAAATACTAATATTATTTTAAAATTTAAAATATAAAAAAGCTTAAGAATAATATTTTTAAAAAAATATAAGATAAATATAAAAAACTTTATTCTCTTTTTATTTTACATCTCAAAGTAACAATTGGATCCATTAAACATATAGTTTTATAATTTGGTTCAATTAGACATTGTCGTTGATTTTCTCTAAAGAGGTTATTTAAATTGGGATTTGATATTAGAAATTTTTAATTTAGTTTATTATAAATCATATTGATAATTTTTTTAAAGAAATTATTTAAATTGAAGATTTTATAAAACATATTTTGATTTGAATTTTTTTCACGTTTAAAAAAATATATATTCAAGACATTACAAAAAATTTAAAATTTTTTGTATTAATTTTTTTTAATTATAAGGTTAAAGTTATATAAAACCCTAATATTTACTCTAAATTATCAACAAAATTCTCCTACTTAAATAGTGACAAATCGAATTCTGATCTACTAATTTTGTTCGAATTAAATCTTAACTCAAATAATTATAAAAAAATAAAAGTATTTTATTGTTGAAATATCTCAAAAATAATTCAAATTATCAATCCCTTAAATTCAAATAAATTTTTATTTAATATTTATTTTTTATAAAATTTTTAAATTTTTGATAGTGTAAATTTTAAAAAAATATTTTCAATATGAAAAAAATTTAAAAATTTTTATGAAGATGGTTTGAATATTTTTATATCTGTGAAAACTTGTGAGTCAAACTTTATTGTACAAAATTTTTAATTTAAATATCTCTAGTTATTTAATTTTTTTGATAAAATTTAATTTGATATAAATTAATATGTTAGAGTTTGATTTGTAACTTTTTAAATATTAAATTTTGTTTGACAGTATAGAGTTAAATATTAAGATTTATATAACCTTTACACTTGATTTTACTGTATTAAAAATTTTCAAAAAACTTTAAAATTTAGCCTACGAGTTAAAAATTAATTGAAATTAAGTGATAGATTTAAAATAAATTATAAAATTTATTTGAGTAATTTTTGAGACATCTTAACAATAAAGATACTGTACTTTTTAACTAATATTAAATTAAAAATTTAATTTAAATCAAATAAAATTAGTCCAATACATATACCAAAATTTAAATTAAAAACAAGTTTATTTCAATTTTTTAATATTTATTTAAATTTATTAAATAATAAACAAAATTAAAAAGACTCAAAATGTCTATATACACGATATATAAAACACTTTGTATTTCTTTTAATTTTTTATTTAACATGCATGAACTAATTAAACCTAAAATTAGTCACCATTGTGCTCTATTCCGAGGAGATTAAGGGAGAACCACAAAAGAGAACCCACCCTTTAAAGGTGGATATACTTGAGAGCATTTAAAAGAGCATATATTATTTTAATATATCATGATGATTAACTATATAATAATATAATTCATTAAAGTAGAAATTAAAACATTGGTCAAAGCATTAAATTGATTCAACATAATGCAATATTATTCTTAATGTAACCAAGTAGTGCCATTAAGAAAGAGAGCTCCATCTACCTCCCAAGTGGACCCATTGATACTATTTCATGTGATCTAATAAAGAGACATCAAATCAACCAGAAGAGAAGAGACTTTGCATTAATGAAAGGTTACCTTACTTCCATGGAGGAACTCTTGAACCTATTAAAAAACACAAGTACTTTGTAATGCATTAATGATAATGATTTGAATTTTGTTAAAAGTTTTTAAAAAATTTTGAATAATAAAATTTAATTAAATTAAAGGTAAATGTTTCACAAAATTTTTAAATTTATTTTGTGTTATTAATTAAATATTTATATTTTAAATTGATAAATTGAATCTTGATATATCAATTTATTTTTAATTAAATTTTATTAAAAAATTTAAAAATTAAAGGTATTCAAATTAAAAATCTTATACAATGAATTTTGATTTAAAATTTTTTTTACATATGTAAAAAAATATTCAAGTTGCTGTCACAAAAAAAATTTATAATTTCTTAAATATATAAAATATATTTTTTAAAGTTTATAGTATTATTTTTTAAAAAAATGGTATAATTACTCAAAAAATTATGAATTTTTTTATAGTAACTTGAATTTTTTTTTTTATGTTTATAAAAAAATTTTAAGTCAAAATTTATAGTGTAAGACGTTTAATTTGAATAGCTCTAATTTATGAATTTTTGACAAAATTTAATTTAAATCAAATTTATAAATTTAAAGTTAAATTTATCATTTTTTAAGTATAAGGGTTTGATTGGTAACCCATAGTAAATATTAAGATTTTATAAAATTTTTACTTTAAAATTAATTATTATATATATTTGAAGTAAATATAAAAAATTTTAAATTTCATATGAATTTTAATTTCTTCATTGTGTATTTTAAATTTTTAATTTGAGTCAATAAGGTGCATCTTATAAAAAAATTTAAAAATTTAAAATACTCAAATTAGAGTTCTCAATCAAAGAATTTTGGCTTAAAATTTTACATTAGCATAAAGAAATATCTATCATCACAAAAATTTTAAAAATTTTTAAGTACTAAAAATACTTTTTAATTTTATATTATCAAATATTAAAAAATAAATAAAAATTTTATAGAACCTTTATATTGAATGTACATTAAGTTTTTAATTTAAAAAGTAACAAATTGAACATTGATTTATAAATTTATACTAAACTAAATATTATAAAAAAATTTTAAAATTGAGGATATTAAAATTGAAGATCTTATGCAATAAATTTTAATTTGTTTACATATTTGAAAAAATATTCAAACTATTATCACAAAAAATTTTAAAATTTTTTGAATACTAAATATGCATATTTTAAATTTACACTGTTAAAATTTTAAAAAATTTATAAAAAATAAACTTTATATTAAAAATTATTTAAATTTGAAAAATTAACTCAAAATAAAATGAAAAATTTAATTGAGTTATTTTTGAGATATGTAAATAATAAAAATATTTTTAATTTTTATGATCATTTGAATTAATTTTATTTAAAATATATAATTAAAAAATTAAAATAAATTAAAATTAAAAAATATTATTTTTATTAAATAAATATAATAATTTTTTTATTTTTAATGAAAAATTAAAACAAATTCAAATGAGCAATTGATTCTCTTCTATTAATTATAACATTTTTTTGGGAAATTGACCGAAAAGTTTATGGGGCCCTATTTTAAATTTCACATTTAAATCAAGTTGATATGATTTGGAATAATTTTCAATTTGCAGACTTCCAAAATATGAAAGTTGACTCCGTGGCATTGCTAAAATGGGAGAGATTTTAGGAATTTATTACTATCCAGGGAGACAGTAAATGCGAAGGTTTCATGTTGAAAAAATGGGCTGACCTTCCAAAGAACGGTCCCCACAAGCACAAAATCAGAGCGCCAAAAAGTCAATAAGGGGAAGCTCTGGCTTTTGACAGCCATTTTTAACCCCTGCAGCTACTCTTGATTATTGTCAGTTCTTCCGGCGATTCTTCCCTCCTTTGGACTAGTTCTACCTACACATAGATATTATTATCATTCTTAATTTTCTATTCTGAATGTTTTCTTTTTCTTGCTTTCTTTCTCTCTGCTAGAGAGAGTCAAGAATTGGCTACTCTCTTCTGTTGTCTTGCGTTTTCTTGGCAAATTGGGACTTTCGGTGAATCGGTGAGGGAAATTCTGGGATACCTATGCAGTAGTTTTGTTTTCTTTGTGTTACTCTTGAAGTTTTATGAGGTTTTTGCGGTTGTTTTTGATGGTGATCTGATTTTTATTCTATTTTTATGATGCAGATTGGACACTTGAGGAGAATTGTGGTCTTGCGAGGTTAGTTTTTTCTATCTTGAGTTGTGAGTCATTGAATTTTCCAGAAAGAGGTGATGTTGAGTGCTAGCAGAAGAAGGTGAGGTGTAGGTGCTTAACTATATGGACAATCTATGCTGCTTCAGTTCAGTCTACTCGCAGGTGAGGATATCTCCTTGTTTTTCTCTGCTAGTGTCTCCTACAGTTATAATTCAAATTCATACATGCGGTTTACCTTTTTATTTCTTATCAGGATCCTGTACTTATGTTTCTCATATGGTTATTTATATAGATTCTGAATAGTGATAAATCTAATTTGGCACAAATTGTATTTTTATCAGAGTGTCTGCTTTGTAAGGTTACTATACTTGGATTTCTTAGAGTAATGTATTTGGAGCAATTCTAGCTTCATATTTGAACCTGTTGGTTTCCTTGTCTTTTCATTCTCTTGGGGACATTGGAAATTAGAACACAGGCCAGAACTTCCTATTTCAAGCAACAACTATATTTAGGGAAAGTTTCAATTAACCTTTTCAATTTCTCATTCTCGTTTGTTCAGATTTTGTATGCAAAATTCTGCTCTTATTTTTCTCTCTTCCTCTCTCTCAAACTCATTTTTGAAGTATGGCTCATTGGTTTTTATACCTGGTGCTTTGAGCTTCTTGTCGAGATCCATTCTCTAGAGGTGTGTACTATTTTCATTTGAATTTCATTTAATGGTTTGAAGTAGTTATTGCTTCAAAAATGTGGAAAATGACACCAAGTATTCCCAGCTAGTCTTCCTTCAAGAGAATACTCCTAGAATTAATTAAAAATTTTATTGCAATGTCCGCATAGAGGGATGCAGTTTGCTTTGTTATTTTGGGCATTTTGCTCTGCAGGGTACAGGTTTTGCTTCCTTTTGTCTTAGATTCTTTTTAATGTATGAAAAGCAAAAAGGTGGGGAGTTTAAGGGAGAAAGGTTTTAAGTAGCATCTGCTCTAGTCTTGATGACCTTGTCCTCATCTAGAAAATTTTGGTACAATTTCTTCCCCGCTTTTCATCACAAGCAGTATGGGATTTGTTCAAATACCAACTTTTCGCTGTTTAATTAGGTGATCCGCAATTATACTTTGTTGCGAACCAGTAACGCATCGGGTCTATGCCTTTGATTTCAAGCTAGTTTGTAATATTGTGTTATTGTGCATATCCTGCAACATGACACATTTAGCTTTTGTTGGCTTACATAAAAACTTTTCTTGTATTGTAGTCATGTCTTGTTAGGATCTCTTCCCATCTCCCTTTTGTTACTATTGATATTGAATTCTATAGTAAGATTTAAGCAATTGTTATTCAATTGTATTTGATTAATTACTCAAATTTTATCCGGAAATCTTTTTTCTTCCCTTTAGGTTGTAGGAGGACGTTCTTCATGTAGCTCTGGCAAGGGCAGGAGCCACCAGGGCCCAATCAAGTATGGCTTTAGCCTAGTTAAAGGGAAAGCAAATCATCCAATGGAGGATTATCATGTTGCGAAGTTTGTTCAGCTACAAGGACAAGAACTTGGTCTTTTTGCTATATATGATGGCCATTTGGGAGATAGTGTACCTGCCTATCTACAAAAGCATTTGTTTCCCAATATCTTAAAGGATGTGAGTTGTTGATTGAAATGAGTTTTGACTAATTCTTTTGGGACATTTGGACACCACGCAGATAAAAGAAAATAATTCCATCATTTATGCATTGCACTTGAGTGAGTTTATTGTTGAACTTTTGCAATTCTAACAAATTGCCATGAAGAGAACTGACTGGTGATATTTTTGTGAATACTTTTATAGATAGATAGAGAATCTTTCATTTGGTCCTTGCAATGATGTATGCATAACGAAAGCTTTGGTAGAATAGGTTTTGATGGTGTCTAAATGTCCTAATACATTTTTTGATTGGGTAAAACATGTTCTTATGTAATGCTCAATGCTCCAAACCAGGAGGAATTTCGTACTGATCCTGGCAGGTCCATTTCCAGGGCCTATGAGAGGACCGATCAGGCAATTCTCTCTCATAGTCCTGACTTGGGACGAGGTGGATCCACTGCAGTGACTGCAATTCTGATAAACGGGCAAAAGTTATGGGTAGCAAATGTTGGAGATTCACGAGCAGTTCTCTCGAGGAAAGGGCAGGCGATACAGATGACCACTGATCATGAGCCCAACACGGAGAGGGGAAGCATCGAGCATAGAGGTGGCTTTGTCTCAAACATGCCAGGTGGTTTACAAATTCCAAGACCTATTGCTTAATTATCTCTTCAAGGAAAATTGACTTTAGATGTTCCATGTACTCTTGAAAATTTACTTGTGCAAACTTAATGCATTGAGGGAGGACAAGTTTTTGGCTTACTGCATGTGAGTGCTTCCATGCTGGTCTTTTTGCATGCATGCGTTTGTAAATGGTATTCTGATTAGCTCAGAATCAGCACCGAAACCGAATTTGTTACTGCTCTTTGCGTGAGAGGGATTTATCTGTTTGGCAGATGTGTCTGCCTGTGACAACTGACACATGTCTCAAGATTGAGAACATCATCATTTCTAAGCGTGCTGTTGTTTCCTAGGAAATTTAGTTTTAATTATTAATGTCAAAAAGTGTTGACAGGAAATAATTAATTACAACATAGTTAGTGAACTCAATGTGTGCTGCAACAAGTCCTTTGAAATTTTTTCTAACTTGGCCTCTGGGATATTTTCTGCATTGTGGTTTACTTGCATGCTGTTTGCCATTTGTACTGACTTCAGCTCAATTCTTTCTGAAATTGGCCTCATTGTTCATGAGTTCGCAATCCGCTTTCTATTTTTGTGCTATATGTGTCCTATGTCAGGCGGTATGTATGTTTTTTTGAGCAGAAACAAAAATATAAGTATTAATATTATTTACTGGGCACCAAGGGGGTGCAGCCCTTTAGATGATTAGTTAAGTCTAAGAAGTTCATATCTCTAAAAGCTCAGTTAGATCCTCTACATTTACAGAAACATCACCTGAATCCCAATATTTCAATATTCTAACCCAAGACTCTTTAATTACATCCACTGGTGCTTCTATATTGTCCAAAGCTCTCCGATTTCTCTCCTGCCAAACACTCCAAAAGATTAAAGGAGGGATCATCTTTACCAGCCTCCCCTTCTCCTTCCCAAACCCCAGCTCTGTCCATGTCGCTATCTCTGCTTCTATTTCAACATGTCAGGCGCTATTTACAGCTAAGGTCCATTATTCATTTGAAAATATCTTCATTACTGATGCATCTGTTATGTTGAACTGATTTCCATGTAGTGCTGGAGAAGTATAGGTGCCTAAAAGGGCTCATGCATGCTTCTTTGCTTATGTAGTTTCATCAGTAGTCTAATTCAATGTAACAGGACTGCTCATAACTTTGAGCTTAAATTTGTGCCTCCTGGAAATGCTGCTGCTTGAACACCCTGCAAAGCTCTTGAGGGTGTCAGTGATCTTTGAAGCCTATAAATTACCAGGTGCCCTATAGTCCACCAAACTTAAAGTATTTTGGCGCCTCTTCACCAGTGGTGCATGCTACAAACCATGAATCCTCTCTTTCTTGTTGTAGCCTAAGTGGTTCTCTGGTGATCCTCGCTTGTCTTTATTAGACAGTTGGCAAGCCTTCCAAATCTTTTGTGTGTTACAGTGTAGGTTTAGAACCTTTGGGTTATTCAGCATGGTTTTAACACTTAACTGTAAAATGGTTAGTTTTCTAAGGCAAAAGTATTGTGGAACAGCTTTGAAACTGTATAAAATTGTCTTTTGGTGATTGGACAAATAATGAGTACTGAGGAAAGAGGTTGGTGGCTTCTTGGTTAGTCTAAAGTCATAGCCCATTGGATATTCTAACCTGTGCTTCTATTCAGCTTGAAACCTTAGGTTCTAAAATTTTTCATGTAATTCAAACTTGTGCACTCTCATGATCTCATTTATTCAAAATTTTTCTTTGACAAAAATACAAGGGATGGTGTTTGAAGTATGTCTAGTAAGCTCATTTATAGCCAAACAGATATTGAAAGCTCCTCCACAATTACTAATACAGTCTCTTGCATCACATGAATATACACCTCTTTAGAATTCTCTTATTTTCCAATATCTACCGAAGAACTTCTTAGGAACTGTCATGTGCTTCTTTAAATTGATAAAGACTATTTAGGGTGCCTTTTCTTGCTTGATATCTCCATCAATCTCATAAGTTAAAAATAGTTTCTACAATTAACTATCTTGGCATAAATTGATCTTTTAATATTTGTGTGTCACATCTTGATCTATGTTCAATATTCTCAGGGAGTTTCCCAATATGATTACTATGTCTGATATTACTATAACTATGGCAAATTTGGAAGCCAACCTTATTCTTCTGGATATGCAGTAGTTTACTCTTTCCTCATTCATAAAGCATTTGCCCTTTAAATTCTTGTTGACAAAATTAGGCAGCCAAGCCACTCGTCCATCTCCTAAGTACTTTCCTCAATATCATCCACGTCACATGTGTAAAACGACCAATTCCATTAAGTAATTTATTGAAATAACTTGTCCATCTTTCTTAATTTCTATTTTCTGTTAAAGTTATTTGCTTATCTATAAGGCACTTGATTCTATATTCTATTCCTTCTTCCCCTTACCATAAACTATAATCCCACTAGCAGAAAAATGCTAGTAGAAAAGAGTTACAGTCTCCATTGGTTATTTGTAGGTCCTGTTGATTCATTGTGAATGTAATCAACTTATGAACTTGCATGATGGCAGCTTACTTGAGTCTATTGTCCTTCATATATTCACTGCAATCAGTTTATGTTGCTTGTTATATCAGGAGATGTAGCTCGTGTGAATGGCCAGTTGGCAGTTTCTCGTGCTTTTGGGGACAAAAACCTCAAGTTGCATTTGCGGTCTGATCCTGACATACAAAGTACTGATGTTGACACAGATACCGATCTTCTCATCCTTGCAAGCGATGGGCTATGGAAGGTGTGCTTCATTTCTCACCCTCACTCTCATCTCCCAGACACACAGTAGTGATGATGATTTTATCATCTGTTTATGTTCTTCCTTTCAAATGTAATTAAATCCAGGTCATATCTAATCAAGAAGCAGTTGATATTGCAAGAAAGACAAAAGATGCACAGAGGGCAGCCAAGCATTTAGCAGCTGAGGCATTGAATAGAGACAGTAAGGATGACATATCCTGCATTGTTGTTCGTTTCAAGTCTTGAAAAGAAAATACTAAAAATGATCCTTGTGTTGCAGGATGTGTCTGTTAGATACCGATATTGTTATATTGCATGAAATGCAATTCTATAGGCTAAAATCTCCCATAAATTTGGAAATTCTCTTGACAATAGGAAAGCTATTTCTTCCCCTGCCTCTCCTTCCCCTTTCGTGAAATTAAAGTTGCCCGATCCATATCATCAATTTTTTTTTATGTAATTTGTGATGTGATTTAAAAGTTGTTGAAATGGTCGCTGATTCATATGGAACTAGATGGTTATATGCATCTATTATAAGAAAAGAAAGCACTATATGGTGAAAGTGCTCCCCCTATCATCTTCACTTGCTCCAGAATGTAAGATTTGCAGCAATTCTTCTGCTGTGGGCATTTCGATCAAAGAAAATGGCTTGTCTGTATTATCCTAACATGATTGATTGACCAACGAAAGTTAATCTTCAAAATTGTGGCTGTGTATTACACTGTTTTTTATTAAAAGAAATAAAATTCATCAAAGGGTAATGTTCCTTTGTTGTTTCTTTTGTTTTGGATGAATCCAATGGTATGAGAGGCTGATGTTCTTCAAGCAACATTTATTTTTTTTTAATATTTTATGTTGAATTTTACATATGAAGGTCATGGAATGAAAGGCTTGGTTCTTAACTTCAGTCTGACTTCTTGTTCATTCTTGGTGATACAATGTGCCCTTTTTTCAATGGTTTTCAAAGTCTCCACCGTAGGAGAATATTTCCATGTTCATGGTTTCAATTATTATTCTATGGTCCTTGTTTTATTCAATGATATATATTATATGTGAGTTTATGAAGAACTAATTATTTTTATTCTTTATTACGTTTGGATTGAAATTTTTCAAGTTTGTAAGATTCAAGGAGGTTATACATTGTTTACTTGCATCTTTTTTATCATTTAAGAAGTTCCTTTTCATTGCATTTGGCATCTCATAATTTGGGTGGTAAATTTGCCTTTTCGTGTTCTTACAATTTCAGCTTGACTATGTTTCTTCAATTATTGGTCAATACTGGAACTAAGAAGACTTGTTGGTTGGATCAATGAATTTTTTTTCTTGCTTGAAGTCGAAATATGTTAGATGTCAGATTTATTAAAAAAATTATTTGAGATTTTATTTTAGGTGCATATAGAAAATTTTATATTAAAATTGTTTTTTAACTTAAATTTTGATGTATTGATAAACTCAATCACATATTTTATTTTTTTTAAATTTTTTTTTGAATTGAATCTTTAACATATACAATTATAAAAAATAATGGGAAAGAGCGATGGAGATTGAAGTTCTTATAAGTTGAATAATCGGGTAAAAGAAATTAAATGGACAACTAGTGTAAATTAAGAAAAAAAAGTGGGCTTAAATGGAAGAGATATACTGGAAGCTTGAATTCGTGGAAAGGGACATGATGGATATGATTTGTCAATTTCTGTAATTAATTTTTTTCTTTTTATTATTAAAAAAGAAGTAAATATTGTGTTCTTTTTATAAAAAAAAACTGGATATTATGTTTTTTTTTAAAGAAAAACTCATTCTAGCCCGATTGTCAAGCAAGAAAGATTCCATCATGGGTCAAATTTTTTGACTTTGAAACCTTCAAATCCTAATTTTTTTTTTTTTAGCATTGTTCAAGAGAAGTTGACAGTGAAATTTAATTTAAATTTAAATTATAAAAACAATTTTAAAAAAATTTAATTCACTGGTCCTCAAAAATTAAGAGAAATAAAATGTAAATTTTTTATTATATTATAAGACTAATTTTTTACCTGAAATGACAAATATTTTTATATAAAATTATTTTTATCTCAAACCCATTTTAATTTATTTTTTAATTTTTTAATTTTAAAATAATTTTTATTTTATTTTAAATTTATTTATATTAAAATTTTAATATATAATTTAATAAATAATAAAAAATAAGTAAAATATTTAAAATGTTAAAATATACATTAATAGCGAGGATAATGATTTGAATGATTTTTTTTTTTTAAGAAATTCATTGAGTTTTGGTCGGTTGGATTTAAAAATTTTAAAATTCTTAAAAATTAAATTAATTAAATTTTTAATAAAATAATCAAAAATCGATTGAATATAAAAAATAACTAATTAAATTAAATAAATTTTTTATCGATTTAACTTATAACTGAATTAACTAAACATTTATTTAAATTTAAATTTTATATTTTTTAAAATAGATTTTTATTAATAAAATTAATAAATTATTAAATTAAAATCTATTTTTTGATCTATTTTAGTTTAAAAAATTCATTAAAAATCAATCAAAAACATCAAAAAAATTTAGTTTATAAATTAATTTAAAATAAAAAATTGAAAAACCAAACCAAATTAATTGAAATCAATTTGATTTATCGTTTTCTTTTTGGATTTAACCGAATTATGCTCACCTAAGATGAAAAGATAGTGATCATATTATGGCAAGCTTCCAAAAAGTAAGGTAAATTCATCGACCAAATTCTTGGTTAAAGTATTAACCTTTCATGTGACTTTGATGAGAAAGAAGTTGCAAAGAACACAATGTGACAATGATCAAATAAAAAACATAAGCACAAGGTTGCTAATAAGTTGTTGCATGACAGTTATAATCAAACAGTAATAACATTTGCTTAGATTTGAAAAAAAGTAATATTATATATGTGAAGTATTTTATAAGTTAAGGATTTTGTATTTAGTGTCTCTCATGTACAGATTTTTTTTAGTTTTTATTATTATGAAATAATTGCAATAAATTATAGGTGAGTTAAACAATTAGAATAATTGATTCACAATTTGTGGAATTACTGAATTCATATGTCTTTGATAAATGAATTTTTAGTAGTCTAATTTCGGTTTTCTAATTCCTTTTTTCTTTGAGTTGCATTTAAAGCCACCAAAGTTAGACTACTAAAGATTAATTTCTTAGAGGTTCATGGAACTAGTAATTTTACCTATAAAGTAAACTGTGAACTAACTATTTTAATTGTTTAACACATATTAATCTATTATAATATCATTAGAGTAACAAAAACAAAAAAAATTGTACATATGAGACACCTAACACAAAATCCCTAGCTTATAAAGTAATCACATATATAAAATTATTTCTTTTCTAGCATGAGTAGATGATCTTATCTTTTGCTGTAATTGCTATTGCAACTGCCTCATTAACAACCACATACTTAAGTGCTTTCTTTGCTTATTGTCCTATTATGTTCTTTATAACTTCCTTCTCGTTAGGTGATATGAAAGGATGAACTTGAACTCTGGGAATTTAGTTGATGGATTGGTCTTGTTTTTTTGACACTACTCTAACATGAGCATTATTTCCTCATCTTTGATTATTTAAATTAAGCTTCATTTAAATCATTATCATTGCATGTCTTCATAGTTGATATCCATATATGATCTTGGATTGCTAAAGCAAGTAGGAGTTATTTTAATTCAAAGGTCAATACCATTTATAAAGTTGGGCCCATCCCGAAAGACCAATAAGATGAAAAGCTTAAAGATCGAAAGAGATCAAGAAAGGCCTAATAAGAAGATAACTTATTTGTCGGTTATCCTATTGGGGTGAGAGAACCAACGATATCAAGGACGCCAAAGACACACCCAAGATGCTTCAAGGATAGTAGAGACATTAAAGATACTAAGCTACCTAGGTGTTAGATCTCAAATCAAAATACAAGAAGAGATTATCTTCACACCTACCATGATGAGAGGCAAAATATAGATGAAGATACAAATAACCCCATAAAATGTTTCAGGTAACCAAATATTCTTTTCTATTATTGTTACTTTGCCAAAGGTTAATTTTAACTATGATCTTTGGGTTGTCCAACAACATCCATTGTCTTTCATTCTTGTATATGTCTAATTCATTATCCAAAAATTCAAGAAGCTTCTAAATCTTTTGACCCTTTCACTAGAGTTTAGAAATATCAAGTTAGTCATTTATGCGAAACCGTAAGGATAAAAAGTCATGTCACCTTAAAAGATATATTTTTCTAATAAGCCACCACCAATTAATGCAAAAGTAATGACAATTAGAGATGAGTTTGCAAAATCCTAGATCACTAAGTTCTTTATCAACCTCAATGGATGTTTTGGTTTTTAGAATTTGGTGTAGACTTAGAAAGAAACCAAAAAAAAAAAAAAAAGCCGTAGGCATAAAAGTCGAGATATGAACCCCAAAAGATAAATCATATTTATAAGGGTAAAATTAATGTATAATCGCTCGCACTCATCATGCCACATTGCTTAGCAATGTGGAAACCTTCTCTTAAGCATTTCTTTTTACAATATGAACAAGGTAGACTACAAGATTTCAAGCTTTATCCTAATTACTTTCCTTTCACTTTTATTTTAATTTTTGAAACCTTTTTTTATTAGTTATTCTTAGCCTATTGAAACCTTAAAACAAAAATATGATCTTGTGGCAACATCAATCAATATTAGCCCTTTTAAACTTACCCACTTATCTGAACTAGGTAATGAGCAAAGCAACTTTCCAAAGTTTGGCAGAGACCTCCATTACATTTTTTGAAAGGGTGATTTTAGCTCATAGATCTTTCTTTGTGATAATAAAGAAGAATTTTGATTGCTCTTAGATGGGTATGTTGAGTTAAAATACAAAAAAAAATAAAAATTGGGACATAACGACTATATTATAAAAGTTTGCTCAGAGTTAAACAAACATAATTTATGAGTGACAAAAAACTTAAACCAGAAGTCAATAAAATAGGGTGCCTCAAACGATAAATTGGAAATTTTAAAAATTTATACATCATGAACTAGTGATATCATCATCAAGATAAGTAAGATGGAAATAGTCTTGCAAAAATTGACAATTTTAATATGTTTTATGAAATAATGGGATCATAATAAAAATAAAAGCAAGCAACGAAATATTTCATTGACAACACAAGGTCTTATAAATGATGAAGATATTCATTTATAGAACCATGCGTAATCCATTCCTTAATCATTAGATCTGAATAATAGTGCACGCTAAATCTCATTCATAAGTAAAGATGAGGCTCTATTAGTAAGTAATAAATATTACTCCTTTAACAAATTTAATTGATCATGATAAATTAGACAATGTATATATAGAATACCTTTTGCATGAAACTTTAAATGATTGGAAACAATAGGCCAATGTAAAGTGATGAAATTGAAACCACTTCAACAATGGGTTCAAAGGTAATAACCAATTGATATTAAACCAATGGACAATTTTAATGTATGTTTTTCATAATTTCAATCTATTCAACCTCTACCATCCAAAAAAGGCATCAAATCAAACCAAAGGAACTAATCAAGATCTTTTTCACGCAACTTAATTTTTTGATCATAACCATTGTCTTACATGCAAAGGACATTTTAATTTTATATATCCTATGATCAACGTTCAAGTTATATGATACGAATAATATAATAATAATCGATATAAGTATTCAATATATAAATGATAAATAAATAAATGATTAATAAATTGATGATTGATAGATAGATTATTGATATATAAATGATTAAGATATAAATGGTTACAAGATAAATTGTTGATATATGAATGATCAATGAATCAATGATCAATAAATTAACAACTAATAGATGAATGATCAATAGATGAACGGTCGATAAATGAACGATTCAGTTGAAATATAAATAGAATCGATAGATGAAAAAATGATAAACAATGTAACAACAGTTTATTTCAAGCATAGTAATTTCTAATTCTTATAAAATAGTTGAATGCAAAGTAAAATAAGTAAAAAAAATGCATGATCAATACATCAACAATCGATATATTGGTGGTTTATGAATTAGCTTGAAATGAACAGTCAAGAAATACATTTAAAACTCATACTTAAAATTAATGATTGGGATAGACACAAAATATTTTGATATATTAATTTTAAAATTTTAAGTAAACACTAAAATAACCAAGATAAATATATAATAACAAATTAAAATAAAAATAAAATACATGAAGTTCATGACTTTGAATTTTCATCTATTCTATTAGAAAAAAAAAACACCATCACTTACTTCAAATCAAAATTTTGAATTTTAATATATTAATGTTAGAAACTTTAAACTAAAACTTAAAAATATGTGGTTCAAAAATCTATATTTTAATAAAAAAAAATAGTGTGTTTGTAGATTTGATGAATGAAAAAAAAATGATATAAAAAAATAGGTGGAATTAAGGCAAAGAGAATATCTATTTTTGATTTTGACTTAACATGATAAACATAAATTTATAGAAAGGTAGTTAAATCTTTTTCTACAAAAAATTAAAAGTAAATTAATTTAAATTTAAAATTAAAATTAATTAACCACTTAAATTATGATTTTTTTTAACAAAACACCCTTCATTCAATTGATATATGAATATTTACTATTTAAAAAGTGAGTTTTAATTTAATTTTTTATATTTATTTAAATCTATTTAAATTAAAAATAGTTTAATTATAATTAAAAATTCTCTACCAAATAAAAGTTATTTCCTTATTCAATCTTAGCATTTCATTTGACAAGCTAAACAACACTCTTATGGGATCTTTGGATCACATGATGGACCTTGAAAAAGAACTTGTGGTTCACCTCATTATGTGATCAAATTTACTCAAAGCAGAAGTAGACTCATTTCTTCCATGACTCTCCTAAGAAAGAATTTGAGGAAAAGAGAATTCATAATTAAGTAACTATAATCTAATTACATTAAAAGGATAAATATTTTTCATTAATTTTTAATAGAATTTTTATTACTAAAATGTTGAATTATGCATTAAAATAATTTTTGTAATTTTATTTTTTTATTTTTGATGATATTTTAATTATTAAAAAGCTTATTAAATATTATTTTCTTTTTGTTGATTTTATTTATGTTTGGACGAACAGTATATGTAAAACAAGATTCGACCTGTTTTTTATTTTAAAAATATAAAATTTTATGTAAATAATATTTTTAATTAATAAAAATAAAAAGGAAAGGTGAAGAGGTTCTTTTTATTTTAATTTAAATATTAAGCCAATTTAATATTAAGATCAATTAAAAAATTTATTGAAAAAAATGAAAAAGTAAACTATTTTTTTCTCTGTGAATAAAAAAAGATAAAATCGATAAAGATAAGTTCAATGAAGACATATTAATTAAAAAATAAAAAAACACCATTAAGCATAATACATTAGAGGCGGCAACCTTTAAATAAATTAGGTGATTAAAAATATATTATCAAACCTAAATACTTAATTACGTTTCCTTTTAAATACAATATACATATATTTTTAAAAAAGCTTTACATCTTTGATGATATTCAAAAAATATTAAAAGAACTAGTTTATTTTTAAAATTAATATTTTTAAATTGTTTATCTCATGTGTAAATAATTATAATGTAATGATTGTAGCTTGTAAATCGCATAAATAATAAAAAATAAAGTGATTAAATTTGTATATATTTTAATATATTTTAAAAAGTTATATAAAAAATTTTAATATATTATTTAAATACTGCATTTCATTTATTTATTTATATTATAAAATATTAAAATGTAAATATGTTAGCAAAAATTTGCATTTTGCATTCTTCGTTAAAGAAAGAAATTTAAAATCTAATGATAACAGTTACAGAAAATTGAGAAAAAAGGGAGAGATATTTAAAAATGTATTTATTGATTTGTTTAATTTGATAAATGATGGTACTCTTCTATGAAAAAAATTTCAAAAAATTTATTTATTTCTTATTTGTTTGAATAATTTTTTTGAAATATTTTTTTTTGGAATTTCTTTTGTTTTATTTTTTAAAACTTTTGCATTGTTGGGCAGACCGTGGTGCAGTACACGTGAATCCCAGGGAAGAGCTCGCGCGTGAGAATCACGCGTCTATGCTCCCAGGGACCTGACCTGAGTCTCACGCGCACGATGAAATATTCCAGCGCGTCCGGCTACCTAACTTTAACCTTGGGCGCACGATAGCAAAGACCCTACAGCTCCCTGAAGTGATCAAGCCCCTCTCCTCTTTTCTGTCTCGTTCCCCTAAAACCCTCTCAAAACCCTTTCATTTCTAATATTCCTCGTCTCTCTGTTTTTCCGTCTTTCCCTTTGTGCTTGTGAAACGTAAAACCCCGAACAGCAATCCGTTTTCTGTGGAATCGGGTCATGTCGCAGACGCTGAAGCTGATAAGAAGCAATGCGTCCAACCCGAAGGTGTGGGTGGTGATCGGGCTGGGCGTGGCGGGCATCATCGTTCTGGCGGAGACTCGAAGGAGGAGAAGGAAGGCCAACATGATCGGCAGACCGGATTCCGGGGCTTTCATCCAGCGGCTGGAGCTGATTCCATTCCCTCAGCCGCCTCCTCCTGCCGCCAAGCAGGCCCTCGCTGGCCTCACATTTGCCATCGACGACAAGTCGGTCTCTTCTTTCATCTCTCTCTCTCTATACAAAAACACATTTATATGCATTTATGTGTCCATTTCTGTGCTTCTCTGTTGTGTGCTTGCAAATATTCGCGGATGAGCTTGGTAATATATGAATGCAAATAATGCATTGGGGAAGGATTTATACTTTTAAAACCTGGTGCTGTTCTATGGATTTCGTCTTCTCTTTGTTATGAATTTTCTGTTCCTGGGTTGTGTGTGTGACAGATTTGAGGTGAAGGGTTATGTGACGGGTTTTGGGAATCCGGACTGGGAGAGAACCCACGAGGCTGCTGGGATGACAGCGGTGGTGGTTACTGCACTTCTGAAGAATGGAGCTACTTGTGTTGGCAAGACTGTTGTAGATGAACTTGCACTTGGGTATGAATTTATTCTCTACCTCTGTGTTACCCCTGGTCTATTCTTTGCTTAAAGATACTTGCCAAATGTAGAGAGACGTTTTTGACTTTGACAATCAGGATAACTGGGGAAAACACCCATTATGGAACCCCTACCAATCCAAAAATGCCATCTCATGTTCCAGGAGGTTCTTCCAGTGGTTCAGCCGTAGCAGTTGCAGCTGAGCTTGTCGACTTTGCTGTTGGTAAGTTCAGCTGTTTATGTTTTTGAGTCAGTGATGCTCTGTATGTGATTGTTTGTCTGTACCTAACTTATGTGTATATTAGGCGAATTTGCTTCCCAGTGCCCTCCAATCATATGAGGATTTAATGACTTTGTAGGCACTGATACAACTGGGGGTGTTAGAAATCCAGCATCATTCTGTGGTATCCTTGGCTTCCGGCCATCTCACAGGGCTGTATCTACAATCGGAGTGTTGCCAAATTCACAAAGTCTAGACACTATTGGTATGTTACATATTTACATGGTGTCATCGCAGTGTTGTGTCAAATGACCTTTTTATCTGTATTGCTCTATTTTGTTGAATTACCATGCAAAGCCCCCTTTGTTTTTCTTAATAATCTGCTTTAAGTTACAATTTTAAGTAGATTTTCTTTTCCTTTACCATTGGGATGAAAATTAAATACATGACAAATTAAGTTATGCATGAATCTCCTATGGTACTTCTAATTGTCTGCTTTTTTTCTTCTTTGTACTTTGTTGAAAATCGTAATGAATTATCCAAAATAATAGAAGAAAGAGAAGGAAAAAAGACCTTTTTTTTTTCAAACTATGATTGACGTTCATGTCTGCTCGCCACTGGCTAGTTCTTATGTAAGCATGGAGTTTCCAATTTTTAAGGTTTTACTATTGAACTAGCAATTCAGGATCTTGTGGGCTTAGATCTGGTTTTCAGATTTTCCCTTGTTTCCTTTTCAAATTGGTCGTTTGTCCATCTTACAGGATGGTTTGCTCGTGATCCATCTATCTTACATCGTGTCGGCAGCGTATTACTTCAACTAAATGCAGTGGAGCATAAAAGGGCACGATGCCTTATTTTTGCTGATGATTTATTTCAACTTTCGAGCCTTCCAAGGCAGAAGATATTACATATCATTAACAAAGCAATTGAAAATTTGTCAGGATGTAAGTTGCCTGCCTCGTTTCTTTTGTGTTTCTGTTCTGGTTCCATATCTTATTGCTACTTGATGAGCATGAGTTTAGTTGCAACTCCACTCTGTTGCCGTACGAGTTCTACACTGAAGGTCTTCTTTTGGTTCACTATTCAGACCAGCCTCCAAAGCACATAAATTTGGGTCAGTACATCGCTTCAAACGTGCCTAGTCTTAAAGGATTTCGTGAGCAGCCTACAAAACCTGAAAATGGAGTATCAACATTGAAGGCTCTTTCATCTGTGATGATGTCATTACAAAGGTACTTTTAGAGTGGTTATTGTGTTTTCTTTTGATAATCTGTTCTGAACTGGTGCCGTTTGCTCCCTGCCCTCTTCATTTACTCTGTTGCAAGTTGTACCACTTATTCTCCTTGCCATCCTCCCTCCCTTCCCCTTCTTTTTCCTTATTTCTGGTGCTACTTGCATGGATTAATGAGGTTTAAATTGAACAAATCCCGTTGAAATGTATGGATGTATGCCTTTGTGACCAGAAGCCTTGTTAGGCTTTGTAGTAAGCATGCTGATCTGGCTTCCGTTGTCCTTCTGTAGCAGTGGGTATTAGTGACCTTGTAACTCAAGTACAACACAATATTACATGCTGAAAAGAGATTATGATTGTTTTGTCTGTTGTTTGACAGTTCGTTATTCCAAAGTTTTCGAGCAAATAAAAAATAAAATGATTGTATCAACTAGGTTTATATTGAAGTTTCTTGTTGAAGTTAATGTAGAATTGGTAGGATTTTACTTTCCATGAATTTTGAGGTAGGAGATGATACAAGGTTATTTATTTATTTATTTTTTGAGAAGACGTATTGCATTGAGACATATCCCCATGGTAGCCACAATTCATGGCTATCTGCTGTGAGTCACCTCTCTTGCACTTATCCTTCTCTAGAATTTCTTGATCTCTTTAGTTCCGCAATCTAGATTCTTTTTCTATTTTGCTCTTTTGTTGACTTTTTTGTTTTTTTAAAACCCTTTGGTGTGCCTTAAGAAGGTTTCACTGTTTGTGTTTATTTTTTTAAAAAATATTTTTATATTTGTGTATGCAAAAACCGGGAGAAGTCTGAGGTTGCTTGAATGGCTGAAGGTAAATTTCTTTCATTTAATGACTTTGTATGGGCTAACCTCAGGGATGTTGGATCATTTGGGGGGTTGGTTCGTTTTTTCTCATTTATAGAATCTACTATTTTAGGCATTCTTGGGTAGGGTAGTCAAGTGATGTGGGAAGATTGGGAGACTTTGATTTTTATAGGTCAAGGATGACAGTATTCTAGATGCCTTTGTTACTGGTCTTTAATTTTTGATTTTTTGATTTTTCTGTTTTTCCATTCAGTGTCCCATTATGTATTAAAAGCTCATGCAACCCATTGGCATTAACATTTAATTTAGGGTGATACCCTCTTTCTTTATTAACATTGCATGTAGGCTTTTGCATAATCTTTCATCCCACTAACTTCAGCTTGTTATGATGTGCATAATGAAACTTGGAAGATTGGTAGAAATGGATTGTAAATCAGCTGAAAGTAACTTCATAAAAAGAAAAATTCTTTTTTTTCATTTGTTTTTCTCTCCTTTTAACTAAAAAAGTTTCTCTTCTACAGAGAAAAATGATGATATTTTTGGTATTAAGATACCCTTTCAATCTTCGGAGTTTTTAATAAAAAACAAAATAAGCAACATTTAGGTAGAGATAAAATGATACAGAATAGAGGTGCAAGTAGCAGGAAGCTCTCACTCAGTAATTTGATGTCCATTCATCCAGAACCAGCAGTGAATAATGTCTCGTCAAAAGTTGCATTATAGAGACAATGGAATGTGTCATAAGCATAGAATTTATGTATCTGCATATGAGTATTATTAGCTAACTGAGGTCCCAGTCAGAAGCTAATGGGGTTTATTCTGCTTATAATGAGAATAAGGACCTGAGAAATAATTTGAAACAACTCTTGACTTTTTTCTTTGCTGAACAGAGAGTTTAAATACAGGTAAAAGACAGCAACTTACTCCTAATTCATAGGACTCCACAACTGAACTTAGCGTAAGTTTCCTAAACAATAGGACATCAACAAACACTGCCCCATAACCAAGTACACCCCACGATCACAAGATCATACTGGGCCACTTATTTTAAGTTGAAAACAAACATAAAAAAGAATGGAAACACATAAACCACTCTCCACGCAACCAGCACATGACCCCATCCACCTCCTCCTAGTTTGCATGTCTTTTGGTCAATGGATGTACCTTGGATTCTTTTTGGAATTCCTAGTCAGTCGTCTAAGCTTATCACTAACATGTTACAACCATGTGCTTTTATGTTGGCTTTTCATGAGCATTCTAAAGAATGAGTGATTCTTTCGCTCCACTTTCCTTAAAAGTGAGGTGATAATGCTCTTGTAACTCTTAACATCCAACTTATAAAACTGTGGATCTCAGTATGAGTATGAAAACTACCTCTTTTAGTGTTACAGGATACTTGCACCATATTGTAGTGATAGACTTTAGTTTTTATTATTACTAGCGTTATGATCACTACCATTCGTGTATGTTTCAGAATTAGCTGATTCATTCATGTTTCATTTTTAACTTGCTTCTCTCTCCTGTATCTCAAAAAATTTCTTTTTTCTGAAGAGACATTACTTTCTTTTAAACTTTTTGGTTACTATATATGTACAGACCTGTTTTTACTAAAATACTTGTAGGTAGCCTATGAAAGATTTAAGAGCTAGTAAAACATTTGTACTTCAAAGAAGGATATTCACAGCTTTTTGATAGAGGCAGTGCTTCAAATGTATGATCTACTAGATCTTGGGTTGTTTAATTTTTGTTGTACCATTCTGTCACTGAAATTTGTTTAGGGAGCCTTTATCATTCTGAGCTAGATGTCAAAACTTTTGTTTTCAGAGTCCAATCTACTCATAAAATTTAGTGTCCTTGCAAGAAAGAGGATGATGTCTAGAGTATATGCATATGTTAGGACCAGAAAGTTTCCTCGTGGATTTTATTGTAATTTAACATCCTTTTTCTATTAACAGAAAGCCTGCTATCATAAATGTTTTGAAAATGACCCTCGCTGATGTTTACTTTGGGTTGGCCTTGGTCTTGGGATTGGTTTGCAGTTGACTTTTAAGACTGTTAAGCATCAATCAATTTTTGAACTTAGTTGCTTCACATTTTAGTATGTTTAATCCTAGAGTAGTGGAGATAATATATTCTTGTCATAGTTAATGGATTTTGGTTTCATTTTGATCAATATATTTATAACATACTGACTTTTTCTATTGTTTTTAAAATTTTTGATTTTCTTCCAGATACGAATTCAAAACAAACCATGGAGAGTGGATTGAATCAGTCCAACCCAGGTTAGGCACTGATGTCTCTAGCCATGCTCTTGTGTTGATCAGAAGTCCGCATGAGAATGTTAAAACTTTATATAAAGTCAGGACTGAGATGCGAACTGCCCTTCAAAGTCTCCTGAAGGTATCTTAAACCTCTTATAGATTTCTGTCATATTGCTTTATGTTTGATGGAGTATATAGTATGTAGTATGTATTTATGCATGTAAATGTATTGACATATGCACCTTTATTCATAGACACGTATTCTTGTCCTACATACTTATGCATTTCATGTACGTATCTTTATGGCTTATGGTTCTGTGTTTCAAACGTTGCACTTTGTCTATCCGAAACAATGTTTAGCTGCATCTTTTTTTTTTTTTCCCAGGATGATAAAATATTAGTGATCCCAACAGTTTCGGATCCTCCCTTAAAACTTAACACGAAGAAAAGTTATTTGACTGAGTTTCGTGATAGAGCATATGCACTATCTTGCATTGCGAGCATGTCTGGGTGTTGTCAGGTACATTAATGTTGCAGGCTTCAGCTTTCTTCTTGCATTTAATTTTCTTTTGGCTGTTTAATGCTTGTATGTTTGTTTCTTTCTAATGTTGTGCTTATTTATGCAATCTATTGCCAGGTTACAGTTCCGTTGGGAATGCATGATGGCTATCCACTCTCTGTTTCGTTTATCACATACCACGGAGCTGATAAATTTCTTCTTGATATGGTTTTGGATATGTACCCATCTCTTCAAGAACAAGTTGGCATTGCATCCAATTTAGTTCCAATGCAGGATACTAATGGTAATCTGGATGCCTCTGAACTCATAAAGGAAAAGGTATGTCCACCCTGATATATATGTATTTAATTATGTGAAGATTGATGTCTTGTCTTGAGAATAATCCTTTTGTAGACATCCATCATTATGCTGTTGCTTAAGTGAAGCAACTTTTGATGCGTTACTATTAGTTTGTTAAGTTACCGGCCAAGTTGCGTTCATCTTCTATGTGATGTTGTGGAAATTGGATCCTTGTCATTTGTGAATGAAATTTCTGATATGTCTTCCATTTTAATTGATTTAGACCAATACTTGGGATCTTTGGTGGCATTTCTTGCAATGATTGCCTGCTTGTATAATTGCTGTTGTTCAGTATGTTTGTTGAATCTGTTTTGAGTAAGAGAAACTTTATGATCAATTCCCTTGACTTGCAGCATTTAATTGACAAATGACAATTTGCAATGTCATTTGTTAGGTCATTCAAGTTGATCCTGATTTTGATATTGAATTGGGTGAAACTACTCTCCCTCTCTCTTTCTCTCTTTACTACTTTCATTTTTATTTTCCTATGATTATTCATCCAAGGAAGCCTCATTAGTAATGGAATTTTGGTTAGGGTTTTGCCACTTGTAAATTTTACTCTTGCTTCGATTTTTCTTGTAACTGCTTTTACTGTTGTAAGATACTAATATCAGAGAATTTGGAGAAAAAGATTGTATTGTATTTCATACTTCTTGGTGAGGTTACAATGAACTAATATATAGGAAAAATAATAGGACCACTCTAGGAAACAAATAATTGTAATAGTTGTACAAAATCAATCACCTTAACTACTTTCCTCGATTAGAGCATTACCCAATCTTATCTATTTACGCACCAAATATTTAGTCCCCAAATATTCAACCTTTATTGCTGAATATTACTCACCCAATATTGAGCCTTTATTGTCAAATATTCCTCACCCAATATTCAGCCTTGCAGATGTATCTTCCATTGCTAGCTTGTGACAAGGAAATCTTTTTTTTTTTTTTTTTTTGTGTTTTTTGTAGTCTTTTAGTGAGTATGTCTCGTTGAGTAGTTGCACATAGGGAATAGAAATTATGCCCTTTCTTATGTTCTCTTTGAAAAATACTTGTCAACTTCGATTTGCTTTGTTCTGTCGGTAGAATTGGGTTATAAGCTATCAAAATAGTAACTTTGTTATCACAATAGAGCTTTATAAGTAGAGCGATTGGCTTTTTAAATCCTTCAACAACTTTGTTATCCACGTTACCTCACAAATTCCATGTGCAAGGGATCTATACTTTGCCTCAGTGTTATTATGAGCTACAACACTTTGTTTTTTACTTCGCTAAGTGACAAGGTTCCTCCAACAAAGGTGCAATAACCTGGATTGAATGTTTATCTATAGTGCTGCTTACCCAATCAGCATCAGTATAAATTTCAACTTGTAGATTGCCACTTTTTTGAACATTAGACCTTTTCCAAGAGTTTTCCTTAGGTATTTGGTAGACAATATCGAAATGTTTTTGTCTAGCTGAGTACATGAATTGGCTCACCATGCTCATTGCTAAAGCCATATCTGGACGCATGTGAGATAAGTAGATCAATCTTACCGCCAATCTTTAATATATATATATATATATATATATATATATATATATATATATATCACATCCTTAGCTTTAGTATGATTAAGCTTCAAGTTGGTTTTAATAGTGGTCTAGAGAACTTTTCATCCTTGGAGTCTTGTTGCTTTGAGCAGACTGAGGATGTATTTCCTTTGGTTCATAAAGACACTTTCTCTAGATCTTGCAAATTCCATTGCGAAGAAGTATTTTAATGCTCCCAGATCTTTGATCTCTAAGTTTTTTGCCATATTTCTTCTCAACCTTGTAAGTTCTTGAAGATCATCACCTATTAGGATTATGTCATCCACACTGGACAATAAGAATTACAATTTTACCTTTTTCAGAATGCTTGTAGAACATAGTTTGATAAGCTTGCCTCTGTTGATGACCATAACTTTTTATGTCATTTTCAAAGCATTCAAACCACGTTCTTGGAGATTATTTCAGGCCATATAGTTATTTCTTGAGCTTGCAAACTTTATCTTGACCAACAACATCTTCGAAACCTAGTAGTATATTCATGAACACTTCTTCTTCTAAATTGCCATTGAGATAAGCGTTCTTGACATCTAGCTGATTTGAAGGCCAGTTGTAAATAGCTGCAAAGGACAATACTACTAGAATGGAGTTTATCTTGGCAATTGGTTCAACGGTTTCTTAATAGTTAACCCCATATATCTAGGTAAACATTTAGTTATAAGCCCGGCTTTGTATCTTTCTATTCTACCATCTGTCAATACTCATTGGCATCCAACTGTCTTTTGGCCGCTGGGCAATTCATAATCTCCCATGTTCCACTTTTTCTCAGAGCATTAATCTCTTTCATCACTATTGATTTTTAGGATCATCAAGTGCCTCTTGATGTTTCTTTGAACAAACAAGTTAGAGAGTTCGGATATAATAGCTCTATGAGTTTTGGGTAGTTTCCCGTATGATAGATATTTAGAATGGGATGATTGGTACAAGAATGGGATCTTTGCTAATGCCATAGGAATATCAAGGTCAAGGGCTTCTTGAATAGGTGGCTTATTAGAAACAGAAATATCATTAGGTGGGGAAGATTCTTGATTACTTCAACGACTTATTGCTCGGGGCATCAAATTGATCTTGTGCTTGCTGTTTACTCTTTTGAGGAAACTCTCTCTTTGTACAGGCATGAAGCTCTGACTTACATCCCTTGGGAACTGGAAGTAGTATTTCTTCCCCATCGAATATTCAACAATACTTGGCAAAATAGCATTAGGTAGGCTAGTATCCCTTTCATTTAAAACTTTCAAGTCCTTTGAGAAAGCATTTTCACAATCCATAATTTTAGGCAGAGGAGCAGGAATAATGTCCCAAAAATTTTCTTCCCCTCTTTGTTTCTCGCGAAGAAAATTCTTCTGAAAATATGGTTGATGTCTAAGAAAAAGTGCATCAATAAAGACAATAATTTGGTTGGTTTTAGGTTTGAGATATTTATACCTTTTTTATTTGGAGCATAGCTAATAAAACCATATTTTTTCAGTCAGTGGATCAAGCTTTGACCTCTCCTTACTAGATAAGTTAATATAAAAAGTGCATCAAAAAATGTTTAGGGAAATATCAGACCGAATGCATGTCTTAGGAAAACTATTTTTAAGACATTCAAGGGTTTACTATAGTTGAGAAAGGAGTGGACATCTAATTGATTAAATAGGTTGATATTAAAACAACTTCACCCCAAAGATAATTTGGGACATTCATTGAGAACCTGATGACGTGCAACTTTAGTAAGTGTCTGTTTTTACTCTCAGCAATACCATTTTGTTGAGGTTTATCAACACAAGCAGATAACGTTTTTTGAAATATTGAGATCCATTGTCAGTATGAAGAATGCCAATTTAGTTTGAAATTTAGTTTTCACCATCAAATGAAAATTTTTAAATGAGTTCTCAACTTCAGTCTTTTCACTCATCAAATAGACCCAACATAAACGAGTATGATCGTCAATGAAAGTTACTGACCATTTTTTTTTCCAGAAAAAGTTTTGATCCTCGTCCCAAACATCACTATGAATCAAGTAAAAAAGTTTTGAGGTTTAATAAGGGCTTGAAGGATAAATAGTTTTGTGACTTGTAAATGAAATGCAATTTTCACAATGAAATTTAGAACAATCCAAACCACGAAATAAGTTTGGAAATAGTTTTTTAAGATGAGGAAAACTAGGATGCCCTAATCTACAATGCCAAAGCATAATTTAATCCTTAATAGGGATATAACTGATACTATTTAAACCTTGAGCTTCTTTATTCTTAAAGTCTTCATCCTCAAAAAGTAGAGACCATCTATCAATGGAGCACTTCCAATCGTCTTGTCTTGAAAGGCATAATGAGATCTAGAAAAGATGACATAACAATTAGAGTTTTTGGATGGTTTTCTGACTGATAAGAGGTTACATACATACTTAGGAACATGAAGTACAGACCTTGGGGGCTTTAGGTAGATTTATCAAACCTTTGTCTGTTGTGGGAGAATACGAATCATCTGCTGACAAGCTTTTTTATGACCAGAAAAGGATTATAGGTATGAAACAAACGTGAAACACTTGTCATATGATTAAAGGTTCTTGAATAAATGATCCAAGGAGTGGAATAAGGAAAATAACATGATAGAGAGTTTGATTTACTACCTGTTTGAGCAAGAGAAGTATTAGGAGTGCGCAACAAGTCTGAGTTGGATTCAGCAGCTTTATAAGATGATCCATCTGCCCTTTGCTAAAGTTGTGTTTTAGGTGAAAGCAGTTTAGGAGCTGTTAAGTTTTTTTTTTTTTTTTTTTCTCTCCTCCAAAAAGGGTTTAGAAGAGCTCTAATACGATATCAGAGAATATGGAGAAAAAGATTGTATTGTATGTCACACTTCTTGGTGAGGCTACAATATACAAATATGTAGGAAAGAGAGCTATTTTAGGAACAAATAATTGTAATAGTTGTGCAACATCAATGACCTTAACTACTTTTCTTAATTGAAGCATTGCCCCAATCTCCTCTGTTTACCCACCAAGTATTCGATTTTTATTGCTAAATATTACTCACACAATGTTCAGTCTTTATTGCTGATATCTGTCAACCATTAATTATGGTCTTCAGTTAGATCCTAGCAGAAATGCATATGATTTTTATGGTTGCCAAGTGACTCCATTAGGCAATATACTTCACATGATTAATTAGTTGTGTAGATTACTTCACTATTAAAGCTTGGAACTGGCTTGATGTTGCATGCAAGAGGATCTGAACTGTTGAGTGGTCTTAGACCAATGTATTTATGACATAATTGGTAAAAGGATTGCACCTCGTCCTTCATCTATTTGTTCTTTCTTCTCCCATTGTTTGTTGCTAAAACTGAGAAGTTGTTCATGGAAGATTAAATGATTATATAGTTGCTGCTTCTGTTCATTTAGATGGTAGTTTTATTTTGGTATTGAAACTTCAGAAACAGTAGAGCTTGAAGGTGGAAACCCTAGTAAGGTCAATGTGTATTTTGTTGAAATGTTCAAGCTGTTGAAAAAAGGAAAGGACCTGAACCCCACAGGCCTCAATAGCCCGGGTCCAGATACAAAGGACACGAGGTTCCAGGTTTGAGCTGTTGGGGTGCAAAATAAAGCCCCTCTGCTGTTCCTGAAGGTTGTTTTGTGGGGTAGGAACTGCCTTCTTGACTTTACCATACAGCTGGGAAGATACATGAAGTGGCCCTCCTTTGGATGTTTTTTTGGTGTGTGTGTACATATAAAGGAAAGGATGTAAAGAGTTGTTTGACAATCCAATTAATGATGTCAATGAAAAGTTAAACTTCAGGAATTTAAAGTGAATTGACCTTCAAATGGGGAAAAAAATAAAAAATCAAAAGGGACAAAAACAGTGGAGTTACTTTAGAAGTACTGTTCACAGTATTATTATTCATTGTGTTGCAATGGCAAAGTTGTTCAGGGTATTGTTTGTTAGTTGGTTGCGATGTCTTAAGGCTCTCTACATCTTCTTGGGTTCTTTTTTGGTGTCTTAAGGCGTTCTACATCTTTTTGGGTTCTTTTTTGGTGTCTTAAGGCTTTCTACATCTTCTTGGGTTCTTTTTATTATATTATTTTGGATGGTTGGGATTGTTTTGTAAGGCCTACGGGTTAACTGTTATTTACAGTTTTAGTTATTTTTTCTTATAAATCGAGGCATAGACAAAATTCTATTGGATTCTTCCCCTTCATAATTTAAAACTATATATTATTTGATTTTAAATTCTTGTAATAACATTAGCATATTGCTTGAGTTTGCACCAAAAAGAGGTCTAGCCTTCTCCATGGAACAAACCTTCTAGTGGTGAATTGAAGTACACGTTACTGGTTATCTCATCTTTCTGTAGTCAAATAATTTAGTATGATACTTTTGATTTTCCTTTTTCTGCCTTGTCATCGAATTTTCCTGTTTGTACAATATGCAAGAAATGCACTTGTCCACAGTGATTTATGTTATGCTTTTGTAACTAAAAATGGGAAGAATAAGAAAATACTTTATTGTAATGCCTTTTCCTGCTCTGTACTAATAATTCTTGGTGCAGGGAAATGCTGCATTTAAGGGGAGGCAGTGGAATAAAGCTGTAAATTACTATAGTGAAGCTATTAAATTGAATCGGATGAATGCAACTTATTATTGCAACCGAGCAGCAGCTTACTTGGAACTAGGCTGGTAACGTACTCTCTGATTTTTATCAGTTCAATTTTATCACATTGTGTTCGATCAAAGGGTTCCCTCTACCAACTGAATTTACTTCTTGTAGCTTCCAAGAAGCTGAAGAGGATTGTAGCAAGGCATTGTCACTAGATAAAAAGGTGAGGAATGCAAATCATTCTTCTCCTATTCGGTGCACACCCTCCTAATTCTTTGGTTTGTTAGTATTCAGCGAGTGCTGTGTGCCAAGATAGAGGCAAAAGGGATATAAGATTATCTTATTGAATCAAAGCTCATCTTTACTAGAAAAGAAACAATTCTATTAGATTTTGCTGTATGACTTAAAGTTTAGGTACATCAGAATGATACAAAAATTCAAGAAATCAATTCTCAGAAATTCAATATTTAAAAATTAATTGATAAGAAGTTAAACTCTCAGAAATGAGCATCTCTTTATAAAAAATGTGAAATTAAATGATTTATATCCAATATGACTGGCAGATAAATTGCAAAATTCCTAATTTCTCTATTTTAGGTTTTTTTGTGCAGTTAAGCTCTCAAAATGTTGGAATTTTGTACATTGAATGAATTCATACTCATACATGTTCATTTCATAATTTGTTTGCAGAATGTGAAGGCATATTTGAGACGTGGAACTGCTAGAGAATCTCTACTCCGTTATAAGGATTCTGCTGAAGGTGAGAATCTTAATTTAACACCTTTCTAAGTGTGTTCTTCTGTTTGAGCCATTGTCTTGGTTTAATTATCTTTCATATCTGCCGCCCTAGTCTTCTGCTTCCCAGATTCACGAATTACTAAATTAGTGCTAATGAATTACTGGAGCCTGTCCCTATCTCTCCTGTATTTGCTTACAGCCTCTGTTTCAATGTGGAATTGAAAAGGTGAATAGTTTCAGCACTTAAAAATGTTTCGGACCTTGAACTGTTTGGATTTTAGTCAGGCCAGGCATTTTTATCTAAGTATGCCAATGGCAGTTGCAAAAAGCATACTGGACAGTCTTTTAAAATTACACTAGCGGTCTATTACATATACTATCGTATGCTCTTTCTACATATACTGTGGTCTGCTCTTTCCTCACAAATTATGTCTGCCCCTTCCATTGGTAGATTTCAAGCATGCTCTTGTCCTTGAGCCACGTAATAAGGTGGCTAATGAAGCTGAGAAAAGACTGAGAAAACTGATGAGTTGATCATGACATGATATATTGATAAATGAGGATCTGATGAATGGTGTAGCATTCTTCTTCCAAGGTCGAGCATTCATTGGATTAAATAAATGCGAATGAGGTGAAGCTGTCTTTGGGCCTCTGTCACCTTTCTTTCCTTGTCAAATGATTTGTGCATATTGCTCATGTAATCAATCTCTGTTTGACTAGTGTTGGCAAACATTGCAACAGTTTTGTACTACCAGTCCCCGACTGGACACCCTCTTGCCCAAAGAGACAATGAAAAGTCCATGGAGAGAAAGAGAAGTAACAGTTATGGTAATTGTCTTTAGTGTTGAAGAGAAGAAAACTATGGAAACTCACAGAAGTAGGGAGTTATTTTCTGTTGTATATCCTCAAGAAGCATGTGGTAGATTCAAAAATATTTACTGCTGAGGATTATGCCTGTGTTTTTCCACAAAAATATCGGGCTGGCTCAGAAATAATATTCAGTGAAGCAATGTGTCTGTGTGGATGGGCATGCTTGCTGGTGTCTGGATGTATGTCCCTATTTTACATTGCAGAATTGAAGGATGTGCACACATTACAAATTTACACCTCTAACTACAATTTGTGTGAATATCTAAATGAATACTGAATCTGATCAAAGATGTTATTTTACCAAATAGTTTTTCTGATTGGTCATTTTATTTCGGTTTAGTCATTAAATGGGTTGGACTCTTGTGTGCAATTTGTGCCATGTGTGTATATGTATGCATCAGTGTATATGCAGGCCATTAACTTGATTAATGAGGTATGTTGCTAGTTTATTGTCTTATTTAATATATTTATTTATAAAAATGAGATTAGAAAAATATCTTTTTTTAAGAAAAGAAAAAGGGATCATTAATGACTGGAAAGGCTGAAAAGAAAATATGCATGATTATTTTCGAAGTTGCAAGTGAAATGGATTTGATGCTTTCTTCAAATTGTGAGACAAATGTCAAATGATTGCATTTTTGTGGGCAAAAACCCCAATCAAAGTCTGTTGCTTTTTGCAACTTTTGTCTTCCTGAAGTAACACAGTCCTCTGTTTTCTCCTCTTAAGGAAAACTGCAGAGAACAAAACATACCTTGAAGGTTATCTCATGATTTCCTTGATGTGATTTTTGTGGTTTACTACCATGTAGATTTTTTCCTTACGGATCAGGGGATTGCAAAAGTGTTCTCCTGTACAAAAGACCAAAGAAATTCGGAGTTTACCTTTCCTAATGGCATAAAAGTGACAGACGTGCACTACCTGTACATTGAAATAGCCAATAATACATAATGAAAGTAAATCTTCCGTGTCTTTCGATAACATCTCACCAACCTATTCTGTTTGTTCCACTATTTCTAGTGTCAAGAGCTCATCAATCTTCTGCAAATCTGGCTGAGTGATATTCTGTTTCATGGAGTGCTTTAGTTCTGTTCCATCATTGGCAAAAAGACCAGAGGTTTTCCAGAGAAGAAAGAGGCCTTAGAGGAGAGCAGGGAAGCTCCTCTTGCACCCATCTCCTCTTTCCCATCGTGGATTTATCCCCAAATTCAACATAGCTAAAGGTGCTGATTCATTTATAAATGAAGATAAAGCAAGACACCCCAAGTTTAAATTTAGATTACTATTTACAGCATATATTCTGACTCAGGTTGGCTAATGACTTCTTGCTGTCCTGATGTTCCCTTATTATGCCTCTGGAAACACCCGGCCAGACATGAAGCAGAATGCAACGGTGACAACGAAGCTGACAACGAAGCCAGTTATTGCACCAAACCCGAATTGCAACCCAAAAATGCTTGTTTGCTCAGACGGAGACTCACCAAGAGGAGTTTGTTTAGCCTGGCAAGGAGCGAGGTCTCCACCACAAAGGCCTTCATTCCCTTCAAAGCTTGAATGTGGAAACGTCATAAACTGTCCTGCAGTAGGGATCTCCCCATCAAGTTGATTATATGCCACATTGAACTTAGACAGGAAACTGAGCTTTGTCAGTGACTGAGGTATCCTCCCGGATAGTTTGTTGTGGGACAAATCCAGAACCTCCAAGCTTGTCATTCCTGATAAACTATCAGGTATTGGTCCTGATAGCTGGTTCTCTTTCAAATTCAACACATGAAGATTTCTTAGATTCCCGAAACTCGTCCAGATTTCTCCTTCAAGGTTATTGTAACTCAGGTCCAGAGTTGGCGGAAAGCTCCAACTTTGCTTATATTTATAGGTTCTTCCATCTGCCTGAGTGCTGAACAATGGTAGTCCCTGGAAAGCTCCATCCAGGTAGACGTTCATGTCAATTAGACCGTTTAGTTCGGTTAATTGTTGTGGTATTTCACCAATGAATGAGTTGTTGGATAAATCTAGGTAAAATAGGAACTTAAACCCCTGGAACCAAAAAGGAATTGTTCCACTAAGCTGATTCCAGGATAGATCCAAGAACTGCAATATGTTGCTCTCACGCAACCATCGTGGAATCTGACCTGTGAGCCCACAAAAGGCAATGCTGAGCACCTTGAGGTTTCTGAACTGAAAATTCACATCACTTGGCATTTGTTCATCATGAAAGTTCTCACTAAGAATCAGCGTACTCAAGTTCTTGCAATGTACAAGTGTGGCAAGTGCTGCTGATATGTTGACTAGGTTGGTTTTGGAGAGAGAAAGGAATTTCAAGCTTCGGAGATTCTTGAACTTGAACGAAAGCTGATCGTTGAGCTTGTTGCGTCCAAGATTCAGGGTGTTCAAGTTTTGGCAAGAGAATAAACTATCCGGGATAGGACCATGGAAATTGTTAGACCCAAGATGGAGGAAACTGAGATGAAGCATTGCAGAACAATTCAGATTGATTGGACCTTTCAGGGAGTTGTTGTGCAAATCAAGTGTGGATAAGGTGGGGGAGTTCACCAAGGAAGGCGGCAAAAAGCCTGTGAAGCTATTAGAACTTGAGGAAAATTGCTCCAGCTTTTCAAGCCTCCTGAAAACATCTGGAACAACTCCTGAGAAAAAGTTATTGGAGATATCCAATTCAACAAGGTTTGTGAGATTACCAATTCCATCACCTAGTGGACCGGAAAAGCCATTGTTGTCAAGGTGCAACACTATGAGGTTTTGCAGCTGGAAGAGACTATCAGGCAAATTTCCAGCCAGATTGTTCTCGCTAAGAAAGAGGCGCTGTAGAGAAGTACAATCTGCTAGATTTTCTGAAATTTCTCCGGAGAAGTAGTTATTCTTCAGATCAAGATCCTGAATGTGTGGAGAGTTTCTGCAAAGAGTTGCATCTACAGAACCGATGAAATTATTCTGTGAAATATTAATATGCCTGATGGAGGGTAAATAAGTATCCCTTGGGATTAAACCAACAAAATTGTTGTCACTCAAATCTAGGATCTCCAGATTCTGCAATCGGAACAAGTTTGCAGGAAGGGCGCCGCTAAGGAAGTTGTGGGAGAGGTTCAGGATTTTAAGCTGATCCAACTCTGCCAAGAAATCACAGGCACTTCCTGTCAGTTTCATGCTGCCAAGTTCCAGTCCAGTAACCCGTTTGCTCGAAACACTAGAATCATCACATGTGACGCCAGTCCAAGAGCAACAATCAGTAGTTGAGCTATTAGACCACATACTCTCCGATCGTAAGCAACTTGAGAAACCATCCAAGGCCATCAAGTCACTTTTATTGCATTCCAGAGCCTGAAGTGTGGGGATCCAGGCCTGGAAACTGAGCAGTAAGAAAAGAAAGGTGAAACAGAAGCCTGAGATACTCATTTTACACAGGTACCAAATGAATGATGACAAAGAAACTAATCTGATTGATATACCTATCTGTTAGTTTTTCTGTGACAAGCTTTCTTCTTCATTACTTTTTTCTCTGTGTGAACGGATTGGTTTCTCGAGTTCCATATGAAAATAGCTGGCCATCCTGGTCCTCTCGTTATGTGGAAGTAAGTTGCACTTGATTGAATTGAAAACGATGCCTTGCATTGTTGACTTTGTGTTCTCGGGCATTGATATGTTTGGACTTATTGGTTTATGGTCGCTTTATGATAACTTTTTATTATAAAAAAGTTAATTTTTTTATAATTTATTATATTAATATGATAAAAATAAATATATAAAATTTTAAATATTAATTTAATTTAATTGACATATATCTATATTTGTTTGTCACTTTATTTTAATTTTTCTTTATTTTTGTATTGGACTTAGTCATTATTTCGCAAAGGTTATCACATGTCTCTCATTTGTTGTTCATGGTGCAAAATATGGGATTCCTTTTAAGGCTCAACAATTGTAGGTGATTATCATCCCACAATTTTGCAAACAAGGAGAAAATTCTGAAACATATGACTAACTCCTTTATTTTTTATAAAAATAATAAAAAAACTATTTAAAGTTTTTTAATATTAATTTTTCTATTGCAAGACAAAATATCTTAAGACATCAATAAAGGAAAAAAAGTTTACTATTCACTGTAATATAAAAAGGTTATAACGGTAATTGTATTAATTTTTTACGACAATTGCAATTATCATTAAAATTTTTATTGACAATTGCTCAAAAATCGACATAATTTATGTTAAAAAAATTTTATAGTGATAATTATCACGATTGTTGATAAAGATATAAAATAATTAGTATTAAAAATTTTTGTATACATTAAAATTGTTAGTGATAAATTGACAAATGCTGCTAAAAGCAAATTTGTACTTGTTTTATTTATGATAATTAATAATTATCGTTACAAATAAATTGGCTTCTATTTTTTTTTCGTAATAATTAACAATTGATGCTAGACATCTAAATATTTAACGATAATTATTAAAGTAAATAATAATTATTATTAAAAGTGAATTAATTTTTATTTTATTTGTAAAAATTAATAATTTCACTAAATATCTATGTATTTAGTGATAATTATCAAGTAATTAATAATTAATGTTAAAGATAGATTATTTTTTAAAGATAATTAATAATTAAATTATTTACGATTAAATGTTAATATAATTATCGATATAGATCAAACTATAAATTTATTAAGACAATTAATAATTATTGTCAAAATAATTACAAATATTTATTTTTAAAATTTACAAATTAAAGTACAAGAATTAAAAATTTATAACTTACAATGCAGTTAAAAGGAATATACTTATTCATAAGTAAAATATTATCTGCATTATCTTCTTATATAATAAAATATATTCAAATGTAAAATAATTATTTAATAAAAATATAATTTCAAATAAAAAGTTTACTAATCCTCTTAAATTTAAAGAGTATAAAAGTTAAGACACTAACTCCATAAAATACTATTTTATCAATCTTCAACAAATGATAATTAGTTTATAATTTATGACTTAAAAATAAAAAATATATATAAGAACATTCATGGAATACAAATATTTCATAATAATAAGAATAATACTTACCCTAAGAAGGTTGAGATATCAAACTTTCATCATTTTCTTAAACACTTTTTTGAGTACTCATCGCATTAAGAATCTATTAAGTGTATATATATATATCAATTACTAAAACATGTAAGTATGATGTGGCTATTAAATGATATTATTATGCAAGTGAGCTTACAAAGTTGGTTAGATAAATTCAATCGTGACTAAATCATGGTTATTGCTTAATGGTCTCTTTGTGTAAGAATATGCATCCAACTTTATGTAAGATATGAAGTTAGAATCATCATTAAAAATTACACATAATAAAAGATATATGGTTGATCATACCTTATAGTTAAATGATTTATTAGGTTCCATATGTATTGTATTAGATGATCTTCCTATTAACAATGATTTCATCATTGCAAGCTCTGCTTTTAAATTTCTTGATTTTTTTTCGTTATCTTCAAGTTGTTTTCTAATTTATGAACTCTTTCATCAGCTGTATTCACATTAATAGTTTTTCTCGTGAAGGAAAAGATGAAGACAATAAACTTTTTGGAGTTGGACCAAGTCTTAATCCACGAACAAGATCGTTTCTTTTTGATCCTATTACTTGCGAATATATATCATTTTCTTTTACTTCTTTTTATTGCTCATTAAAACTTTCATATTGACTTGACTTATCTTTTACTAAATTCTATACTCAATATAACATATAAAAATATATTGCTAACATTTACTTTTGTTAATATCTAAAGAAAGTTATATTTAAAACTAAGAACTTGGTATGAAAATATATTTTTAGGGTTTATATAAACTTACTACTATACAAGCACAGTCATCATTGAGTGGATTTCAACTTTGCACTCCTTGTGAGTATCTATGAATATATGTGCTCAATACACATAATCTTATAATTATTAGAAAATACATTTTAATGATTTATCGTTAAAATTAATTTATAAAAATATTATATCTTTCCTTTTCTTCTATCAAGTGTGTAATGCTTTTGGATCCCTCAATATGTACCATCTTTGAATTCATCTGATTTTTTATATTTTTTTCATACATTTATAATATTACAACAATGATTAATATCATTTTATCAAATAAAAGAATACTTTTTTTTCAATTCAAGCATTCATTTTAGCTCTAAATATCAAATGAAACTAGGATGGTCCATTAATCTCTTGGTATGCATTCAAGTCTATTGTTTAAGAGTTCTTCCTTATTTTTAAATCTCTTGAAAAATTCAGCTTTGATCTCACATTTTTAATCCTTTCACTTCTTTCAAGTGATCTCAACATCCATTTGTCATCCTTTTAGGGTATTAAATTTTTTTGACTATATTGAAGTATGAAAGCAACAAGTATGCTTCATATCCTACATATATTAACAAATCCCAAGACACAAAAACAATATTTAGATTTTAGTGTTTGCTTACCTTCACCAATGTTAACAAGTTCTCCTAGTCTTTCTTTGGGAACATTCTCCAATCATCAATATGAAAAGGAGTTACATTTGGATTTCTTGCTAAATTAGCTAGGAAAATTACAAGTACACATCTTTCGTCTTCGGTAGATTGTCCTCTATCATTAAACTGCACAATAACCTTTTCTCCTTCAAGTTGTTTTCAAATGTGTGCCAGTAATATGGGCTCTTTTTTCCTCTCTTTATCTAAAGAATATCAAAATAACAACATAATCGAATTTTTAAAGAAAATGAGTTATGTAATAGAAAATGATTTGATCATTTAATACAAAATAATTTTTATCATATGTATTGGTTGACTTTCCATTTGTGAATTCTTTAATAAAAGGTTCAACATTAGATTGTGGTTGACTTTACTACTCTGAATAAGGCTCCATACTAAAATGTCCTTTAATTTCTTCATGAAAAGAGATTCTATATAAGACTTTTCTTTTCCCCATTATATCCTAATATTAGTCACAAACAAAAAGCAATTATAATTAACAATCAAATATATCCTAATAAGTATTATTAAAGCCTTTAATTTTGACTGCATCAACAAATCATACCTATAGCCTCTAGTTGTAACTTTTATAGTACTTCACTAGGTTTATCAATTTTTAATTATTTATCTCCAGAGAATTCAACAACAATAGCTATCAATTGTGAAATAAATGAAGTTAAGATTTGAAAGTTCATATAAAATATGCTTTCAGTATGATGACAAAGAAAACCATTATAAACAGATGATAATATGCCAATGATTTTTAGTTTTCCTTTTTCTATCTCACCAACTAAATGAAACCATAACATATTAAAGTTTAGCCAAAAGAAGGCACTGTTATTGTCAGTGGAGAAATCATATTCTCTTACATTCTTTATCACCTTAACCATTTAAAAAATTATTACATTGTTACAACTAACAAGAAGAGAAGGATTCATAACACATTTTCAGCCCACTGAAGCAAGTATGTATTAGAATATAAGTTATTAGTAAAACCAGTAGAAACTTCTTAAAAAAAGAGGTAAAAATGAAATATTAGAAGAAGCACACAAGAAAAGGAGGATGCTTTTCTTTCACCAATACATCAACCATGAAAGATCAATTCAACTAATTTAGCTAAAATGCAACCAACATTATCCTAATTTCAAGGAAGAAAAAAAAAAGAAAAAAAGATTTAACAGTACGTTGTTGCATCCACCACCAAGATAACGTGAAGCAAAAAATAATTTATCCATTATGTTATATCCCAATAACATAGCTAATAAGTAGAATGGAAAAGAAAAAGAACAACACCTTTTCTTAAAGTAGATTATGCATCTCCATAAATCTTAAGTAAAACATAATACAAAGAATAGAACATTCACAAGTTAATTGTAAAATAAAACATAGCATTGTGTGAAAAGATAAGTAGTTACCCTTTGGTTAAAGTAATGCAAGAATGGACACCCTTCTTTAGAATTTTTTTTCATAACACTCTTTGCGGAAAAAGAATTCTACAACCTATAGTATTGTCAAACAATAAAAATGTAAAAGCTCTGGTCCTTTTAATTCTCATAACACAGGTTTGAGAATTAAATTATATATATATATATATATATATATATATAAAATTGTTGCTTTAGGGTACAACTTGTAAGTAAATACTAGAAAGATTTGAGAATCTAATTAATCACCTAAATAAATATGACAAAGGTTGATCAACCAAATTGGCCACATAATCAACTCCTATCAGCATCTCACCCTTGCTATTGAAATAATAAGCTATAAGGTACACTACCTTTGTTGAAATTTATACTATGAAGTTACCATCTCATTCTTCAAACTCACATATAACTATTGTTTAGCAACATAATTACTTTTAAACCATAACAAATACTGCAACCTTAACCATGCAAAACTTGGTGGATAACTTACAATCGTGATATTTTCTCTTTACTCTATAAGATTAAAAAGAGAGTATAAAATTGAAGGATCAAAAGAATTCAAGTTAATCAAACGTTACTAGTGACTAATTAGATCTTTGCATCTTGGATGCTTTTGCAAGTTATGTAGTAGCTTATGCAGCTGCTGAAAAAGAACTCTCAATGCAAAACTAATGTCATTTGCGAGGAATAATGTTTATTAACTACACTATAAACTAGCAGAAAAACTCAAGAAAATCCAATCTAATGAATTCCAAAAAAAAAAAAAAAAAATACAGATTAGTACACATAAATGTCCTAGACTAGCACAACTAGATCTTTAAAAATTTCATTTATTTCACTAATTTGTTCTTGAATTTCTTTGATACCTTGCTCTTATCCTCAATGATTGCTTCGTCGAAAGTGATCACATTATCTAACAGTAAAATTTCATGTCTGCATGTGATTTGAAACCATAAAAAGAAAAAGATTTTAAAAAATTTTAGATGCTTATTCCTCATTTATAGCTCTACAATAAGGCAATTCTCTAGCTAAAAAAGATTGAGTAACTTCAAAGAAAAATAAATCACAAATTAGAAAAAGTATGCACATAATAGGATGGAAACAATTGAAAACATTTAAAATTACAATCAAGGTATAACTACCCAAATTCAGAAGAAGAGAAGAGAAAAATGAGTTGCATACCTTACTCAAATGTAATAGGGTCACTCATATATGATATGATCTATAATAGGCCTGATTTATCTTATATGATTAACCTTTTTAGCAGGTATATGGTTAATGTAAGTAAGAAATAATGGTAAGAAATGAAGTGGTTGCTAAGATATGTCACTGGAACCAAGGGTTATGGATAATATATGCCAAAGCGAGACACATCCAGCAAGGACTTGATAGATATGTCGATGCTGAAGGTCACTTTTAGCCTATGTTTTTATGATTGATGGGTACTGTGTTAGTTGCAAGGCACAATTTCAATAGATAATAGTTAATTCCACGACAGAGGTTAAGTATGCAACCATGACAAAAAGGTGCAAAGAAGGTGTATGGTTGCTGGGATTATTGAAGGAGTTGAAGCTGTATAGCTTGGGTTTGATAATGTTTTCAAATAGCCAATCACTTATTCATCTACATAAAAATCTGATATATCATAAAAGAACTAAGTATCTTGATATTAAGTATCACTTCATTCAGAAAAAGTGGAAGGAGACTACATAAAGCTTGAGAAAATCTTAACTGAAGACAGCATAACATATATGGCCACACAGTGTGTTCCTCCTTCAAAATTGCTCAAGAACTTGAAGATTTTGAGTATTGGCATGGGTTGAGATAAAGAAAAAGGATTGGCTTTGATTTGCACTGGATCAAGGAAGAATTTATTGGAATTGATCCTTGAAGCAACAAGTGCTGCGATTTAGAAGTTAAAACCCCCTAACTTTACTTTTTTTTTTTTGGATTTTTCATGTTGTTGAAGAACATTTGATCAGTTGGACAATGACTTCTATGTGAACAAATCATGACCCTCCATGCTATTTAATGAAAGATCCATGTAGCTTATTAGTTACAATCAAACATGCCATTAATTAGCCATCTCAATACAAGGTTTACTTACAATCAAATATATATAAACTCTATAAAGGTTTCATAAAAATAAACAAAGTAGAATGTTGGTTTATTTGAGATTCCTTTGAATTCAACTGTATGATCATTAGACTTCTTACAAATTTATCAACAAAATAATAAAAACAATTTAGCAATCCAATCTTTATTTTGGTGAACTTGTAATTACTAAAATTTGATATTCTATATTTAACAGCATGAGAAATATCCAGGCTTTAGTTTCTATGATACCAGGGATACATGATTATTAAGATATGCACTTTTCCATTTTGACATTATTGAAACCTCTTCAAGTCTTGTTCCTCAAAGAAATACGATCTCCATGACCCTACTTTATAATTATAGTCAATACTAATTAACCCTAACTCTTCGTGTACATTTATTGATTCATGACAAAACCAGAATCCTCTTGTTGTGTTTCTGAATTTGAACAATGTTTGATCATCTGAGGATTTCCAAATGCTTCAGCTTTACGGCATCCCGGGACTGGTTCTTCCGTTACTCTTTCGCCAACGCCGGCCTCCGGTCAGTATCAACGGACCTCGGCGATGGCACCATCATGCACTGTTGGGTCCCAAAGACACACAAGCAATCAAGACCTAATCTTCTCCTCGTGCATGGTTTCGGTGCCAATGCGATGTGGCAATATGGCGAGCATCTCCGCCAATTCACGTCCCGTTTCAACGTTTATGTGCCGGACCTCCTCTTTTTCGGCATGTCCTACACGGTCAGGCCCGAGCGAACCGAAACCTTCCAGGCTCAGTGCCTAATGAGGCTGATGGGGGCGCATGGGGTGCATAGAATGAGCCTTGTAGGGATAAGTTATGGTGGGTTTGTGGGGTATAGCATGGCCGCACAGTTTCCTGATAAATTAGAGAGGTTGGTTCTTTGTTGCGCTGGGGTCTGCTTAGAGGAGAAGGACATGGAAGATGGATTGTTTAGGGTTCCAAATCTGGATGAAGCTGCAAGCATTTTATTGCCTCAGACGCCGGAGAAGTTGAAGGAGTTGATGCGGTTTTCTTTCGTCAAGCCCATGAAGGGCGTGCCTTCCTGTTTTCTTAACGATTTCATAGATGTGAACCTCTTTATTAACCTCTCTTTTTAAACAAATCATGACATATTATTTATTTCTGATAAAAATATTTCTACTTTGTTGACGAGTATTCTTGATATCTCTGCAAGATTGGAGGCTTATTAATTTGTTCTAGTTTCCTCTGCATATCTTAGAAATTTAACCTTCAAAGGTTCTTGTCTCAAGAAAGTTTTGAAAATTTCTCATTATATTGGGAAAGAAAATTTATTTCTTAAACCCAAAATATGATATTTTTTCCTAATCTTTTCTTTATCTAGGATCATAGAATTAGCATAAGAAGCTTGTATTGTTCTTCTCTCTCTTTTCCTCTTGTTGTTTTAGTCTTGTTTGAATAGAATTCATAATGTCTTTATCTATCAACAGGTGATGTGCACAGATTTTGTGAGGGAGAAGAGAGAACTGATACAGGCAATACTCAAGGACAGAAAGCTTTCTGATCTTCCTCGGATCACACAGGTCTTAGCCGTTTCGTTTTTCCCTTCTTACACTGTTTTATATTTAATGGGATCACATCACATGCAACCCCTTGTTAATTTGCACTTTTAAAAACATGTTTGATCTTCAACATTTCATGAACTTCACTTGATCACCGTTTTGGGTTTTCCTTCAAGCAGCCCACTTTGATTATTTGGGGAGAGCAAGATCAGATTTTCCCATTGGAGCTAGGGCACAGACTGAAAAGGTAGTTAGTCTCAGTTAAGTCTTTATGCAACATCTGTAACTTTTATGCGATGATTGATTTGGGTTTTGATTCCATTGGGTGTAGTCATGTGGGTAAGAATGCAGAGATGGCAGTCATTAAGAACGCTGGACATGCAGTCAACCTGGAAAAGCCTAAGGAGTTTGCTAAGCGTTTGAGGTTATTTCTCATTGATCCACCTTTATCTCCCTCCTCTTCCCTTCCCATGGATCTCAAGCACCATGCAGCGTAGCAGATCGACCCATTTAACTTAGGGTAACCAGAGGTGGTGTTGTTTGTTTCTTAGGAAAATGAACTAAACAAAAGAACAAAAAAGAGATTGTTCCCAAAATTTTATCATTACTAAGCAAATTGCATAATGATGTTGATAATGTTGATCAGTTAATTTGTCAGCGAAAACTATTGTATTAAGATTGTTAATGATTTGTTTTGTATGCAAATCCATGATTTAGTACTGGAATTTTTGAAACTTTTTGTTTTTTTTTCTCCATCTTGCATTGTTTTTGGTGTCTATTGAGCAAACATCCTAAGTTTATTATTAATTATTTATTTTCCAGATCAAAGTTTTTGCGATACAAAATGATGTTGCGAAAAGCTTCTCGATTATGTAGTAATAATGTTAAAATTAAAACCGACACTCAAACTTTATTTTCTAAATAATCTTTTTTCCATGTTTATTGTACTATTAGTCATAACTATGCCAATATAGGATCGAGCAAATAACCATTATTCTAAAAGTTGATTTCATTTTTCATGTCCATTTAGAAAATGTTGTTCATCATGTGTTTCAATGTTCACGTCGTGCGTTGTTGTGTAACTCTCCTAAGTTATTGCGTGATTATCATGTGTTATTATCAGGGCATCCTACGTTATTGTATGATCATCATATGTTATATTATGTGTTATGCCGTAGCCATTGCGATGTGATTATTTATTTGTTAAAATATTATTATAGTCTTACTTAATATATATTTAGTGACTTTGTTGACTAATTGTCCCCCAGGACATGTAATTAGAAGATGCCTAGTTGTTTTGAAGACTTGTTCTGAATATATGTGCATGGTGTCAAATTTTTACCATCCCACATATTAACATGGACGGGTTTAGAGATGGAGATTCCTTTAATTTTTTTAATTTTTTTAACCCGAGGATGGAGAAGAATGAGGACTATGCTCCCCACACTTATCTTCCTCCTCCAATTCATTGCATTTAAATGTTTTACAGTAAAAATTATTTTAAATTTTTAAAAATGATTTTTTAATTTTAAAATATTTTTGAACAAATTTTTGATCCACAAAAAATAATCAACTAAATTTTGATTTAAATTATTATAAAAAATTAAATATATTTTTTTATTAAAATATTTAAAAAATAATTTGAACAAATTTTATATATATTTCAAATCAATCTCTTAATTTAAAATAATTTTTCAACTTATGAGCTATTTAGTATGAATTTTTTTAAATTTTTTTAATATAATTTTTTTTTAAAAAATTCAATACTCTAGCAACTTAATATTTTTGATAAAATCCAATCTAACCAGCTCTTATCAATTATGATGTATTTGAAAACGTTTTGAAGTTCATGATGAAAATTAAGAGAAATAATATTAATTCTTTTAAAATGATATTTATCTATTATATCTATATATAACTTAAAACTCAACTTTAAATTAAATCAACTTACATCTAAATCTAATTCAATAGAAATTTTAATTTATTTAAAATCAAACTTAATTTTTTTTAAATATATAAATAAAAAATAATATAATGAAAATAAAAATTTCCAAACTGGTTTCTAAAGCAAGAATGTTCTATTTTCATCCTCGCTTTTTTAAATGGAGAATGAGGCAGAGATGTGGATTTATACAAAAGAGAATTATAGGAACCGGAAAGGTATCCTCACTTTTTCTTGTCCTTCTATGTTTATATCTGCATCTTGTTTTTAGAAAAACATCTGAATGAAAAGGTGTATAGCTTCATTTTGAATGAAATGTATCCCTAAAACACTTATATGGGTGTGAAAAGGGCTTTTTCTATGAGAATTATAAGTCTAAATGTCTAAAGCACTCATGAAACCACAAGTTGTTTAAGGCTAAAATGAATAAAAATGTGAGAATCAACTATGCTGAAGAGGAGACTGTATGAATATTGTTGTTTGGTTTTACAACAACAATTGAACAGTTCAAGATATTACGTTCACTGATTAGCTAAGTAAATTTGATAATACATTACTATGGAAGGTTCAAAGCTATAAGCTACCTATCTTGATGCATTTTCTTTGAATTGTACTCTCTTAAGTGCCTATATTATCATCAGTATTTTACAAAATTTTCATTTATGTGAGAGACTGTTGAAAATATTTTTTAAAAAAATGTTTGAATGAAAAGGTGTACAGCGTCATTTTGAATGGAAATGTACATTTCCATTAAAGATGCATCCTTTCCCTTGAGATGTATCTTTTTGGAAAGATACATTCCTTCAAAGGTACATTTTGACATCGATAACATGCTTCCCTCATAAACGAAGTGTCCAACTAGATTCTAAGTTCAAGACGTCATTTCTCAATCATCATTGCAGGATCTTTCTCAAGCTAGAAGCATCCTCTTTTGAAAGATTTTATTAACATCATTCGGATGTCATGGTCAAAAAATAAAAAAAATAGTAGCTTCTTCTTAGTTGAACTAGGACAAATATTATTTGATAATTTAAGATTCAATAAGCAACTATCTTTATTTTAATTAGCTTTCAATCACTCTAAGGAGAAGTTTATCCTTAATTATCAAATGCCAAAAGTTTGATAGGTAAAACATAGAAATTAAATGGAACTCAGATATTGTTAACAAATTATACCGTACAGTTTTATACTATCATAAAAATAATTTGTCTGAGATGTTTATTAAATGGTGTTGGATTCAAGAATGGTCGGAGGGTAACAACCATGTGAAAACTAAGGCTTAACCTCGCTGCGTCCAAACAAATCCCACTTTCAATATATCCTAACTTATTAAGCCTCGATTGATTAAGTTGAACAAAAATAATCCATTCGTCTAAATGGTTTGAATGATATTAATACGAATAAGAGATTTACAGTGGGAAATTCGAAGCGAATTTATTTTTCGAGCTTAAAATTATTTTATTTTATTTTTCCAGTGAAAGCATACAAGGCAATTTGTTCTCTTTCTTGCAAACCCATGTCAAAGAAACAAAGTAGAGGAGGAATAGTACATAACCAAAAGAAACAAGGCAGAAAAGAAACGAAAGCAGTTTCATAACTTTTTCTATCGATTCCGAGGTTTATTTTCCCTCCTTTTTGCACTAAATTCCAAGTTTAACACTTCATTTCTCAATCGTCACTACGAGACCTTTCTCCGGCTAGAACCATCATGTTCTCAAAGATTTAATTGGCATGATTCGGATGTCGTGGTCAAAAAATGAAAAGAATAGTAGTTTCTTCTTAGTTTGAACCATGACAAATATTATTTGATCATTTAAGATTCAATGAGCAACTATCATTATTTTAATTAGCTTTCAATCACTCCGAGGAGAAGTTTATGCTCAATTATCAAATGTCAAAAGTTTGGTAGGTAGAAGATCGAAATTAAATGGAACTCAGATATCGTTAACAAATTATACCTTACGGTTTTATACTGTCATAAAAATAGGAAAGTTTGAAAAAATAATATACATATCGATAAGTGCACTTGTGTTATTCTACTTTCTTTTAGGCCGACTTCTTATTTTCCTTTCTAATTTGTTAAGTTTGTTCGTAATGACCTAACAATACGTTGAAAATGTAACTTCTTTTCTCTTTTCCCTATCGCAATTAATGACTTAACTTGAACGTTGTTAGAGGTTGCAATAAAGATGATGTAGTTACATGTATGGTAATTGAAATTAATGTGACACGGCTTCGAGATTAAATATCTCATTGCTGTATATAAATTGATTTCACTTGTGGCATGAACATCAACCGACAACATCTCACCCATTCGGAACAACAAAAATTTCTCACCTCGCTAATCATGTCGAATTTCGGCATTTATTCAACTATGGTCTTATTGGTTTTGGCAGGAATGGCGATCTTGGTTCCACAAGGCTTTGCACAGGAAAACATCGTAGAAAGATACCATTGCCTTAAGTACAAGTTAGACCTGAGTTGCGTGGCAGAGATCAAGTCTGGTATCTTCGACGCGGGTAGCATCAGCTCTAAATGTTGTCGTGAGCTGGTGGCACAAGGCAAAGTTTGTCATGAAGCACTCGCGAAACGAGAACTGGAAAACCCCAAGTATAAGGGAAAAGAGCCAACGATACTGTCAACGATCGCACAAGTTTGGGATGATTGTTCTTCGATCGTTGTTTCGCCAGCACCTTCCGCTTGATGGAATTAATGGTTTTGTCAATAATACTACACGAATCTAAAGGATAGAGGATTACGTATTTAATCGCGTTTTTCTTTGATCCGTTGAAGTTTATAATGTAACATTTTGATTTTCCAAGTTTGAGACATATCTACGATCGGTCTATCACAAGTCTTTCGATAGTGTGGCAATTTTCATGTTTTGGCTCATAAAGGGAACTTCGCAAAACAATTTGTTCGAGAAGTTTATTAAACGGTGTTGGATTCAAGAATGGTCGGAGGGTAACAACCATGTGAAAACTAAGGCTTAACCTCGCTGCGTCCAAACAAATCCCATTTTCAATATATCCTAACTTATTAAGCCTCGATTGATTAAGTTGAACTAAAATAATCCATTCGTCTAAATGGTTTGAATGATATTAATACGAATAAGAGATTTACAGTGGGAAATTCGAAGCGAATTTATTTTTCGAGCTTAAAATTATTTTATTTTATTTTTCCAGTGAAAGCATACAAGGCAATTTGTTCTCTTTCTTGCAAACCCATGTCAAAGAAACAAAGTAGAGGAGGAATAGTACATAACCAAAAGAAACAAGGCAGAAAAGAAACGAAAGCAGTTTCATAACTTTTTCTATCGATTCCGAGGTTTATTTTCCCTCCTTTTTGCACTAAATTCCAAGTTTAACACTTCGTTTCTCAATCGTCACTACGAGACCTTTCTCCGGCTAGAACCATCATGTTCTCAAAGATTTAATTGGCATGATTCGGATGTCGTGGTCAAAAAATGAAAAGAATAGTAGTTTCTTCTTAGTTTGAACCATGACAAATATTATTTGATCATTTAAGATTCAATGAGCAACTATCATTATTTTAATTAGCTTTCAATCACTCCGAGGAGAAGTTTATGCTCAATTATCAAATGTCAAAAGTTTGGTAGGTAGAAGATCGAAATTAAATGGAACTCAGATATCGTTAACAAATTATACCTTACGGTTTTATACTGTCATAAAAATAGGAAAGTTTGAAAAAATAATATACATATCGATAAGTGCACTTGTGTTATTCTACTTTCTTTTAGGCCGACTTCTTATTTTCCTTTCTAATTTGTTAAGTTTGTTCGTAATGACCTAACAATACGTTGAAAATGTAACTTCTTTTCTCTTTTCCCTATCGCAATTAATGACTTAACTTGAACGTTGTTAGAGGTTGCAATAAAGATGATGTAGTTACATGTATGGTAATTGAAATTAATGTGACACGGCTTCGAGATTAAATATCTCATTGCTGTATATAAATTGATTTCACTTGTGGCATGAACATCAACCGACAACATCTCACCCATTCGGAACAACAAAAATTTCTCACCTCGCTAATCATGTCGAATTTCGGCATTTATTCAACTATGGTCTTATTGGTTTTGGCAGGAATGGCGATCTTGGTTCCACAAGGCTTTGCACAGGAAAACATCGTAGAAAGATACCATTGCCTTAAGTACAAGTTAGACCTGAGTTGCGTGGCAGAGATCAAGTCTGGTATCTTCGACGCGGGTAGCATCAGCTCTAAATGTTGTCGTGAGCTGGTGGCACAAGGCAAAGTTTGTCATGAAGCACTCGCGAAACGAGAACTGGAAAACCCCAAGTATAAGGGAAAAGAGCCAACGATACTGTCAACGATCGCACAAGTTTGGGATGATTGTTCTTCGATCGTTGTTTCGCCAGCACCTTCCGCTTGATGGAATTAATGGTTTTGTCAATAATACTACACGAATCTAAAGGATAGAGGATTACGTATTTAATCGCTTTTTCTTTGATCCGTTGAAGTTTATAATGTAACATTTTGATTTTCCAAGTTTGAGACATATCTACGATCGGTCTATCACATGTCTTTCGATAGTGTGGCAATTTTCATGTTTTGGCTCATAAAGGGAACTTCGCAAAACAATTTGTTCGAGAAGTTTATTAAACGGTGTTGGATTCAAGAATGGTCGGAGGGTAACAACCATGTGAAAACTAAGGCTTAACCTCGCTGCGTCCAAACAAATCCCATTTTCAATATATCCTAACTTATTAAGCCTCGATTGATTAAGTTGAACAAAAATAATCCATTCGTCTAAATGGTTTGAATGATATTAATACGAATAAGAGATTTACAGTGGGAAATTCGAAGCGAATTTATTTTTCGAGCTTAAAATTATTTTATTTTATTTTTCCAGTGAAAGCATACAAGGCAATTTGTTCTCTTTCTTGCAAACCCATGTCAAAGAAACAAAGTAGAGGAGGAATAGTACATAACCAAAAGAAACAAGGCAGAAAAGAAACGAAAGCAGTTTCATAACTTTTTCTATCGATTCCGAGGTTTATTTTCCCTCCTTTTTGCACTAAATTCCAAGTTTAACACTTCATTTCTCAATCGTCACTACGAGACCTTTCTCCGGCTAGAACCATCATGTTCTCAAAGATTTAATTGGCATGATTCGGATGTCGTGGTCAAAAAATGAAAAGAATAGTAGTTTCTTCTTAGTTTGAACCATGACAAATATTATTTGATCATTTAAGATTCAATGAGCAACTATCATTATTTTAATTAGCTTTCAATCACTCCGAGGAGAAGTTTATGCTCAATTATCAAATGTCAAAAGTTTGGTAGGTAGAAGATCGAAATTAAATGGAACTCAGATATCGTTAACAAATTATACCTTACGGTTTTATACTGTCATAAAAATAGGAAAGTTTGAAAAAATAATATACATATCGATAAGTGCACTTGTGTTATTCTACTTTCTTTTAGGCCGACTTCTTATTTTCCTTTCTAATTTGTTAAGTTTGTTCGTAATGACCTAACAATACGTTGAAAATGTAACTTCTTTTCTCTTTTCCCTATCGCAATTAATGACTTAACTTGAACGTTGTTAGAGGTTGCAATAAAGATGATGTAGTTACATGTATGGTAATTGAAATTAATGTGACACGGCTTCGAGATTAAATATCTCATTGCTGTATATAAATTGATTTCACTTGTGGCATGAACATCAACCGACAACATCTCACCCATTTGGAACAACAAAAATTTCTCACCTCGCTAATCATGTCGAATTTCAGCATTTATTCAACTATGGTCTTATTGGTTTTGGCAGGAATGGCGATCTTGGTTCCACAAGGCTTTGCACAGGAAAACATCGTAGAAAGATACCATTGCCTTAAGTACAAGTTAGACCTGAGTTGCGTCGCAGAGATCAAGTCTGGTATCTTCGACGCGGGTAGCATCAGCTCTAAATGTTGTCGTGAGCTGGTGGCACAAGGCAAAGTTTGTCATGAAGCACTCGCGAAACGAGAACTGGAAAACCCCAAGTATAAGGGAAAAGAGCCAACGATACTGTCAACGATCGCACAAGTTTGGGATGATTGTTCTTCGATCGTTGTTTCGCCAGCACCTTCCGCTTGATGGAATTAATGGTTTTGTCAATAATACTACACGAATCTAAAGGATAGAGGATTACGTATTTAATCGCTTTTTCTTTGATCCGTTGAAGTTTATAATGTAACATTTTGATTTTCCAAGTTTGAGACATATCTACGATTGGTCTATCACATGTCTTTCGATAGTGTGGCAATTTTCATGTTTTGGCTCATAAAGGGAACTTCGCAAAACAATTTGTTCGAGAAGTTTATTAAACGGTGTTGGATTCAAGAATGGTCGGAGGGTAACAACCATGTGAAAACTAAGGCTTAACCTCGCTGCGTCCAAACAAATCCCATTTTCAATATATCCTAACTTATTAAGCCTCGATTGATTAAGTTGAACTAAAATAATCCATTCGTCTAAATGGTTTGAATGATATTAATACGAATAAGAGATTTACAGTGGGAAATTCGAAGCGAATTTATTTTTCGAGCTTAAAATTATTTTATTTTATTTTTCCAGTGAAAGCATACAAGGCAATTTGTTCTCTTTCTTGCAAACCCATGTCAAAGAAACAAAGTAGAGGAGGAATAGTACATAACCAAAAGAAACAAGGCAGAAAAGAAACGAAAGCAGTTTCATAACTTTTTCTATCGATTCCGAGGTTTATTTTCCCTCCTTTTTGCACTAAATTCCAAGTTTAACACTTCGTTTCTCAATCGTCACTACGAGACCTTTCTCCGGCTAGAACCATCATGTTCTCAAAGATTTAATTGGCATGATTCGGATGTCGTGGTCAAAAAATGAAAAGAATAGTAGTTTCTTCTTAGTTTGAACCATGACAAATATTATTTGATCATTTAAGATTCAATGAGCAACTATCATTATTTTAATTAGCTTTCAATCACTCCGAGGAGAAGTTTATGCTCAATTATCAAATGTCAAAAGTTTGGTAGGTAGAAGATCGAAATTAAATGGAACTCAGATATGGTTAACAAATTATACCTTACGGTTTTATACTGTCATAAAAATAGGAAAGTTTGAAAAAATAATATACATATCGATAAGTGCACTTGTGTTATTCTACTTTCTTTTAGGCCGACTTCTTATTTTCCTTTCTAATTTGTTAAGTTTGTTCGTAATGACCTAACAATACGTTGAAAATGTAACTTCTTTTCTCTTTTCCCTATCGCAATTAATGACTTAACTTGAACGTTGTTAGAGGTTGCAATAAAGATGATGTAGTTACATGTATGGTAATTGAAATTAATGTGACACGGCTTCGAGATTAAATATCTCATTGCTGTATATAAATTGATTTCACTTGTGGCATGAACATCAACCGACAACATCTCACCCATTTGGAACAACAAAAATTTCTCACCTCGCTAATCATGTCGAATTTCAGCATTTATTCAACTATGGTCTTATTGGTTTTGGCAGGAATGGCGATCTTGGTTCCACAAGGCTTTGCACAGGAAAACATCGTAGAAAGATACCATTGCCTTAAGTACAAGTTAGACCTGAGTTGCGTCGCAGAGATCAAGTCTGGTATCTTCGACGTGGGTAGCATCAGCTCTAAATGTTGTCGTGAGCTGGTGGCACAAGGCAAAGTTTGTCATGAAGCACTCGCGAAACGAGAACTGGAAAACCCCAAGTATAAGGGAAAAGAGCCAACGATACTGTCAACGATCGCACAAGTTTGGGATGATTGTTCTTCGATCGTTGTTTCGCCAGCACCTTCCGCTTGATGGAATTAATGGTTTTGTCAATAATACTACACGAATCTAAAGGATAGAGGATTACGTATTTAATTGCTTTTTCTTTGATCCGTTGAAGTTTATAATGTAACATTTTGATTTTCCAAGTTTGAGACATATCTACGATTGGTCTATCACATGTCTTTTGATAGTGTGGCAATTTTCATGTTTTGGCTCATAAAGGGAACTTCGCAAAACAATTTGTTCGAGAAGTTTATTAAACGGTGTTGGATTCAAGAATGGTCGGAGGGTAACAACCATGTGAAAACTAAGGCTTAACCTCGCTGCGTCCAAACAAATCCCATTTTCAATATATCCTAACTTATTAAGCCTCGATTGATTAAGTTGAACAAAAATAATCCATTCGTCTAAATGGTTTGAATGATATTAATACGAATAAGAGATTTACAGTGGGAAATTCGAAGCGAATTTATTTTTCGAGCTTAAAATTATTTTATTTTATTTTTCCAGTGAAAGCATACAAGGCAATTTGTTCTCTTTCTTGCAAACCCATGTCAAAGAAACAAAGTAGAGGAGGAATAGTACATAACCAAAAGAAACAAGGCAGAAAAGAAACGAAAGCAGTTTCATAACTTTTTCTATCGATTCCGAGGTTTATTTTCCCTCCTTTTTGCACTAAATTCCAAGTTTAACACTTCATTTCTCAATCGTCACTACGAGACCTTTCTCCGGCTAGAACCATCATGTTCTCAAAGATTTAATTGGCATGATTCGGATGTCGTGGTCAAAAAATGAAAAGAATAGTAGTTTCTTCTTAGTTTGAACCATGACAAATATTATTTGATCATTTAAGATTCAATGAGCAACTATCATTATTTTAATTAGCTTTCAATCACTCCGAGGAGAAGTTTATGCTCAATTATCAAATGTCAAAAGTTTGGTAGGTAGAAGATCGAAATTAAATGGAACTCAGATATCGTTAACAAATTATACCTTACGGTTTTATACTGTCATAAAAATAGGAAAGTTTGAAAAAATAATATACATATCGATAAGTGCACTTGTGTTATTCTACTTTCTTTTAGGCCGACTTCTTATTTTCCTTTCTAATTTGTTAAGTTTGTTCGTAATGACCTAACAATACGTTGAAAATGTAACTTCTTTTCTCTTTTCCCTATCGCAATTAATGACTTAACTTGAACGTTGTTAGAGGTTGCAATAAAGATGATGTAGTTACATGTATGGTAATTGAAATTAATGTGACACGGCTTCGAGATTAAATATCTCATTGCTGTATATAAATTGATTTCACTTGTGGCATGAACATCAACCGACAACATCTCACCCATTTGGAACAACAAAAATTTCTCACCTCGCTAATCATGTCGAATTTCGGCATTTATTCAACTATGGTCTTATTGGTTTTGGCAGGAATGGCGATCTTGGTTCCACAAGGCTTTGCACAGGAAAACATCGTAGAAAGAGATCATTGCCTTAAGTACAAGTTAGACCTGAGTTGCGTGGCAGAGATCATATCTGGTATCTTCGACGCGGGTAGCATCAGCTCTAAATGTTGTCGTGAGCTGGTGGCACAAGGCAAAGTTTGTCATGAAGCACTCGCGAAACGAGAACTGGAAAACCCAAAGTATAAGGGAAAGGAGCCAACGATACTGTCAACGATCGCACAAGTTTGGGATGATTGTTCTTCGATCGTTGTTTCGCCAGCACCTTCCGCTTGATGGAATTAATGGTTTTGTACTACACGAATCTAAAGCATAGAGGATTGCGTATTTAATCGCTTTTTCTTTGATCTGTTGAAGT